>CM031576.1:5398908-5747552 GCA_018467065.1 Ephestia elutella | reverse complement strand
TATTAGTCCTTTTTGTTTAAGGTATTAATGTTAAGACTTTTTAAGATCATTTATTATCTGGTGGTGCCAAGATAACCCTAAATTTATGGGCCACTTGTCGCAAGACATGATTAGAATAATTAACCTAAAAACTTAAACGCTTGAGGCAAGGAATATTAAATGCTTAATGCGAAATTAAATACAGATAACTTACTTACAGTGGTGTTTCTTAAACTAGCTGAAATATTACTTCTCTTTCTCAGCTGAAAGACGTCCACTGCTGGACAAAGGCCTCCCTCAAGGATTTCCACGTTGACCGGTCCTGCACTGCCCGCATCCATTCGCAACCCGCGACCTTCACCAGGTCGTCGGTCCACCGAGTGGAAGGCCTGCCAACACTACGTTTTCCGGTTCGTGGTCGCCACTCGAGAACTTTTTTGCTCCAACCGCTATCTGAAATATTACTTACTAAATTATAATTTATAGTTTTTTAAGAGTAACCTTTTACAGAATTAAAAGTGGGTTGGATTTATCTTATTTTACAAACCAAAATAAAACACTGATTTGATAGTCAAACAAAAATAACTTTCTCTGATAAATAGGTGAAAAACAAAAAAACAAAGGACCCTTGAGTTAAATTTATGAGGCGTGTTTCTTTGTTCCAAGTTGGTGGCGCTAATGAGCCGCGTATCCGAACGCAAACTTGGAAGATTAGTGGCAGTAAGGCGGTTTACTCACGGAATAAATTCACAAACAGTTTTTCAGTTTAATATTTTCATGCAAACAGTCGCGTTCTAGAAGCTAGGAGTAAAGATGTAGATATAAAAGTGTTATAATGGTCATTCAAATAACCTAGGCCCTTTTTGCAGCTATTAGCCGTATACTAGCAATACACTAGTAGTACACGTATTAAGAGATTTTTATCTTAAGATTCCGGATTTTAAAATACCCATGTTTCCTACTTCTACTACAACTACTGTTACTAATCTTACTGATCTTAGTTTCGAAGTAATAATTAATCCTCCTCCTAAAAGTCATAATTACTCGGAAGCTTTTTTCGTGGCTGACGTCAAGGCATGTTCCAGACAATGCAAGGAAGCATGACAGAAAACGATGCATAGTTAAATTAAGTTAATGTCACCATGCACGTAGCCCTAAATAAGTTTATCCGACCGAAGGTAACTTCATCGTATAATTTTTGCCCAAACCGCGTTAATGTTCTTAGTTCGCGCCACACAAAGTTACAGTAAACACACTTGGAAACAACCACCTTAGCGAAATCACTGTTCGGCGCAACAACCACTGTATGGTTGTAAGAACTCAGGGGTTGGTTGGAACTTGTGTTTCGCTTGATATGATTTATTAATGAACACAATTACCTACAATTGTGTTTAGACGTTGCAGACTTGCAAAAATTACTAGCAGATTATATAGCGTATAGTGGAAATGTTCAATAATAAAATAGCTACTAGCTCTATACCTTGGCTTCGACCGCATGAATTTCGTTTTTCTTAGGAGTAGAATTTCCAAAATTCCTTTCTTAGTCTCACTTATTTTAAGTTCTACGTTCTGCGGTTTCCTCCTGAGTTGGTTACCAATCAGTCAGCAAGCAATTTCATATAGGTATATACAGATTTTATTACGTACAGCTACATAGAATCCAGTCATCTACTCTGGATAATTATATTCAAAAGCAATATAATACCATTAGTAATATAATAGCTAACTTAACAATAAGCTTTGTAGCCTAAACACATTAGATACTAATACGGTTATATTATCAGTAGATAAATCAAATTACCAACTACTAAGACCCCATTAAAGGAGCAAGTCTGAATTAATATGTATCATTACTTACCTAGATAATACAAATTACTACAATTAATTGTGTTCATCAATCATTGCTTTGTGAAGACTGCTGTTTCTGAAAATGACAGATCTTTCTTATCCTTATCAAGATAATATAATGTTGTAATTAACCAATTTAGATAGAACGAGGGATCCTCGTTTGTTTGATAGTGTTTTACCCATAAAATTAGAAAATAAAGAATTTCCCGATAGACAAAACCATTAAATAGAAAAAAGATTGAGGATATATCATAGGATTACATGGGATGATTTAAAACTAAAATTACTTTCATTAGTATGTCCTTATTTTTTCCATTTAACAATAAATCAAAAAATAAACAAACAACATCAACTCTCTTAGCGTCACACTGTTTATAATTTTCAAGATTTTTCTCAAAAGAAATCCACTTGTCCTTTGCGATATTTTCAAGAGTCCTTCAAATTCATCTTCGTTAACTAAATTTAAGAATAAAATATACTTTTTTGCAAACAAATCTTTAAAACGAACTTGTCGAGCAAATAAATAGGGTTCCAAAACATAATGTTCATGCATCTTAGCAAATTTCTATATTTTTGGTAAGTATAGGAAGTTAAAATTTCAAAAAAACTACTATGTGATTATGAAAAAGATGTATACCTAGTGATGTGCCGTTCCCGAAATTTTCAAAGAAACAACGGAAAATATCTTGGAAATTTCTAGGAAATATTCTCGAGAACGGGAAATTTTCTTTAAAAAACCGAGAAATTTCTGAGAATTTTCGGAAATTTTCTAAGTAAGAAATTTTCAGAAACAGAAAATTTCTCGGTATCACATCGGTGGGGTGTCTGAGGCGGTAATTTATATTTAAGTAAGGTATAGCAGTCTAATAAGTTCCTGTGTAAATTTTACCCGATAAGCTTACCATTCCCTGGTGTTTATCTATATGTAACGTACCTTGGATCTCTTAAACAATAAATTACCCCAACCCCGACATCTAACCCAATCCATCTTCTTCGAATGTGATTGAACGGAGTAAATGTATTTTTTACACAAAACTCACACCGGTAACAATTTTCAAAACAAAAACAATGGATCCTGATGCTGTTGTTTCGCAAAATTATGTACGAGTTACAGGCCAATGAATAGCATTTTAAAACTGTGGAAAAAGTTAGAAAAAAATATGTACTTAACTGTAATTGCGGGCATTAACCGCATTACCTATACGATTAATATTGACACTTATACAGATAGATTTTCATTTTTTTCTCAAGATTTTGTAAGAAATTATTAAAGCTGAAGCAAAGTCGTGATTATAACATACTGTGCGCAGAGAATCCGGGCAAACGAAATGGCGGGAGGGTTCGGTACCGAAAAATTTACCGGGTAGACAAAAAATACCGGTAAAAACCTCGACCCGGCACTACGTTTGTCCGACTAGAACCTAACTTAACCTATACGCAGACTGCTACCACCATAGCTTATAACGGGAGCTACAGAGCCCTATATACTAACCTAACTTAATAACTACAATTACAAACCACTTACCAAACTGAATCTTCTTAATCTTCGGATCCAACTTCGAGTGTCTTCGGAAGGGGGGCGATCCCTAAGCACCCAACCTACCCCGAGATCTCATTCCCCAGAATAAATACGTAGGTTTCTTCCCGAAGGTTCACTCGGGAACAGCTGGATGTGAACAGCCAGCCACGTTTCACATCTCACAAGAAAAAGTCACAATAACAGGTTTTTTCACAAACACAAACGTTCAATAGTTATTTAACAAAAGGGAAATCCAACATTACAATCCAAACTAATTAATAATTACACATCACAATGGATAATCCGTTATGCCAATGTGGCCTCAGACAAAATGGCGCCTAGCACCAGGTATTTCATACGGCGCGACCTCCCCGCGCGCTATCCAAACCAGTACATTTCTTTCGTACAACACAAATTATCGCGAGCTTATTAGTTATTTAACAACGATGAAATACACAATTACAATTCAAACTAACAATTAAACAATCACAAGTCAAACTAGTTAACAGACCGTTCACACGCGGTCGTAAAACTGACCAACAAGATGGTCGACCCGCACCGGCGGGGATATATCACGCGGTATGACCTCACACGCGCGCGATCCAAACGATACTAATATGGCCGACGCCGCAGACGCAAGACGAGCGATGCCATGAAAACCCCGGCCGCCTAGCGGCAGCAATGCGAAACACCCGCGTTTCGTTCCAAGCAATTATATTACAAACATCCCCCGTCCCGGTCTGAGAAGCAGACCGCTAGCTTACTCTACGGGAAGGCGGGCGAGAGAGGTCACACCTCTCCTTAAAATCGAACCGTCGACCAACACCTCAGCCACACGCGGAGTGTCATCTCCGCCAAGAATCAAACGTAATATGCGAGCTCGTCGCCAAAGCAATGAGGGCAAATTTGCCTCTTTTAACAATACTAAATCACCCTCCCTGGGAGGCTCAGTCCTGTCTGTCCACTTCACTCTTTGCTGCAGCAAATGCAAATAATCAAGCGACCAGTGACGCCAAAGGTCCTGGCTCATTTGCTGCAACATTTGAAAACGCGACAACCGATATACGCGTTCGTCCTTCCACGGGTATTCGGGCAGGGCATTCAAAGGCCCTCCCACCAAAAAATGACCAGGGGTGAGAGCTTCCAAGTCATTTGGATCTGGAGATAGCGGACAGAGAGGACGAGAGTTGAGGACCGCCTCAACTTTATTTTTATTTTATTAAGAACACAAAACAGACAGTTTACAAAGGTACATCTTAAAAGTAAGTTGTATGCAATACAGATCCAGTAAACGTCCAAAATATTGTGTACACAACATGATCCATTTAAGCAAGCCATTAACAGTACTAAAAGTGTAGCTCTGAAAAGTAAATAGAAAATAAGGAAAAACACGAAAATCATGAACATGAATTCTTGTAGGAATGATTACCACTAAAAAGAAAAAAGAACACTATGGAAATAATTTTTGAACAAAAGTACGGAATTGATTGTAACTAAGTCCAAAAATTTCAAAACCATCGAGCTTTGAATTATTATATGATCTACACATGACACACAAGGGATTGTTGAAGGAGACGTTATTTTTGGCACACAAAACAGTAAAAGTGGGAGGATTACGTATTCGATAATGTATATTAAAATTGATTTTCATCAACAGTTCAGGACAGTCAATCAAAGAATGTATTATCTTATATAGACAGAGGAGTTCGTTTCTATGTCGCCTTGAGACCAAAGAGGATATTCTAAAATAATTTAACTTTGCATCATAATTTTCTAATGTTCGATTTAACCCATATCTGCGACAAATAGCAGTTAAACAGCGACCTTGAACCCGCTCAATGTTGTCTTGGTGGACTTTATAATAAGGAGACCATATCACTGATCCATATTCTATTATTGGGCGAACTATGGTTGTGTATAAGTACTTTAGAGTAGTATGGTTCCTAAATTGCTTTGATATACGGAGAAGAAACCCATTAAGTTGATTACACTTGGTAATGATCTGATTGAAATGAGAACGAAAAGATAGCTGATAATCAAATGTGACACCCAAATCCTTGGCCTCTTCTTTCCGCTCTAAAATCTGACCGTCGATATTATAATCATACAAAAATTTTGGTTTTTTAGTACAAAATGATATAACAAAACATTTATTAATATTTAAAAACATAGCGTTTGATTTACACCATTTCTGAACAGCGTTAATATCATTTTGTAAACCAATACAATCATTTGCATTAGATACTGCATGAAAAATCTTTAAATCATCGGCATACAGTAGACAGTTGCCATTTATGTTATCTGTCAAATCATTTATGAAGACTACGAACAATAAGGGCCCTAAAATCGAGCCTTGAGGCACGCCAGAGGTAACATATATAGGATCAGACATAAAACCCTTGATAGCAACTATCTGACTCCTATTAGAAATGTAAGAGGCAATCCACCGCAATAAAGATCCATGAATTCCATAACGAGATAATTTTTGTATAAGAAGTGAATGATTAACTTTATCAAACGCTTTTGAGAAGTCGGTGTATATAGAGTCTACCTGTAGACGTTTGTCGAAAGCATCGCAAATGTAGGACTTATAGACTAATAAGTTACTAACTGTGGAACGACCCGACACAAATCCGTGTTGAAGTTTTGAGATAGATTGTTTAAAGTGACTGAATAGGAAAGGATAGACAAGTGATTCAAAAAGTTTGGCCATACATGAAATAATGCTTATTGGGCGATAATTAACACAATTCGTCTTATCGCCAGATTTAAGAATAGGAATAATAAAACTATTTTTCCAATAATCTGGAAAACGGCCAGATTTTAGCGATTTGTTAAATATAATTTCTAAAGGAACACTCAATTCGGAAGCACAAGTTTTAATAAATCTAGCCGGGATTGCGTCGGGGCCAGCACCTTTATTAGGGTCAAGCTTTTTTATTGCATCAATAATATCCTGTCTTGTAATACGAATATAGTTTAAAATTGCTTGATTAGATACCTGCTCGGCTTCAGTTGAGCAATCAGAGGGCAATTCGTATACAGATTTAAAATATTTAGCAAATAATTCACACACACTTTGAGTATCAGAGGCCGAATCAGACATATGCGACATATTTTGCGGAATGGAATTATTTGCCTTCTTACTATTAACGTAGCGCCAAAAAACTTTAACATTATCTTTCAGGTCATTTTCAGTAGATTCGATAAATTGCTTATGGCATTCAATTATCATTCTTTTACTTCTTTGACGAAGAAGATCAAATGTGTCGTAATCTCTGGGATTACCATACTTTTTAAACTTTTTGTGATATTTAAATTTCTCTCTCAGACAATTAATTAAAGCTCTACTATACCAATCAGGATAGTTAGAAGACTTACTTCTTTGTGTAGGTGTATAAAGATGAATAATTTCATTCAATTTCGAATAAAAAAGTGCAAGCGCAGCATCGATATCTACATCAGAAAGCAGATCAAGCCAGTCAATTTTCGACAAAAAAATCCCTGACTCTATTATACTGACACTTCCAATAGTTAAGCCTTTGACAATTATTATTAAATTTAACTGATGCAAGCGGCTGAGATACACTTATCTCAACAGTCATAGACGGATGGTGACCTTCCAACTTGAGTAGTGAGTCAGCACTATTTACTGTTAAGTTATTGTGATTATATAAAACAAGATCAAGCAATCTACCATTAGAATTAAAAAGATCATTATACTGTAGTAAGTTACAGAGAGCCATGGTTTCTAAAAGTATAGGTCCACGGGCGTGGTTAACTTCACAAGGTTCCAAGTAACTACAAGAATCCTTTTTCTGCCAGGACACAGTTGGAACGTTAAAATCACCCAATAACAAAAAAGAATCATTCATATCGTTATTAAGAATCACATTCTGACAATGTTCGAAAAATTGTGTGACATTACTTAGACTCATATCTGGGGGTAGATAACACAGACAAATATTCAAAGGTGGTTGCTTGCCTGACTGTGGGAAAATAGTGAGCCAGAGGTCTTCAAAAGAACTGTCCCAATTATACCTGCGCAAAACCTTAATGTGCTTCTTGACAGCCAGTACAGTACCGCCTCCTTCAAGCTTTTTACTACCAGGACAATCTGAACGATCCCTTCGGAATACAGTATAGCGTTCATCAAATAGTTCAGCATCATATACACTAAGGTTCAGGTTTGTTTCATTCAAACAAATAAGGTCATAGTCGTTATTTAATACGTTCAAGTAAAGCTCGGTTGTTTTTGATCGCATGCGATTGACATTTTGGTAGTATATCAACATTTACAATAACAATATAAAATTCACAAATCCGTAAAAATAAGTTTAGAGGTAAGAATAAGATAAATAATCCTACGAAATATTATAGGTATTAATTTTGTGACTAAGAAAAAATTTTTTGGTAACAAAATAAAATAGAAGAAAACAAAAAGGATATAATAACCTAACTACCTAAAAGGGAGAAAGGATTAAACTAATTTACTTAAACCGTCCAAGTCTCGGACCAAAATGGCAGGAGATTGCTCATTTTTTCGTACATAAATTTGGCCAAATTTAACCCATACAAATGTGTAAGACTTTTCTTTAGCTGCTTTCCGTACTGCTGCATGTAATCTCTTGCACTCAGGAGACAAGTGTTCCACAACGTATATCTTCTGTGCGGTACCGGCGATATCCAACTGAGCCGAGTTTAAGGGATCCGAGGAGTTGGCTTTGTTAAATCGCCTGACAGCTGACAAGATGTTATCCCGATGACGCGGCGAAGGGAGTGTTACCAAAATATTGCGTGGACGACTTGAGGTCCTATCAATTTTGGCAATCCTGCGACATGCATGAATGTCAGTGTCCAGTATTGAATATCCAATTACATCACATAATTTTTTGAAAATCTTAACGACATTCTCATTTCGGGGATATTTTGAATCTCCACATTTGTGCGTCGTGACAGAATTTCGTTCGCCTTGACCTGTCGGTCAATATCACTGACACTATTTTGTAATGTAATTTTATCACTGTCAATCTCCTGAACTTTCATACTGACCGACTCCAACTCTGATTTAATCTGGTTTTGCCTAGTCTCCAAATACACAGTAGTAGCGTTGAATTCGCTTTTCAAGTCAGTGATGGCTGATTGAACTTCCATCTTCACTACAGTCTTAATCTCAGAAAAGATATCTTGCTTGAATTTATGAAACTTGGCATCCAGTAAGTGGCTAATTTGACGCAGTGTTAAAGTCTCATGATCCAATGCTAAGTCACTCTGATCGATTGAGTTGTCGCAAGACATCACTGACTCATTAATTTCATTGTCGCCCCTACGTCTCGTAATATTAGTGCACGTCGGGCAGTTCCACGGGTTCTTGCTATTTATGATCTCTTTATATGCAGTTAAGTTCATATTTAGGCATTTAAAGTGATAAGCCCCATGACAGGTATCACATCGAAGCGCCTCTTTTGTTTTTATGTCAGACGCGCAAACCAAACATTTCTCCATCGTAAGGATAATTAAATTCCACTGCGATCAATGAGAGCAATAGCAACAAAAGACAGAACAAAACAGATTGTGTGAGTAGGTACTTGGCGGTCAATAAGCAAGCCGGCCGGCGACGGCGGCAATCGGTAGATATGATGACTCACGCACTCAGCTATGCGGCGTAAACAGAAACCTGTTACTCGAACACAATGCACTGACACGGGATAATTCACTTATTTGCAGCACGAAATCGACTTGTTAATGGGCACTGATTATCAAAACTTATTCATTAGTATATTATATGCACCATGGTATACATTTTGGCCGAGTACTTGTGAAAATTACAACTTTAAGAATTCATTAAGACGGAGCACACAAATCACTGCTAACCGGCTCGCAGGCGAGCGAACTTTACAAAACACTGTGGCCAGCTCTTCGAAAGTTAGAGCCGTTTCTCCGATAATGCGGCGGAGGTGGGTCTTTGCGGATTTCACAGCCGCTTCAAAAATCCCTCCCCAATGGGGGCAACTTGGGGGACTAAACTTCCAGGTTATTCCCCTTTGGGCAGCAATTTGACTTAAACTAGTACAATTTTTATCAATAAACACAGAAACATCCTTAAGATAATTTACAGTTCCCTTATAGTTTGTGCCATTATCAGACCTAATAAGGGAAGGTAGACCTCGACGCGAAACAAAGCGATCCAACGCGGCGACGAAGGCCTCCGTAGTCAGAGCCGATACCACCTCCAAATGGACAGCCTTGGTGGCCAAACAAACAAATACACACAAATAGCCCTTCACAATACGGGCATTACGAAAGGGAGAAGCCTTGATCGAAAAGGGACCGGCAAAATCGGTTCCAACGCCGTCAAACGGTCTCGAAGGTCGGATTCGATCAGCGGGCAAATCACCCATCTGTGGTTGCATCGTGGATGCCTTCAACCTATAACATGCAATACATCGAAACAGAACACTACGGATTGCTCTTCGGGCAGACAAAATCCAAAATTCGCGTTGCAAAATAGCCAGCAAAGCATTGCACCCAGCATGGGCGTTACGAATGTGTCGATCAGACACCAAAAGCTGCACCAAGGGTCCGCCCTTGGGCAACAACAGAGGATGGCGAGTCTCATATGGAAGATCCGCCTTCCGGAGCCTGCCTCCAACCCGAAGAAGCCCATCCGAGTCGATGTACGAGTTCAAACGAGCGACCGCGCCCTTCAACTTAGCGCGTGCGTCGCGCAAAATATGAAGCTCTGACTCAAACCGTCCGGTCTGCACGACACGGACCCAATGCAACAATGCGCTCCGGCGTTCTTCTGCACCTGCAATCGGCTCCAACCGCTTTGCCTGTGGGTTTCTACAATAATGTATGAAACGCTTAATCCAACTGGTAACACCCAGAAGCTTATCCAAACTGCTATACCGAGTAAGTAGCCAATCCGGCTCCGACGTCGTCTCAGCGACTACAGCATGTACAGACATCTCCAGAAGTGGAGTCAGAATTTCTCATACTAATTGATTATAGAAGTGTTTGCTCTTAAGACCTTATGCTTGTGTGTTATTTGTAAAACGCCTATGTGTCTGTGCAATGTCAATCGACCGAATACGATGTTTCCATAGAAGTAGGTACGCTGGCGCGGCGAGTCGACGAGCGCTTCATACTTTTATGGATTTCATAGACATACTATGAATGATACGGAACGTTCATAGTATGTCTATAAAATCCTTGCTCTAACTTTATGGTATCGTTACTTCGTATGGGTGGTCAGTATGGACCAGCTATGAAAATGAATATTTGACGGTGAATGAAAAAAAAGACAGACGCAAATTTATCACTTCAACCGAGTTCCCGTTTTAGTTGAACGCGGAATATTACTTTACCAACACTTGCCAATATAGGCCATTATAAGTAGGTATTATGGAGACTATTCGGATTTACTTTGCATGATAGTGGTTGCAAAATAGTCTCAATTTCTAATGAAAGGAACTGGATTAAGTGTGAGTATTTTTAAACAAATAAATAGTTGTGATTTGAAATATGTGTGTGTAAATGTGTAATATTTTGTGATTAATTCAAACATAAAATGATAACATAATATTAATGTATTGTATTGATATATTTTTCTTCGTGATTTTGCTTTGCATAAGTGATAGTTTTGAAATTAAATATAAACTAAATACCTAATTATATATTATTATATTGTTTTAGTGGACAACACGTTGGGTGTAGCGACTTGCTGCAGGGTAGCCTTGCCGCAAAGTAGAAGACCGGCTATTATCTCTGAGCAGCAGCAACAATAATGTTGGAAGAATATGAAGGCGATGATTTTACCTACCAGGCGTTATGCTGATTTATTTGATGTTTCGATGCCTATCTACTGTTCGTCGTGCATATCAAGCTGGTGGCGTGCATAAAAAAACTGGATAATTTATTTCGCTTCCAGAAATAAATGTCATCCTTGGCCAGCGCGGTCTTCTAACCTCAACTCCATAGAAAATCTATGGGGCCTGATGGTGCATAGAAGATGAGCAAGGAAGAATTAGTTTCTCATTGTATGGATATTTAGGACAGTTTTTTTGTGATTGAAATATGTGTAGAAAAGACAACAACGGCAACTTTACAAAATAGTGAGTTAATTATTTGTGTTTAAATTTAATCAGTGAGTTCATTCATTAAGTAGGTATATTCCAACTGTCCTCTTTCTATTGTATCAAATCTGGTTTTATAAAAGTATAAACATTATTTAAATTATTTTTATACTTATTACTTGTTTTTGTATTTTGCATTACAAATACAAGGTTATGTTTCGTAATAGGAGATAAATTGTTAAATTGTTAGATGTTGAGGTTTAGTTTCAATCTTCTTTTCATGATGAAAACGAATACTTAAGCTATAACCTCAATATTTACTAACAAAAAGCGAAAGTATAATTTAGTAATAATATATAAAATAAATGAACAGATTCTTATAAGTAACTTACTACAGAATGCTTATTTTTAAGTTCTTATTTATTCTGTAATTAGATAGGGAAGTGATTAAACATAAATTTTGAATTTGTTAGTGTAGTTTATAATAATAAATTTTACATAAGTATACTATACCTATTTACATGAATAAATAGTTGTCATGATTTTTGAGAATTTTTATTTCATAACAAATATATAAAAGCATATCAATTACATTATATAAAAATACTCTTGGCTTATGAATTGAGTTTAATATGAAAAATAAAATATCTGGATGTGACTCGAACTTTGACCTGTATCAACTGCAGTCCATCCGACTACCGATTAGACCAGCAGATGCATTAGCTTGTGACGAAATTATCAATTGGTTGCGTGTCACTGTACTCACCACTATTGGTTTGCTTTATAATAAACTATAGGTAGTGTATTATTATTTCTGAGTCAGAATTCACTACTTAGAACCCCGTAAATTTGATAGATGGCAGCACGTAGGCAGTATGAGCACGAAGCACTAGCATGCAGCAGAGTTGTGTCCTGGTGTGGGTGGGTAATATGATAATTAGCTTAGTGTGAGTAGTGTTCTTATTGTAATTATACGTCCGTAATATGGACGTAACGCACACAATGAAGGACTGCGCGCCTGCAAGGCAATATGATATTTAAGGTATGACTCCACTTTTGACTCTTGACTGTACACGAAGCCCAGTCAAACTCAAAGAAGTAACATCTGTCTGACCGACAGGCCAAGATGTTTCTGATCCCATCAGCCACTCTGGACCCCACCAGAGCGGGTGTGACACCAATTCTGGTGCCGTACAACCTCGGGAAGCACAGTCCGCTGGGTTAAGCTCTCCCGGCACATGTCTCCATGTTATATCAATTCCAATATTTTGAATTTGGGAAACCCTGTTTCCAACAAAAACCTCCAAGGTATGTGGGGCCGCGCGCAACCATGCAAGCGCGACCTGGCTATCCGACCAGGCGACGATGTCTCGTATCTCGACCGTGGCCGCCAGCTCACTGGCAACGTGATGCAACAATTTAGAGAGAAGGTGAGCTCCACTCAACTCAAGCTTGGGAATAGTCAGCCTAGTCCTGATGGGGGCGACCTTGCTCTTCCCTAACAAAAGCGAGACATTGACCCGGCCATCGGCGTCAACTGTCCGCATATAGACTGACGCGGCGTAGCCTCGCTCCGACGCGTCACAAAAGCCATGCAGGCTGGCTCGATATTTCCCGGGGGCAATATTCGACGAGGCAAGGCAATCCGATTGACTTCCTTAATCGATGAAAACAACTCGAGCCAATCATCCAATGGAGGACCAAACAGCGGCTCGTCCCACGAGACGCCCAAAGTCCAAAGTCTCTGAAGAAGACACTTCGCAGAGAATATTACTGGACTGATCCAACCGCTTGGATCAAACATACGAGCTATTACTGACAACACCGTTCTCTTAGTCCAGACCTTTGGTATTTCCAAGTCCACTTGGAATGTAAAAATATCGGTTAGCGGCTGGTACTGCATGCCCAGCACCGCTATCCTGTTGGGATCATCTACATCCTCAAACAGGTGAGGGTTCTGTTGGTGATCCTCCGGGATCCCTTCTAGAACTCTAGGCTCATTGGACAACCACTTACGTAGCTCGTAGCCACCCGTTTTCAATATTTCAATCAATTCATCCCGCAGTAGGAGGGCCTCCTCAATACTTTGGGCTCCGGTGCACACGTCATCGACATACAAGTCACGTGACAGCACGGAAGCCCCACGGGGAAAGCGGATCCGTTCCCGCTCTGCCAATTCAAGCAATGATCTGATGGCGATATAGGGACTAGATTTCAAACCATACGTGTTTGTATTGAGTTCATACACCGTCACAGGATCCTCAGGGCGCTCACGCCAGAGTATCAATTGGAATCGCCTGTCCTCAGGATGTATGACTGTCTGGCGGAACATCATCCGGATGTCCGCGCCAAAAACCACTTGATGTCTTCTAAAGTTCAAGATGATGTCAATTATGTCCCTATGCAATTTGGGACCTGAATGAAAACATAGATTCAACGAAACTCCGTTCGAAGTGGGTGCGGACCCATCAAAGACAGTCCGCAACTTGCCCGTTGAGGCCTTCACCACCGCGTGGTGGGGCAAAAAATAATGCTCAGTTGAGCTCCAATCAACTCGAGCCGGAGACATGTGACCCAAATCCTCGTACTCGCGCATAAATTCAATATATTTATCGCGAAGTACGTGGTCACGCTGCATACGTCGCTCCATGGACAGCAGTCGTTTCTCCGCAAGCGCCCTACTTTGCCCTAGGCTAGGACGTGTAGCAACAAATGGTAATCTAGTTACAAACCGACCGGAGGGCAACCTCTCCGTGGTTGATCGAAAGAAGGCTTCGCACTCAGTGTGTTCCGGATCCACCCTGGAACTCATAGGTGGCTCCTCCACCTCCCAAAACCTTTGCATGGTCTTGGCCAAGGACGCTGATGCGACGACCGGTGGCTCCTCCACGGTGCTATTATCAAACACAGGGCCCATCAGGGCGAAACCAAAGATCTAGACACTGCTATCAGCGAAGACGAACCCAGAGCTTTCTGGGTACCCAACAAAATCCAACCCAATACGTCCGAGCCCAGGAGCAAGTCCACTGGGCCGGGATGAAAAACAAAGGGGTCGGCCAAATCCAGACCCGAAACCAAAGACAACACACCCGGCGGTATGTCTGTCGAGGGCTGCCAACCCGCAATGGTATCCATTACCATAGCCGAGGTCGTGATCCTCATTGTGGAGGACTTCAGCGAAGAAAAGGTGACAAGTGTCTGGCCCGTCAGACACTTCACCTGTATGCCACCAACTCCAAGAAGTGGCACAGGCGAGTCTTCCACGACTAAACCTAACTGGTGTGCCACTCGAGTGGTAACCAAACTGCTTTGAGCCCCTGAGTCCAACAGAGCTCTCAAATTAATGGCGTCCCCCCTACGACCCCATACGCGGACCACCGCGGTAGGGAGCAGAACCGTCCGCGGCTCTGTCCCAGCAAGGGAGCAAGCTAGTTACGGGCTCCCCACTCTCTCCAAACCAGGGGCGCGCCACTGACCCGGATAATATGGCGGGCGAGTGCACATCCCCATCTGAGGGGGCATAACCCGCGGCCCGGCCATACCTATAGTACGGCGGGTGGTACTCCAGCCGTGGGTACTCGTGCAGCGGCGGAGAAAACCGCTGCGGCTGCATGTGTTGGGTAGTGGTAACCCGCGTGGAGGGGGTGTCCCCACTCTCACGTCCGATCTAGGGCCCCCGCCCATGGGGGCCTTATCCGGGGCCTGGCCAGCCACATACTGGCCACGACCTTGGGGCGCGTGGTCCCGGTCCGCCAAGACCCGCGCAGGTACGCGACCCCCCTCCCGAGGGGGGGTGCGACGAGCGAAGCCGCGTCCTTCTTCCAAAGGTGGAGGGCTTCGCGCAGGAGCGCCCCCGCCCATAGGGGACCCCTGCCTCAACATCCGGGTGCCATCCCCGTTCCGGTTCATGCAGAGCATCACGTGGTGCAGCCCACGGCATGCACTGCATGGTATGGCCCTGGGACAGTCACGTGCATAGTGACCGCCCAAACAATAAAAGCAAAGTTCATGCCGCTTTGCCATGCGGCGCCGATCTTGTACTGGCAGTCTCTGCCAGTCCCTGCATTGCAGCAGGCTGTGGCCCATCCGACCACATTGCAGGCAGTCCGCGTCCCTCGCGACTGCTGCCGTGTGTGCAACCCGCGCACCAGCTCCGCGCGGTGGCGTTTGTCTTCCCTGTTGGGGCTTCCCTCGCCATTAGGGGTTCCAAGGGCCTGCGTTCAGGCGCTCTGGATGGCGCTGAGTCCGCCATGGTATTCTCAGCCGCCCGTGCCTCAAACTCCAAAAATTTCACCAAGTCAGTGAATGTTGGTAGGGTGGTGCTATCCCGTTCCGCATTCTCGCGCTCAAATCGCGAGCGGATGTCATTGGGTAATTTGCCCAATACAATGTGCACCAGCAAAAAGGACTATTGGTCCACCGGCAGCCCCAGTGTGCGGAGCGCGTTACAGGCCACTGTAACGGGCGTGAGCAACTGCAGGCGCAACTGTGCCCTGTTGGCCACCTTGGGCAGGGCCATCAACTGTGCGGCGTGCGCATCCGCTAACAAACGTAAGTTTTGGTATGGGGAGTTCAATAACTCCCAAGCCGTGTCGTACTGGTCGTCCTCCACCCGGAGGTGCTGGATGAGCGACCGCGCTTCACCCTCAAGAGTGGAGAGGAGGTAGGCCATCTTCTGGGCCTTCGACAAATCCTGTCGTGCTACGACCAGGGACTCGAACATATTTTTATATGCCACCCACTCCTCCATCCTACCCCCAAAGTGGGACAGCTGAAGGGTGGGGAGCCGACCAGTAACCGCTGGTCCTTCCTGTCTAACAGGTGTGCGAGGGGCTGGTCCGCCAGCCTGTCTCGCCCTTATTGCGGCCGCCGCCTCCACGATGTCATCGTGCAGACTCAGGATCTGGTCCAGGTCCGCCACGTGACCTGCGTAGAACTCCGGGGCAAGGTCGGCTTCGGTAAGCGCCGCCATGGCCGCTTCCGCGTCGTTCAATCGTGAGCGGAGCTGATCCGCTCTTTCCAGTATAGCGGCCTCCCTGTCCTTCCGGGACAGGAGTCCACCGGCCGTCACAAACCATCTCAATTCGTTGGCGAGTGTCGCCTTAGCATGGGAGACCTTCGCCATCGCGTCAAGTCACAACCAAAATAAAAAAAAACAATTAATTATTTTTTACAAACGAACAAATAGAGGGTAGAACAACTACGCTCTGCTACCAGAAAATGTGCGCAGAGAATCCGGGCAAACGAAATGGCGGGAGGGTTTGGTACCGAAAAATTTACCGGGTAGACAAAAAATACCGGTAAAAACCTCGACCCGGCACTACGTTTGTCCGACTAGAACCTAACTTAACCTATACGCAGACTGCTACCACCATAGCTTATAACGGGAGCTACAGAGCCCTATATACTAACCTAACTTAATAACTACAATTACAAACCACTTACCAAACTGAATCTTCTTAATCTTCGGATCCAACTTCGAGTGTCTTCGGAAGGGGGGCGATCCCTAAGCACCCAACCTACCCCGAGATCTCATTCCCCAGAATAAATACGTAGGTTTCTTCCCGAAGGTTCACTCGGGAACAGCTGGATGTGAACAGCCAGCCACGTTTCACATCTCACAAGAAAAAGTCACAATAACAGGTTTTTTCACAAACACAAACGTTCAATAGTTATTTAACAAAAGGGAAATCCAACATTACAATCCAAACTAATTAATAATTACACATCACAATGGATAATCCGTTATGCCAATGTGGCCTCAGACAAAATGGCGCCTAGCACCAGGTATTTCATACGGCGCGACCTCCCCGCGCGCTATCCAAACCAGTACATTTCTTTCGCACAACACAAATTATCGCGAGCTTATTAGTTATTTAACAACGATGAAATACACAATTACAATTCAAACTAACAATTAAACAATCACAAGTCAAACTAGTTAACAGACCGTTCACACGCGGTCGTAAAACTGACCAACAAGATGGTCGACCCGCACCGGCGGGGATATATCACGCGGTATGACCTCACACGCGCGCGATCCAAACGATACTAATATGGCCGACGCCGCAGACGCAAGCCGAGCGATGCCATGAAAACCCCGGCCGCCTAGCGGCAGCAATGCGAAACACCCGCGTTTCGTTCCAAGCAATTATATTACAAACACATACATTTCAAAATATAAACCAGTATGTATAATGTACAGTCAAGAGTCAAAAGTGCAGTCAGAATCTACAAGGCATTATGATCATTAAGACTCGGCAATAAGGTCTTCGAGGTATGACTGCACTTATGAAGCTTGACTGTACCTAGATAAACAATTCTAGTAGGCATAGGTATGTAACAGTAAAATAGTTCCCCTAAATGTTTAATTAAGAAATGCTAGTGGCATCCATGAACTTCCATGTCCAATTGCGCGCCAAATTTAGGAGTATTCGTAGCTTGACATTCATTGTGGCGGTTTATTGGGGCGGACAAATATTTGCCGTGTTCCATATATTCATGAAGGACGCGATTTGCCACACCTGGCCTCAATGTAACAACACAGTAAATAAAGCACAGAAGGATAGCCTAATAGGGTAGATGAAACAAGTCAACAACAACAATTCAAATTAGTTACTTTTTTCTAAATGTCAAAACCAATAATTTATATGGGACTTGTATCAACGGTGACGTCACTTTTAATTGAGTCAAAAAGCATTCCCAATATACATTAATTAGAACTAAAAAATAGTAAACCATGTTATAAATAAAATTGATCAATTAAAGTGACATTCAATTATAATGTTTTAAATCCATACTTACTTAATATTATAAATGTGAAAGTTTGGATGTGACTTTGTGAGTTTATGACTACGTGAATATAGTCGCTGTTCTTTACTATCCTTAATTTGCTATATTACGTAGCTCCATGTTGCTAAAAGTGAATATACGTCGTGGCACGTGGTTCAGACGCTTTATGAAAATAGCAGACCTTTTTGGATACATTTTAAAAGGTTAGAAGAGACATTTAATTTTATAAACTCAAAGTAAATTAGTTTAGTAGCACTAAGGGCCGGCCTCCTTCGTGGAAATTAGTTTAACTTTTTTTTACGCTCTGTAATTTGAAACATAGGGGTCCTTTTTACCATTTCTATTTAGTAAATTAAACATTCAAAATATATAAAAAAAATGGGTGTCTCTAATGGCTATGATTTTCTGGGCTTTAATAATATACCACGGTTTACAATTATTATGTATGAAATAGGACATTCAATATGTGCCTATAGACACCTCCTACCTTTAGTCGTATTTCTCATGACTGAGGCTCGTGGTCATTATGTTGAATGAAACACACACAACGACTATCTGGGCAATCTTAATGCAGTGGTTTACCATTGCCTTCTCCATTTCACACACTAGCTGATAATCATCAAACAGAGTGCACGTTTTCTCACAATGTTTTCCTTCACCGGAAGCAAGTAGTGGTCAATGAAAACTACCATACTTAAGTCAGATTGGTATACAAACTCATATAGCAGGATTTGAACCTGGGACCTTTGCAGCCACTGGCGGGCCACCACCACTGCTTCATTTTTATGTCAAAACTCTTGTATACAAATGCTGTTAGTCATATTCAAATTTAAAATTGCACATGTATAGCATTTCTTTATAAAATAAATTGGTTCCACATTCATAAATTTTTCACGCCACCTTTTAGCAATCTTTTTTTTACTTCGACATAAATTGGATTTCCGTAAAAGAGAAGGGCAGTAAATTAAAATGGAGAAACAAAGAGCTATTTCTCAAAGCGGCTCACTCGATATTTGCGATTTACATCCTGGAATTTTCGAGCGTAGAATCGAAACCTGTACAATTCGCCCCGTTTCAGCAAATGGACTATATAGGTAAAGTATCTGCAAGTTTCATACTTAACGTTAATAAGTTATAGTATCCAGAAATAAATAAATTAATCATAATACGTACTAGCTACGCTTACTTATTACGGTTGTTGTTAAAGTCCACGTCAGATTTCGACTTTAAAAAGTGATATGAACAATAAATAATACCCTCTTTTTAAATTCAAAACGTTAAGTAATGAGAGATTTTCCGAGACACAAATTTAAAAAAAAAATAGTTCCAGATGACTTCATGGATAGCGCTTAGTAAAAGGCGAGAGAAAAAGTTCCATACAAAAAGCAAAAAATTAACGGGATTGGCATTTTTTAAAAATAAAACTTAGTAAAAAAAAAACAACTAAAAAGTATCAATATTGTGATTTGTGCAACTGTCAAACTGTTATGTGATTTTTTTTCTGCCTTTGGTTGACAAGAAAAAGCGCACCATATAGGTTCAGCCATTATTACGACTCGGCTTTCATAAAACGCTTTCTGTTGAGACTTTTTATCTTCTTCTTCTCTCAGCCGAAAGACGTCCACTGTTGGACAAAGGCCTCTCCCAAGGGTTTCATCCATGGAGGGTTTTGCCGTAATCGCCACGCTTGGCAGGCGGGTTGGCGATCGCAGTGTGATGGCATAGTACGCGGAAAGATGCTGCTGCCCATCCTCCGGTGTTTTAAAGCCCTTAGTCGCCTCTTACGACACCCACGGGAAGAGATGGGTTGGTGCTATTCTAGGGCCACACCACAGGCCATACTTTACTTACTTACTTTAGACTTTTTATACTGATTTTTTTTTCTTAATTTAGCTGTCAGAAAATCGCTCATTCGTGAACAAAACCTAACACGTATGTAAGCGGCATTTTTAAATTTATTGATGCAGCAAGCTAGCGCTTTAAACCAATATAAAAGTTTCAATCTTCGCCTGTCGATTTTAATTTATTGAATCACGGAATAAATCATTGTATTCGTTGGGAATGTTGGGATTGGAATTTAACTCTGCAACCGGGATTCGATTGTTTTTAATCGTAAATATTCTGTAGACTTTGTTTTGGAAATTGTAAATTCATTCATATTTGGTCATTCTAATATATGTGCTTAGTTCAATTATAAGGCAAAATGTAGTGTGTGAAAGCACCGTCCATTTATTTGTCTTTGCTATAAGTAATGGAATTCACTGCCATGATTTTCCCTGTTTTTTTTTTTATAACATAGGGCGGCAAACGAGCAAGCAGATTACCTGATGGTAAGCGATCACCGCTGCCCATTTGTATTATTATGTCAAAATATTTAACTTGTTATAGACGTCAATTTGTCGCGGTAACCACTTAACCTCAACTATATAATGCCATTATATTTCACCTACCAAAATGCATTAATAAATATATTTGTCACATTGAACTGACGATTTTTCTACTGGTCAATATTAGTAGGTACCTAGGTATTTGTTGAGAAGAAATCCGTTTTCCTTTTTGACGAAAATTTCATCTGGATTTTTGAACGCTGCTCCGAATTGCAGCTATGGATAAAGCAAAATCCCTAGATTTTGTGACACGTCCGATTCGTTAGTTGAGCTTTTTCAAAAAACTTTATCCCTTACAAAATGTATCGAAATATACTTTGATTTTCGTTGTACATTTACCTTTCGTTGTACATATTGCTCAGTTTATTTTTCGTATACATCCCGACAACTGAAAGTGAATTTGTATGTTTGTTACCTCTTCACGCTTTATCCATTGAATCAATCTTTCTGCATGAAATATCTTTTGTAGAAATAGAACTGAAACGATATCTCACCATATCTAATTTCTATAAGAGAGTACTTTAATAGAACTGAAAGTTCGAAAAAATGTTTGACTGTGATAAAAAAAAATCATCTTATTTTAATAAATATTTCTTTTGAATAACAAATTTAAAGAGTTCGTGATTTTAAAGTAAGTAACAGAATTATACACATTATACACTACCTATACAGATGCAGTATTATGTATTCATTCCTCAGGAGGCAGTCAGAGCCAAGAACAGTTATAGTGACAGGTTGTAGCCCATCGCCTATGAGAAGCAAGCACTTTCTCGTGTTTGATTTTACAATCTGCGCGGGCAGACAAGCAACTGGCACGTTTTTTCTTTGCTCCCAAACCAGCATGGAAGATTCTATCTACAATATTTTGTAATTCTGCTGCAGTAGTTTACCTCAGGCTGCAAAATTGTATTGTACTAAACAACCAACACAACGAAGCCCGAGAGCGGCTGCGGGGAAACGCTTTTGGTAAAAATAAAAAATAAATCTTTATTTCGAAATTTTTTCAATAAAATTATCTACTAAAGAGGTAGCATAGTAAAATCAACCATAACCATGCAGTATAGATATATATATATATATATATATATATATATATATATATATATATATATATATATAGATTAATATATGTAGATAAAGTTTAAAAAGTCAATTATTTTGATGCATAATGCATATCCTTTCGTTACTTATAGTTAATTTACAGTTTATTACACAAATTAGATTTTAAGATATTTATTAGATTTAAGGAATCCCACTTGAACCACAAAAATTGTTTTACGAAAATTTACCACCAAAATGAAAAAGAAATTTCCACCTATTTTCTCCCAAGTTGGAGCAAATACGCTGACACTTATAAACAGTCTTTAGTCGCTGTCCTTATTTTTTCGCTCACTCAATTTTCAGCCACAACACAATTTTCCTGTTGAAATCTACTTTTGATAACGGCTTTTGCAATATTTTTCCTCGTCATGCTGAAAAGAATTTCAATTAATTTCTCAAATCTCCTGCTGCCATTGTAACATCATATAGAATTCATACTTAATTTTCTTTTTTTGTGAATTTATTTAAATTATTCTGCCCTTAGGCCGTACGCTCTTTATAACATTAATTTTAACGTACTGAACGCAACATAATAAGTATACATTTTGTTTACATCAAAAGTATTACTTACAAGATTCAGATTTCCCTGGAAAGGACACATAATTTACATTATCAAGTTACGATGCCGAGATATATCTTAATTAAAGTGCTTCCATTAAATTGCGTTAGATTACCCATTCCTTCTTAATATTAATTTCTATATACACGTTCAGCTAAGTGAATTTTGAGGCCATGTTGTAATTTGACGAAAATAATTTTTACCCTTTTAAAAAATCAAGGTGAAGGAAAGGAATAGGCTATGAAATATGTTTTTTTTTTTAATTTAACAATATACCGCAACCAATCGATACTGCTTCTCAGTTTATTTTAACCGTAAGAGTTTATTTTCTAAAAGTCGTTTGCTAAATTACTGTTGCATTCAAAACACTTTTGATATAAAAAATGCTACAGTACCAATTTATTCTCAAAAAGAAATTCTCAGAACTAGACATGATTTCCTCGTAGATGAATAGCGGTGCTTCAAAGAGGATCCGGGAAACGAACCGGCACTAATGCGGACGACGGCGATACATTACGACTGCTCTGATAAACCCTAGCTCTTAGTGGAACACATTCCTAACAAATCTGAGATCGTTAGGGCGATTCGCAAAGCTATGTCCAACGAAATTTTGCTTGTGATGTTTTCCCAATTTATTTAAATGCTGTGTAGGAAAATGACGAGTGCTCCTATTAAACAGCTAGCAAGCTATTTTTTAATGATCGTAAATTTTACATGCTCAGCACCCACTATTATTATACTTATACACTATATTATCACTTATTATATTTTTACTTTTATACATTCATCTTCTAGGCGAAAATGTCAAAATTATGCCGAATACAAAAAAATAATAATAGGAGTTTGAAGACCTTGCAGTTAGCGTAAATAACGGTAAAAATTAAGGTTAAGGGTTAACAAAACATATATTTGTATCCGAAGAATTCCTGAACAAAGTATTTCACAAAACCAACCCTTCATGTGAAAAATTACTATCACAATTCAATAAAAGTTGGTATTTCCTGTGCCAGTGAATAGAATCCAATTTGCATCGAGGGAGGATATTAAAAAGGCGCGCTCGAGTGGAAACACCTTCGTAACTTTAGTGAAACTACTGAAACTATTTGCGCAGACATGTTTATGTGGCTTTGCTAGCGAACGGGGACTCGTTGCACTACGGGGTATGCTGCACTCGAAGGGCCCTTTTACACTTTACCCAGCTATTAGTCTAAATGTAGGCTGCGTTTCCACAGTAGCTGAGCTGCGCGGTGCTGTGCAGAGAAATGTGTAAAAATTGACCAAACATATTACTCAATATTTTCACGTATCTGCACAGCACCACATAGCTTTGTTCTTCTGCATCTGTGAAAACGCATCCTTATATGGATTTTCAGGTTAGTTGACTGGTGTCTATTTTGAATCTCTGTTACAGTTAAAGTTGCTGGATGTAATTCTTACTTGCGTTTAGAAGGTGCGCTCATGTGGAAACCTTCGTAAGTTTACTGTAACTGTTTGCACTGACTCTCACTGGCTGGCTGCTACTCATTGTGTGAGTTTGGAAGCGAATGGGTACTTATTGCACTACGGGGCCACAGTTAAAGGGTGAGACCGACTAAGCTTGTGACCGGCCATAAGCGACACTCAATTTTACACTTAAGGTACTTTAACACGTTAACCATATAGTGTCCATATAGTTAACCATATAGTATAGTAATGTCGAATATGAGTGTATAATATGAGTGTAGATATATATAATAAGCTACCAAGTGACATAAAAATATTAAACGGGACATCATTTAAAAACGCATTGACAAAATGGCTATTAGATAAATGTTATTATACCATTATAGAATATTTTGATCAAGCATAATTTGACATTTTTGACATTATTTATTTCAATTAATTTTTTTATGTGACATTTTGTAGAGTGAATTTAAGAATTTATATTATAATTGTATTTTTTGCACGTCTGCTTGCAGACTGAAGACATGAAACTATTATTCTGTATAATCTTTTATACTATTTTCTAGCAAATAAACATTCTGATTCTGATTCGACTACTAATGGAAAAATATTTTTCCATTGTTGTGACAAAAAAATACGTCTTTTGAGCGTAGCGGGACGCAACTCGTAAAAGATAAGTCCATTAAAATTATTTAAAAAAACTCAAGTCGAATGTTATGCCCCAGAATTTAGAATAATGTTATTCTCCCAAATTCTCTTCTAGTCTAGTGTACTAGGGCGCTTAGATCGAAGCTGGTTGTTATTTCTCCGCTTCAATAGTTCTGCCGCGTTTACAGGCGTACTCCAGTTTGATAGATGCTATTGTTGGCGTGTCGAGTGTGTGGTAACATGGGTTGATTTTACTGTGAAAGCGCTCGAATAGATTACGTACTAACAGGTTGTATAGTGCCTTGTTCAAAGATGTGTAAGAGCACATTCAATATGATATCTATGAATAAACTTTAATCTGTTAATTTCAGGATATTGTAGGACCTTTTGCTCTCGCTTGTCTAAATGGGAGTAATTTTGTAAAAAAGAAGTTTATGATAAAAAGCTGGGTAAGCCAATGAGAACCAAGATTAGATTTTTTACATCAAATGAAACTGCTATAGCCATACGCTCATTTTTTACATTTGGCGTAAACGTGTCGAATTATAAACATTTATTCATATAATTTTAAAAATGTAACAGAAGTAATCTTAAGAAATTTAGGAAGAAGTGAAATAGGTCTATAGTCAGTTCAACAATTTGAAATGATAATTTCGAGATTAATATTATACGAATATGGCTATAAATAACAACTAAATACCTTAATAGTCAATAGTTATATACTTTTGTTAAAATAAGTATATCAGCTAATTGTTACTCTTAAAAATGTTAGTTACTTTAGTAAATTTGGTAACTATTACGTACTTAAGAAGCCTCAGTTTCAAATTATTACCACACTACCGATCACGTCTCTAGGCGGTTTAATTGTTCAAACAAACTCCCATATCAAGTGAAAATTCAGCGAATTGCTACACGGAGACCTTAATTTTATGTAGTCAGCTTTACGGCATGAAGCATACAATGTGTACGTGCCTTTATCTAATTTGTTACAAAGTTGTTTATGTTTCACATCTCCATTATATCTGCTTTATAGGTGAACAAATCTCATCAACCTATACTCAAAAGTCACTGATATACTATTTGCCGCATTTCCTATAATACAAAGTCACGAATTCTAACGAATTCCACTTCAGCTAAGCGTGGCCTTCGAGTCTCACGACCCTTGGCTCTGTCTACCCCGTAAGGGATAAAGACGTGATTCTATGTATGTATGTATGTACGAATTTTAGTTCCTTCAAATATAAAATAAAATAATTATTTCAAAAGTTAAAAAATAAATAGTAATTTCAAAAGTTAAAATAAAATAGATTTCCCACATAAATGTACAACCGCGCAGTAGTTGAAAAATATAACAAAACATTTTGTAACATAATAACTTTCTTTATCATTTAATAACTTTTTTCATTTTTTTTCATAGAGTTACAAAAATGTGTTTTGTAGATACACTTAAATAGGAACACATACAAAACTTGTCATACTGATAGATACATACACTACACAGAGTTTGTAATAAAAAAACTACACAGATAAAGACAAAAAATGAATGGTGAAGGGACTTAAACTGGTGGTCGGATTAATAAGAAAAGCAATAGCAGCATAACGGCTAAGCAACTAGCACAGTCAACATTCATAGTGGCAATCTTTCCTTTTTCCTTACGATCGTTTTAGTGTCACGGACCACGATCGCAGAATTGCAGGAGAGATAATCCCGTTTTTTATAGCCCCATTATCAAGCGGCTCAAACTAAAAATGATAGAGATGCATCAACTTAAACAAAATGTCCATAAATTTACAAATTCCGAATGGAACTGACGCGGTAGTGGCGCAGATGTAAATTGTTCAATTTTTATAGAAAAATAGCAAATAACAACGTTGACCAAATATTTAGTCACAACCATAGGTCACAACAATCAAGATATGAGGTGAAAGAAATAATGATACATCAATGAAATAAAATGGACATTGCTAACAGCACAGCATATTACATTTCACACAAAATTATAGTCACATGTTTGTTATGAGTGAGAAACTGATATCAGTTATTCTTCTGCATTCTCAGTATTTTGTACCAGTATAGTATTGCAGTAGCTCGCCGAGATAATAAAAAATAGCAAGCACTGCGATTGCTTTGCGGTTTTTTCAGCTCTATATAAATTACAGCTGGGATTTTCGCATTGTAATACACTTTGAGAATAATTGCTTTATCCTTGATACCTTTTTAAACGTAACTACGAGTATATACTAAGTTACCTCATAAAGTTTAGTATTCCTTACGTTTATAGGTAAAGATATTGACATAACAAATATTAGTCTAACAAAATGTTTGTTCCCCAAATTTTTATAAAAATTACTTTTTGTGTGTTACTTTTTTGTTGACCCAAAGTTTTGTAATATTAAATATGTATTCTGATACTAAATATTATATGTTCTTATTAAGCCCGTTGAGTACTAAATCAACCTTTTTGAAGCGGGAGCACTTTTAAGTTAATTTTTCATTAATAAATGTAAATTAGGAGCCCCTGCGGGCGCCAGAGCGGAAGTTTTGTTTTTCCAATCACGTTTGTAACAATACCCATTATATTCGAATATTTATATCTTTTCGAAGTTTTTATATTTCACGAATCAGATATCGATATCTGTATGTACATATATTTATTTAGAAAGCTCGTATTTTTATTTGTATTCCATCCTCTCACTATAACACTATATCAGTGATGATTCGTGAAATATAAAATATTTGTAATTACTATAAGTAATACTAAATCTTGTTATCTAATTTTTAAGTGAAATGTAAATTTCTTATGAGAATAAAGTTCTTTAAGCCTAATAAAAAAACTCGTGAAATTTTATATAAATAGATATAGCTACTCTACGTTCGCCCAGCCCCAATTTATCTAACTAATCGTTCGCTGCGAACGTAGACCTCGCGACTATTAAAATACAATATTTATTTTCGCAAAAAATTAAATATCACAAAAACGGCTGGACCGATTTTTATGCCCAACGAACTAGAAAATTCTATTAACCATCCCTACATATATTCCAACTTTCATCAAAATCGGAACAACGGTTCGAGAGTTATCGCGGAACAAACATACATACATACATACATACATACAAACAATGTGTTTTTCGCTCCAACTTGAATTATAGCCATTATCATTGCAATAAATAAATGCATATCATTTGAGGAAATATTTCCCCAAACTGAAAAAATACGATACATTTACATATTGGTAACCCAATAATTTTGAATAATCGCACCACATTCGTTGGAGACGAGCGGTCGTGACATGAAATATTCCAACTCAATTTTGGGCGGCGGCCTGTGACACTGACGACATATATCTCTATGCCTGAATTATGAATCGCAAATGAGATAAAAAATGACGGTCCAAACGAGACCTGCCTAGTGCCTATAACGGGGAAAGATTTTTTAACTTTATTGATAAGGGTGACTGTTAAAATTATGTGCATCGCATGTCTATTCCAGAATAATAAAGCTGAAGAATTTTTTTGGTAATCGTTTTAATTACAATACCGGTAATGTGTATTTTTAATTTTTTAGGCAATCTACTTTCTTAAGATTTTCTCACGAAAGTTGAGCCCCGGAATTCAGCCAATACCTAAGTATTATGATATTTTTGTTATTTCTCATTATTCATCCAGTATAATGTATTGTTATAATTTTCACCCTTCTAGTAAAAGAACTTCCTCGGGCGGAAAGAAGTCCGTGTTGCTCTATGTTTTCACCAGTGTAATTAATTATTTGTATTTGTCATAACTATTTGGCAAACCTAACGTTTTTTCGAGCGTTACCGTTTCAATGGTTTTTCGTGTAATTAATATATACATATTAATTTACAAATCAAATTTTAATATAAACATTAAAATTTGATTTGTACTCGTACACCATCAAGATAAGAGAGAAAACAGCTGTCGAACATAATGTTTGTAATTAATTTCATACATTGTAGTAATACAGTAACACATTGCACTGCACATTTATTAATATACTCGCGGTTTCATTGAATAAGCTCGCAGTTGGAAAAATATTTTCAGTAAACGCTACGTTCATTTTATATTTCATTTTCCATGAATTTACGTTTGGGTTTGTAATTCTGCACCTATTTAGTATTATTCAAAAAACTTTCTGTCCTACAATTATGTAGAAAGAAAGAGAGAAAGAAAATAAATATATATTTTTCACGTCTCATGCTCTGAAAGTGCTTATTTGTGCAGGATATAGGCTGCACAAAATCGAATTTTGTACACAAGGGCATTAATGTATCTACTAGGGCAAAGAAAGGCAAAGAAAATGAGCCATACAGCCAAACACGATAAAAAGTTCATAGATAGAATTTGTTATTTTATAATATTTACTTTTAACTTACTTGCCTTATGTGTTTTTTAAGACATAAAAGATATTAAAATTTAAATTCAAGTACGGTCGGTTATTTAATTAATTTGAGAAAAATATTATTACAAAATTAATTTAATAGTAGGCTGTATAGGTCTGCAGCCCAAGCCTATCAATGTCGTAAGATTAAAAAAATAAAGCGGCGAGAAACAGCTCTTGTTTTTTCGTACATTTGTTAATTTCTTCAATTTGATTTATTTCCTCGCAATCGAAGTGAAAAGCAGAGTTTATAACTCGTCCACAAAACGATTTTTATCCTCGACATTACTATCAGCCCTCGCCTTCGGCTCGTGCTAAAAGTCTCGGATAAAAATGATTCGTTTTGTGCACTTGTTGTAAAATCTACTACATATTTTTAACAAATTCTTTTTTTTGTAATATTTGACTTTGTATGAATTTTATTTTTTATGTTAATTTTGAATGCCAAATGGTGCAGCATAGAGCACTTATTCTCATATCCCATACACCATGTACTACCTATGTCTGACAAAATAAATAAACGATTGATTGAAAATAATTGATTAAATTTATTGACTGAACACAAACTGCGACAAGGTAGAAACAAAACAAAAACTTATTAATAACCTTTTATATAATAGGTGTCGCAGTGTTTCATGTAGTTATCACTTCCATACTTATCATACTTACCTACATATTGATATATTGCTTAAAAGTTGAGATGTTAAAAATACCAAATTCGAACTAAAAGTTTAATAATCAGGTATATCTATCTATAACTGAAATGGATAGGATAGCTAAAAAGCATCTCCATATACATTTCATCTTAGCCGTAAAAAAGGAACTGACAAGATGTGAAATAGAAAGCAAATAGGTTTCACCAACCAACTGGAATGAACTGAAATTGAGTATAAAGTATTGTACAGTCTGCTCAAATTGATTTAATTGATAGATTAATAGAATATGATATTTTCCAAAACCCTCGCAACGGAGTCCTAGATAACAACTCGATTATACTTTGTAGATAAATATGCTAACAGGAATACTTTTATTTTTTAATTTATCGGTCTAAATTATTTTTCAAAATTAGTACCTAACTTTAGTAAAAAGAAAACACTGGATGTATTTGTCGGATACACACAACATCAGAATCAGATCAGAATCATGGGTTCAGGGAGGGCCGAGCTTAGAAATGGATAACCAGAGCGGTAAACACAATGCAGGTACTTTAACAACGGGTTCACGTGGAAACACATGTGGACATTAGACTCAGATTAAAATAACTGTCAGGATGAGGGTATTTCTAAAATCACATGCACAACTTTTAATAGACAGGGTAAACAACTCCTATCTCAAGTTACAGCCCAAAGCATCCAGGGATTCATCGGATATTAACGGATTAAGAAATCATCTAGCGGCTAGGTTCCAACCCTAACCTACCCACGGTAAGGAACCGTGCCCCACCACGCACGGATCAATCCATTTCAAGATCTACTGAACACAGTTTAACCATCAAAACTGTCCAACCAATAAGCTCTCCAATATCGCGCTGGTAACACCATCACACATAGTCACATCGTTAACGCACTAAGTAACACGACAATAACACTATTCTATCACTGACTACATAGCTACAGAGACCGCACCGCGTCACAAATAAGACTGCCTCGCTACAATGTCATAACGATCGCACGTTGGTTTGACACAAGTGACAGTGTCACTTTGACACATTTCCGACGAGTGAAGTCGAACAACTGTTTTAAACCATTGATTAACTAACAAAATAAACCACCGTTAATTTAACTAATGTAAACGCTCCGGCATATTTATTTTATTATTTACTAATTTATTTTAAAACATAACATCATTACAGTTTACACAACACACTGAAGTATTTGTCTAATCTCTCTTCCTCTACCTAACTACTTCAATAGAAGATCTTTTGCATGAAAGCCTAGGGGTAAAACTCGCGAAGCGGGAGTGACAGCAGGCGTGAAAAAAGGCTAAGATATATTTACATACATAAATAATACATTGGAATTCCGGCAGGTACCTATATGGAATATCCGGCATGCATGAATATTCAGTGCCAGTCCCAACCCTTCATACTCAGTGGCGCGAGAAGCTTAGACCGGAAATTTTGTGTCAACGGATACTACACAGATCACGGTTGGAGGAAGATATGTTTAAATCTAGAATAGACTCACACACACGACAGACAAATTGACTTTGACATATGAATAGATATTAATTATAAATCTGGCACATATTTTTTGGCATCTGATTTTCAGATTTTTTATGCCCATAAAAATTTACATAGGTATAACAATAGATACTCTTCATCCTAAAGTATTTGCTTTACTTATTAAAGTTGAAATAATATGTGTGCCATTACCACCAAAATATCAGGAAAAATATTTTTTGAAGTTACTTTTTAGCTTGGAGAGGGAAAGCAGAGCCATTAAGAGCTTTGTAGATCAAATAAAAGAAAAGACAGAAGTCGTATTATAGCATAAAATTTATAGCGAAATACATATTGAAATGGAATTTATTCCACCTTTAACACAAAGGGGTTTGGGTAATTTTTATGGACCAGTGGCTTAATTTTTATTTTTTGCGGCCAATTTACGGGACAATTTTATTACTATTTGATAGCACCCTCATAAAGAAACATATCGTAGTGGTAAACATTGTTCTAAGTAATATCGGAACTGAGGTATGATGTTTTAAAACATTTTTTTTTTTGTTGTATGTAGTTCACAAGAATAATACACATTAAACGTTACACTATGGCGCTAATCTTACCTAAGAGCTGTTGAAAAACGCAGAAATAGGAAAGGAAGGTAAAAAACCTTCCTTAACCAAAAATACTTGATTTATTCTTAATTTTTTTTTTTTATTATTATTAAAATACCAATCCAAACAATTTTCTCTTTCAGTGATCTGATATTCTGAATGATGCTCGCTAATATTACCTTTTTACCTTCAACCCACGTCAGCTGGCCGCCGATAATATTTTCTGTGATTTATGACAGGTGCCGTTGCACCTCCTAGAAATTACTGCCATAACAAAATACGTAAAGAAATATTCGTTTTTTTAACGTTGTCCAAAAAAGACATGGGCGCGAGAATTTTACGCCGCCGTTTTCATGATTTTATTCTAAAGTTAAGTAATTTATATGTACTTATATCTTAACTAAATTTCAGCTTTCTAGTACTAATAGTCTATAAGCTAAGTTTCGGACAGACAGACAGACATGACGAAACTATAAGAGTTCCTTGTTTATTTCGGAACCCTAAATAAGTTAGCGGTCACGGGACGCCTGGTAAATGTAAAACAAATGAGCATCGTGGCACGATGCATCATGCCATTTTCCGTCACAGCATTCGAGTCGATTTTACTGCACCGCGCCTATCAATGTTTTACGTCAATAAAATAATGTAATTACGTGTCATAAAAAAAGGCAACGTTTTTCACCAATGTGTACAATACGATGGCATTAAATCTAAGGAATTACTAACCTTACCTACTTATTAGAATGTAAATCCTTCAAATTCGCTAAACGGCTGCATAATTCAAATCCATCTTCAGCTGATATAACCTTACCTACCCCACTATTAAATGTGCTCAAAAGTGGGTCAAGTGGGTCAATTAAGGTCAAATATTGGACGAAACGCCACAATCATAAATATAATATTTGGTAAAGACGTAAAAACCGATTCATCAATACTTCTGTGATTTATAGACGTCCATTCAGATTTATGAGACAATTGTAGCGATTGTCGGAAATCCAAAGAAAACTTATTACTTTTGAACAAAAGCCCCGCACCATTAGGGTTAGGAAAAAAATATCGATAGATCTTGTATAGTTGTTTAATGGAATGTTTGGAGGTTCCACATTTTTTCTATTTAATTAAATCTTAACAAAATCAAATTTTAATTGTTTTTAAAATAAGTTCTGTTCTTTATTGTGCACAATACACACATGATGTCAAATACAGTTTTCTGATGTTTCAAAGCGAACTGCTAGATTTCTCTCGAAAGCCTACCAACCATTATATTTTTAAAAGGTTAGGTATTTATAAACCTCTTTAATTAAACTTGACTTCATCAGCAATTCTTTTTGTGTTAAAAAGAAAATTCAAAATCTTTTAATGCTGTATTTTTCTTGAAGTAGGCACTAGTTACTGAAGCATTCTAACAATGCTACATTTTTGCTTTATTTTAACTAAAATTTTAGTGGCATTAATCCTGACGAAAATTACTTTCAACTAACAGGTATTGGAGTGATTAAATATTTATTTATTCTTAATCATTGAATGAGTTTAAGTGTGCGTGCTTTGTCCAGCCAATCAGAGCGCGACACGTAGCAACCGGAGAGAACCCTGTGTCCCGAGAACCCAGTCCTGCCGTGTAACACTCGAAAGTTGTCCATCACCATCACGGTACCTGGAATGTCAAGATATCAATTATAGTACAGTTTTGATGATTGAATTATATAATATAACTATTTTGCACGCCGAGCGTCAAGCTCGTAAGTGCATGACTCTCGACTCGTCACAATCGCGTCAGTTCCGGAACATAAATTGTCTCTATTTTATATTATTTTCAAAAGTATATGGGTGATATTGTGTTACCCTTCATGTATTTGATGAGCGTTACGAAACGAAAGGTTAACCAAACGAACGTAGTCATTGTAATTCAGAATGTTTTGTAAATGATTGCATTGTTTCATAAAATAAAGGTTATAGTACTTTATTTTATGAAACATCTTTGTATTCAGTTTTATTTAGATAGGTACCAATCATAGAATCTGATCTTCTTGAATATCAGTGCAATTTATATTATTAAATTTACCGTATTTCAAAATTTACTTTTTTTAGTAGGTATTCAAAATTTAAATTTATTAATGCAAGTAGCTCTTAGAATCTGAATATATAATTTGTTTTGAATTGAAAATAAAACTGCTTTTTATAATAATTTTAATTTCGCATGAGCTTTTATACGTAAAACAATAGATCAAAAGTATTAACTAAATGCTTTTGCAAGTACCTGGTGTCAACTTAAACTGCCACCGGTTAGCTGGATCCTCATAGTACCGCGCCAAGTTCCTCAGGGAGCGATAGTAAGCCCTGCATTGCTTGCCATTAGCGAACGCCATAGGCGCCCGGTCATACACATTAAACCTAGAGGTGGAAAAAACGGCTTAAAATTTTTTTACGTTTAAACGTTGCGCTTTTTTAAATAAGCGTGCTCACAAAGCTGCTTATCTGCTTAAACGCTTTTTTCGTTTTCCGCGTTTTTAAACCGTTTAAGTAATAAGTTTATTGCAACGTTGCGTTGCGGTAAACAGCTTACTAGACGGAGACTTTTAAACAAAAGAAAAGCATCATAAAAAACATTAAAATAAAATTATTTTCATTTATATTTAAAAAAATGTATTTTACATTACGTAAAATACCACAAAATACCTGTTTTTATACGTCAATGAACTTCCCTTCGTACTTGTACTTCCCTATTGTACATATTTTACCTAGTATAAGTCTCAATTTGTATCCTTTACGTGTTTTGGTGCAATAAAGCATTTTTACTTACTTACTTACTTACTTGCAGGCTTAGGACTGTCTGGTTCAACAGTTTTACGATACTGTTTATCCCGAGTAGAGGTGGAAAACCTCTACTCGGGACTAGGATAGGAAGTGGCGGAAATAAGCAGTTCTGAAAAAAGCATCTGCTTAAATCAAATCGCGTGCTTTTTCGCTTTTTATAAAAAGCACGCTTAATAAGCAGCTTATTGTTTAAACGGTCACCTCTAATAAACCTACAATAAAACACAAAGTTTAAACCATTAATCAATCTATAAGTACACTGGGTCACATAGAAAAGTATACCACTTAAAATACGAACCACTATAAAAAATGGTATACTTTTCCATGTGGCTCACTGTACTTATATACTAAACTACTTCAAAAAACGAGTCTACGTCTTCTTTAAAGGCCGGTAACACTCTTGTAATACTCCTGGTGTAACAGTTGTTCATGGGCAGCGGTGATCACTTATCATCAAGTGACCCGCTTGCTCGTTTGCCGCCCTATGTTATTAAAAAAAATCTATGTAGCATGGTCGGTTTATTTATAATCTAACTAGCATGGGCCCGGGACTTTGTTCCCGTGGGAATTTTGGGAAAGTATCTCTTAGTGCTCCCCTACACTCCCTAAGGAACCTACATAACAAATTTCAGCCTCCTACGCCCAGTACTGTGGCTGTACGTTGTCTGTCAGTCACTCCATAAATAACAGTATAATTTTAACTGGTAAAACCGCTATAACAGCATTGACGTATGATAAAACAACTTATACTTGATCGAAGTATAACAGGTTATAAAACTTACCTGATCTGCTCCAACTCCTGAGTGTCAGCATTGACTCTAATGACCGGCGCGGCATACTTATGATGATGTCCCTTCTCTATATACTCCGCCTCCAAGTGGAACTTGGTGAGGAAGTCGTAATCTTCAGGATAGTGGTGCTTCAACTTCAGAGCCCCATAAAACCCGTCTACGAGTATAGTTTCCCCACCGGACCCGTTCAAGTGGCCTAGGCAATGTAGTACTTGGAGTCTGTAAATAAAACGATGAATTACCAAGTGGATCTATAGACTTCTGTGTTATTTATATTTTATTGAGAAGTTCGACAGCATAGGTAGCCGATACGGTATTTTAAGTACCTAATACATATTTTTTAATATTTATTACTTGGTATTAAATAAACTTATTTAGTGAAATCACGCAAAGCTATTTGAATTTGAGAGTAATAGTTCACCACCTAATTTATATATATAGTTTATTGCTCATTCGGAATTTACTTGCACTAATGAAGCTGTTAAAAATCGTTAGCTTTCTAGCCCTTTACGATATTTTTATACTTTTGACAATGATGGTAATAAAATCATCATCTAAAATAGAATGGTGTTATCGAATATGGTTCACTAATGTTTCACCAAAAAACCTTTCACAAACCATCACTTTAGAAACTATCACTTAAAAAACTATACCTTTTAAAAATGTTTCATTTTACAAACTCGTTATTTTAAAAATGTTTCATTTAACAAACTTTTATTTCATATAAATGTTTTACTCTACAAATGTATCGAGTATAAAACTTTTATTTTATAAAGTTTTATTTTATCAAATAACTCTCTTGACAAAAACATCATTTTACAAACCTACTATAGGTAAATTATAATTCAAGGGCTAGCAGCTTATTTGGCCAAAAGCAAAGCAATTCCAATGGCAAAAATAACCTAGACCTAACATTTTTTCCACCCTCAAAGTCTTTCCAGGTAGTCATAAAAAAAATAACCTAAACCTAACTTCTTCTCCGCCCTCAAACTTTCCGGGTGGTCATAAAAAAATAACCTGAACCTAACTTCTTTTCCGCCCTCAAAGTATTTTCAGGTGGTTATAAAAAGACAACCTAAACCTAACTTCTTCGCCCTCAAAGTCTGTCCGGGTTGTCATAAAAAAAATAACTTTGTTCCGCCTTTAAAGTCTTTCCGGGTGGTCATAAAAAAACTAACCTAAACCTAACTTCTTCTCCGCTCTCCAAGTCTTTCCGGGTGGTCATAAAAAAAAATAACCTAAACCGAACTTATTTTCTGCCCTCATGTCTTTCCGGGTGGTCATAAAAAAATAACCTAAACCTAACTTCTTCTCCGCTCTCCAAGTCTTTCCGAGTGGTCATAAAAAAAAATAACCTAAACCCAACTTATGTTCTGCCCTCATGTCTTTCCGGGTGGTCATAAAAAATAATCTGAACCTAACTTCTTTTACGCCCTCAAAGTCTTTCCGGGTGTTCATAAAAAAAAACCTGAACCTAACTTATTTTACGCCCTAAAAGACTTTCCGGGTGGTCATACAAAAATAACCTGAACCTAACTTCTTTTACGCCCTAAAAGTCTTTCCGGGTGGTCATAAAAAAAATAACCTGAACCTAACTTCTTTTCAAAATCTTTCTGGGTGGTCATAAAAAAAAATAACCTGAACCTAACTTCTTTTACGCCCTAAAAGTCTTTTCGGGTGGTCATAAAAAAAAAATAACCTGAACCTAACTTCTTTTCCGCCGTCAAAGTCTTTCCGGGTGGTCATAAAAAAATAACCTAAACCTAACTTCTTTTACGCCCTAAAAGTCTTTCCGGGTGGTCATAAAAAAAATAACCTGAACCTAACTTCTTTTCCGCCCTCAAAGTCTTTCTGGGTGGTCATAAAAAAAAATTACCTGAATCTAACTTCTTTTCCGCCCTCAGTCTTTCTGGGTGATCATAAAAAAAATAACCTGAACCTAACTTCTTTTACGCCCTTAAAGTCTTTCCGGGTGGTCATAAAAAAAAATTACCTGAACCTAACTTCTTTTCTGCCCTCAAAGTTTTTCTGGGTGGTCATAAAAAAAATAACCTGAACCTAACTATTTTCCGCCGTCAAAGTCTTTCCGGGTGGTCATAAAAAAAAATAACCTGAACCTAACTTCTTTTCCGCCCTCAAAGTCTTTCTGGGTGGTCATAAAAAATAACTTGAACCTAACTTCTTTTCCGCCCTCAAAGTCTTTCTGGGTGGTCATAAAAAAAAATAACCTGAACCTAACTATTTTCCGCCGTCAAAGTCTTTCCGGGTGGACGTAAAAAAAAAATAACCTGAACCTAACTTCTTTTCCGCCCTCAGTCTTTCTAGGTGGTCATAAAAAAAATAACCTGAACCTAACTTCTTTTCCGCCCTAAAAGTCTTTCCGGATGGTCATAAAAAAATAACCTGAACCTAACTTTTTTTCCGCCCTCAAAGTCTTTCCGGCTGGTCATAAAAAATATAACCTGAACCCAACTTATTTTCTCCCTCAAGTCTTTCGGTCATAAAAAAAATAATCTGAACCTAACTTACAGCTCAGATCGTTTGGAGACAAACTTTTTTTTTTATTAAAAAACTAAAAATTGTTTATTTCCTCCACAAAAAATGGCCTTGGACTACATTACATAGGTATGTGATAAACATTAATTAAATGTAATACCATAAAGGACAGTATCGTTGTGGAGATCTGGTGCCCGCGCTAGGTATCAAAGATCCTGTGTTGCAGGTTACCAGGTCCCCCACCCGGGGTGTGACACAATAAAAGGTATAAGCATGTTGAAACCATGTCACAATATGATTTGTGAGTTAATTTACAAATAATAGACGAGTAATGACTTCTGTACCTAACCCTACGATGAAAATCTTGGGATCAGTGAGTTTAAACTTGAAACTTCATATCTTCTAGTTTTGGTAAATAATATTTATCAAACGATGTATTTGCCATAAGATATTTTGTATAACGTTGTTTTACCAATTGAAAATTTAGTAAAATAATTTGTTTGTAAAATGATAATTTGAAAAAACACAATATTTGTCTAGTAATTAGTTTGTAAAATGATACATTTTTAAAAGAATGAGTTTGACAAAGCATATGTTTTTCAAATGTATAGTTTTACAAGCGTTGTTTATAAAATGATTGTTTTTTAAATAATAATTTGTAATATGAGGGTGTACCATCGAATATACCTATAAAAAATACTATTAATAACTATGCAACATTTAACTGAATTAATACGTTCATAACTACCAATCTAAATAAAACATCACATTTCATCGATACAATTATATTTTCCATCCACAGTGCAGACATTCGACACAACCGCGTCCAGTCCATTGAATTAGATGATTACTAAGTCACTAGAATTGGTTGACGACCTTATTGGAGACCTTAACGAGATGGCCGCTTTGTTTGGAAACATTGTCCGGATTTGATGGATTGTGCGACGATTGACGCAGACGTAACTCAATTTGAGGCTGGTAACGTGACATTTGCACAAGGCCCGCAAATAACCATACCTACAGGTAAAAAAAGAAATCTTCCATTAAGTAACCCGTATTTTACTTCCCAGTTTATATATAAACTTTCTATAGTTTTATTGAGTATTTTATATTCAAATTAATTCAATAAAGGTATCAGCTAATTAAATTAAATTAAACATATCAAGATCCCGACCGTACCAGAGAACATGATAAAGAGGCCGACTGTCGGCCGCCGACATGACAATTTATATAACTCTTCCTAAAGTCAGTTCTATTAAATATCTGTGTCTTAATCACCATTAAAATCCTATAATAACATTAAACGTTTCACAGCACATAATAACTTATGAATAGCAATTAAGATTATTTTATGGACTTGCTTAAAATGCTACTTAATTTACATTTCATCAGCTTTATGGACAGAAATTAGTGTGATCTCCTGTTTTACGACACCATCATTACAAGATTGCCAAAATCCAATTTTATAAAAGACTTGATAAGTGTAAGACAATCTAATTTTATAGTCTCTTACTTCACGGTAAAACGCCTCTGACAATATTTCTCAGACGGCCCATAAATCTACTTCCCTGTGTAAATTTTGTTCGATAGAACAATGCGCCAGTAACGTTGTTTTAGAAGGCACTTTTTGATTAAATAAAATAAGATTTGTTTACGTCTCTGTCCGTACACGCACCACATAAAGGACAAACTTTTTTCGTATATCTGAATCAGAACAGGTAGGTATAAAGGTACTATGCAATATCTCTGTGATTTGTACAATCTAGGCTTTCACTGAGAGGCTGCGAAAAGGAAACACTTTCAGAAACCTGAGTGAGATCTTGAATCTAAATTACAAGTTTCCTTTGTGGTTCACCCATTTTCAATCGGCGGCAATTTGCCGAAGGGCAATAATGCGATTACCAATGTGAAACCATTTTATCCGACCCCTATTGAATCCTGGCTGGTGATTGTTCAAGTACGCAACAAGAAAGGAAACGGAAAAATGCTAAGTCGTGAACGAAATCGCTAAATAGGATTTGAAGGCAACCAGCAAGTGAAAGCTTTTTCCCATAGGCTCTGAAATAATAATGACAGGAGGATCCCACTTGAAGTGGGTCCCAGTTAGATGGCCATTGAAAAAATAACTAGGTTCATCATTGTGCGAATTGAAATGGTTTTGTAGATGTATCCGGAAGTTATTAAACCGAGCCGCTCTTTGAGGCATTGTTTCAGTGCTCAGCAGCGATGGTAAAACATCGGATGGTAAAATGTCGTTTGAACATATGATTCCATACTATATTCTCGGTGTTGTGTGTTGTGTGTTTACTGGAATTAATTCAGAAAAAAACACTTAGAGGGATTTGAATAAAAAAAAACTCTATTCAAGTAACAGATAATATTACTTAACGTTTGATCATAAAATGTTACAACACTGCGCCTTCGTCATACACTCGCAAAACGCGTATTTTATTTTATTTCCGCCTACACCGCACCGCACTCGACAAAATCAGTAATGGCACAATAATTATTTTACTTCTCTGCCTTCTATTTTCGGCTCCAGCGAGGGCGAATGCGACGTATTTTTGTTTTGTTTTGTAAAAACTTAAAAAGGATTTCGTCGCTCGCAAATCTTTTGAACAGAAAAAGAAATGGTTGAGCTGTTCAGCCGTGCGGACAGAATGCCGCGCCGCGCCGGCTCAAATGTAAATAAAAGGAGAACTGCCCTTTTACAGAAATTGCTCGAGGTACTACGCCGAATTGGAGGCATTGGAGCATCCTGACCAGAAAGCCCAAGAAGTAATAATTGTATTACTCTAACTGCGAACTGTGGCTTTATCATTCTCGTTTGGTTCCGTACAACTTTGCATTTGGCCATGAAGTTATTTAGTTAAAATCGTTTCCGTTTGGAAGTTATAGAGGATAGTTTTGTAATTTTTTACATGAATTATTTTGAATAATCCGACGCCGATTTTTGCTAAAATTTAATCTCGTATGATGTTTATCTATGATCAATCGAAAATAATTTAGTGTGAAATAATGAGTGACATATTGATCAATTTATTATTACATCTATAGATATAGTTTTATATTACTATGGAAGGTATAAAATGATCCGATAATGTATAAAATCGTATTTATCGATATCATATATATTTTGTGCCTCTTCCAAGTAAATACCCTATTACGGCAATTTGTAGGGAAACTCGAAACGAAAAACGAGTCCCCCGGGTTCCACCTTATCAGAGAAGATGTTGGGAAGCTATAATCTTCGCAGATTTATGCCCGAGACAACGCGACGCAATTTGCCTGATATAAAACACAATTTATTATCTATACAATTTTCTATTAAATCTATACTTCATGCAAATTTATTTTCCTGAAGGGCACTTCAGGAAAGAGACCGATAATGCCACGCACATGTAATATATTTCGACACCCTATGTATACCCTTAATGTAAGAAGAAATGGCTGTTGTGACTTTAGGCTCAGGATAGGCGATATCAATTAGTGGATTTTATCAACATCATCAAATTTACACACATCAACATCAAATTTTAGAAAAAAAAATGTGTTACGATCCGGAACAATAGAAGTCGGTGAATCATATGATCAAAGGGTTATAAATGGTTTATAAGTTAAAAAGTTACATTGGTGAAAATTTAGGATGCCTTTTTGTAAATTCGAAAATATTTAAACTGATGAAACTTATTCAGCAATATCAAATGAGCCAAGATTATTAATGTTGCCCAAACGATACAACTCGTCTAACAAGCTAAGTAAAAAACACGACATACAAATTACATAGCCTAAATGCCACTCGGAGGAATGCAAGGAATCTAACAATACCTGTCACATCAAAATCTGTTAAGCCGATCAGGACTTATGGTGGAATAAAGAAACTTACATACATACTGTAGTGTATGTGAGAGAAAGAGAAGGAAGCATTATGTCATCTCTAGCGCATGTGCGGTCGTAGTTCAGCCCAGTCAGCTGGATACGATGGTGGAAAGGGGGCACGCGCGTGTATGAGCCGATAATCTGGAGAGAGACACCACATTTTGGCGACGAGCCCTATCAGAACCCAGTGAGTAATTATTAAATTTAATTCGTAAAAATAAAAAAAGAGGAGAGATGGTGTGCTTTGATTTGTGACTGAGATTATTTATTTACTATAGCTGATGCAAATTGACCGCCATTTTGATTTTCCTTTTTTTAAGTTTTTTAATTTCAAGGCTAAGCCAAGTGATAATTTTGCCTGTACCGGGATGTCGTGGATACAAAAAAAAAAATATTTTTTTTATGCTATAGATGATTATTTTCTACATAGACAAAAAGTCATGATTTTCGAAAAAAATACAATATCTGACGTTTTGTTGATCCTGAACGCATGCTGTACGTTGTTATAAATTTTAGAACATGGAAAAAAAAAAAGTTTTTACCACAACAGAGAAAAAATAAAGAAACATTAATTTCGATTGGACGCATAGAGTTATTAGCTTTATGCACAAATATTAACTTTATGTTTGGACGTTTGTTTTACATTTTTTGTTCTTTAACTACGTATTGTATGGTAGTTTATGCGGTAGTCTAAATGCATAATTTATTTATTGTGGCAAAATAGAATATTATACGATTAATCCTTCAATCATGGTTGTTGAAGGATTCACGAATAAATTTACAAGATATTACTTGCCTATTTATAATTTTTGCCTCTAAGCTACAATGTCGGGCCGGGTTCGATTCCCGGCTGAATTGAATATATTTTCAGATCACAAATATATACATCAAAATATAAGAACAAGACGCATGTTGACTGCCATATCCGGCCAATAGGTATTAGATTGTTTAGCAAGTAATGATGCTCGTACAAAGGAGAACATGAGTCTCCTTCTGTACGGTCTAAATAACAGGTAATGCTTGTTACGCAAGTCATAAAAAATCATTTATTTCAGGTTTCTAGATCCATTTATATCTACATAATCAGCGTGATGAGTTGGACACAAACAAGTGACGTCTGTGTCTAGCTGTGATGTTACCAGGATGATGCCTGGTAGTCCATAACAGGTGACGCCTGTGAGGACTTCGTAATTTATCTACCTTATTGGTACGGGTGATGCCTGTACGTACATACATATGATGTTACCAGATGATGCCTGGTAGTCCGAGACAGGTGACGCCTGTGAGGATTTCGTAACTTACCTTATTGGTACGGATGATGCCTGTACATACATATGATGTTACCAGATGATGCCTGGTAGTCCGAAACAGGTGACGCCTGTGAGGATTTCGTAACTTACCTTTTGGTACGGGTGATGCCTGTACATACATACGATATTACCAGATGATGCCTGATCGTCCTAAACAGGTGACGCCTGTGACGTCCATAATATGAAGTTTTATACGGGTGACGCCCGTAACATTTAGTTGTAAATGGACACGGGTGACGTCCGTAACATGAAGTTGTACGCGGACACGGTTTTACACGAGTGACGCCCGTTAAATGAAATTTTACATGGGTGACGCCCATTATATGAAATTTTACATGGGTGACGCCCGTAATATGAAGTTTTACACGGGTGACGTCCGTTAAATGAAGTTTTACATGGTGACGCTAGTAATATGAAGTTCTATATGGTTGACGCCCGTAATATGAAGTTTTATACGGGTGACGCCCGTTAAATGAAGTTTTACACGGGTGACGCTAGTAATATGAAGTTTTATATGGGTGACGCCTATAATATGAAGTTTTGCACAGGTGACGCCCGTTATACGAAGTTTTACATGGGTGACCCCCATTATATGAACGCCCGAGAACCAATATACGAACGAGGTAACGCCCGTAATCGGAAGTTTTGTATGCGGGTAACGCCCGTTTACCTGAGAAAAGAATTCATACAACATAGCTAAAATAATAAATGTATCGGGTTGTTAAAAGGATGAGCGCCCATTTGATGCCTAAATTTAGGCTTTATTTGTTTCCTAATCTGTAGATTAATGATGTAAAGTTTGTGTCTGGAAAACATTGAGAATGATGGTCAAGCAGGATCTATTGGATCTAGATGGAATTGCTAATTTTATTTACTGGAAGCTGCTAACGTTAAATGCTTATCCTAAGGGACAAGTTTGTTGTTTTGGGGGAAGACAAGAACTCCACGAAATACTGTTTAAATAGGACATGACTGAACATAAATGTTTTTGTTTGAAGTAGCAATAAAGAGTTAGACGAATACTTTGCATCCAAACGCAATAAACGGTATGAAAGATACCTAGACAAATTAAACAGGAAGCAAACGAGAACTTTGTAATGTATTTAGTTTGACTAAATAACAAGCTATGAAATGTAAATTTACGAATCTGTATTGATCAAATAATTGGAAAAGTATTTATCGGAAGAACTCATGAGGAAAGTATTGCGTGCAAACGGAAAAAAAATCCCTTATCCTAAGTAAAGCAAATACTTTAGAGATAGAGGAAAGACAATTAGAAAAGAAAAGATACACTAGTAAAGGAAAAGACATTCAGGAAGGAGACGTGTTTCCAATGTGGTAGCTTGAACCATCTATCGTATGATGCGAAGTGCTGGACACTTCGCATCATACGATAGATGGTTCCAGCTACCACATTGGAAACACGTCTCCTTCCTGAATGTCTTTTCCGAACGAGGTAACGCCCGTAATCGGAAGTTTTGTATGCGGGTAACGCCCGTTTACCTGAGAAAAGAATTCATACAACATAGCTAAAATAATAAATGTATCGGGTTGTTAAAAGGATGAGCGCCCATTTGATGCCTAAATTTAGGCTTTATTTGTTTCCTAATCTGTAGATTAATGATGTAAAGTTTGTGTCTGGAAAACATTGAGAATGATGGTCAAGCAGGATCTATTGGATCTAGATGGAATTGCTAATTTTATTTACTGGAAGCTGCTAACGTTAAATGCTTATCCTAAGGGACAAGTTTGTTGTTTTGGGGGAAGACAAGAACTCCACGAAATACTGTTTAAATAGGACATGACTGAACATAAATGTTTTTGTTTGAAGTAGCAATAAAGAGTTAGACGAATACTTTGCATCCAAACGCAATAAACGGTATGAAAGATACCTAGACAAATTAAACAGGAAGCAAACGAGAACTTTGTAATGTATTTAGTTTGACTAAATAACAAGCTATGAAATGTAAATTTACGAATCTGTATTGATCAAATAATTGGAAAAGTATTTATCGGAAGAACTCATGAGGAAAGTATTGCGTGCAAACGGAAAAAAAATCCCTTATCCTAAGTAAAGCAAATACTTTAGAGATAGAGGAAAGACAATTAGAAAAGAAAAGATACACTAGTAAAGGAAAAGACATTCAGGAAGGAGACGTGTTTCCAATGTGGTAGCTGGAACCATCTATCGTATGATGCGAAGTGTCCAGATATAGGATGAATATGTAACAAATGCAAAAAAGATACGAATAGATCAAAGAATTGTAGTCAAAGAATTGAATTGAAGATATAAAGGAGACAGATGCGATAGAAGATTCTACAATGTTTTCTAAAATGATTTCTTAATTGATGTTTACATGAACGCGTTGGTTTAGTAGGTGGAAATCAAGCAAAGATGCTATTTGATTCAGGATTTAATTAAATGAAAGACATGGTTAATGGTTACTTTATGGAAAATAATTGAAGATAGGAAATGAAAAAATAAAAAAAATGTTGCTCATGTTGTAGTCGCTCTTTTAAAATCTATTGCTAAAGATATACTACGTACGTGTGGGATCAAAACCACAAAACGTCACCTTTTACGTAATATACAAAAGGACAAGTAAGTTATAATGTAAAATAACGGCAGCAGTACGGAGTTAAACTCGGACTATCTTGACATACATTAATTCACACAGATTTAGCTAGCCCTAAAGTTAGTTCGAAACTGGTGCTCAAGGATATTAACTCAGAGATGCTAAATTTTGTATCAAGTCATATTCCTATACATAAATAGTAATGTTTGTTGTGTAATCAGCTGTTGGTCGTCCTAATAATAAAAATAAAAATAAAATAATTAAGAACCAGGTCAATTTGGAAAAGAGTTCTCTATTTAAAATATGCCAAATTTGGGTTACCACAAAGTGGACGTTAAAACAATTGCAGTTATTTATATAATGTAAGTCCGGTAGGACTTTGTACAGACAAATTAAACTATGCATTATTGTCTTTAAAAATGTACATACTTTAACCACGATAAAACTATAAAGTAAAAAAGTACCTATAAAGATTACAAAAAAGTAAATAAATAATAATAATTGGCATGTTTCTTACAAATAAAGTATTTAAATATACAACATTCACCCACGATATGCCGTGCCTGACCATGCTAGACCAAAAGCCGTATCACTGAAAGGCAATGAAAAACATTCAAAGCATTGGCATACAAAAAAAAACTGAAATAGGGCGAATTAAACAAGAAGTGGAATGATACAGTAAAGGGATATATAAACTATTAGCTCTGCCACATGGCCTTGCTCCCGTGGAAAGTCCGGATATTCTAATGCCTTACTGAATGATTGAATGACGAATGTTACTGAAAGTAGTTCTGACATGAGCGCATTAAAATTAACCTACAAACTATTCAGTCCTATTAATTTATCTAAATTTGAAAAACGAGGGCCATCATGTAATGGCCACAACGAAGTTAAGATTTAGAGCAAAGTTCTGGTGGTGTTAAGAACATATGAAGTTTATGAAGTGTATAATACGGACTTGTAAACAATGCACTCTAATATTGGCACCAAATCCACCACACCTACTCAAAAAGAAAGGATCACCTACCCAATTCTCTGATATTCCAATCAAGTGATCATTACCTGGTTGTGTTTGATTACCTACTATATTCGGTGCAAAGAAATTAAAGCATGTAAAGATATAAGCAGTAAGGCGATGATTCGCTTATGTAAGAGATTTTCAGCCGTTTAGATCATCAGGTTTTCATAACTTTATTATTATGCCAAGTAGAAAGAAAGAGCTGGAAAGAAGCATTGGTTGAGTACCTACTTGAATATGTGTAATACCACGCCATATAGTATAACTGCGTAAACCGGTAGAGTTATTCTTACAAAGGAAATTTAGATACAAGATTCGATAGATAGATATTGCACCGACGTAAAAAAAAAAAAAAGAAAAAGGGAGAGAGTACACAGATAAAAGACAAAGAGCATGCATCGAGATATTATGTAGGTACTTGTATTTCGATGCGAGCGTGTGATGTTGACATACAAGTAAGAGATATGAAATGTGTGTAAAATTACGTTAAAACTGGAAAACTTAGTCTTAATTTTGATACAGCGCCTCAGGGCTATATCTGAAAACGGAGAATATGCGGAAGTCAAATAGATGAAACAAGAGATATGGAAGTACAGAACAATTATACATTATGCACCAATCATCGACGTGGGCGTCGGGAGTCTTGGTTATACCTTCGATACGCAGTAGAAGAGACTGCTGGTCTGGTTAATTATGGGTTTAATGAAATGCAAATAATACGTCTTGTTCTGTATCGATGTTGTTGGATTTATTGATTTATTTATTATGACAGCTTTCAAAAATATAAAAGAAAAAAAAAAAGAAAAAGTTAAAACGAAGGTTTACCTGCTACGCTGTAACAATAGCAATTGAGACGCAACATGAAAGAATAAGTGAAGGGAGAATGGAAATCTATGAATAAGGAAACGAATTTAGAAATGGTAGTACAAGAACGTTCAGGAGAGGAGATAAAAGATGATCAGAAATTTGGTCTTTAACCACAATTTAAAATAATTAATTGTAGTTGATAATTGACTTACAGTCATGTGACCAGAAGTTATGATGATAATAAATTGATTAAGTAAGAATCTGAAAATGGCTTCATTAAACAAAAAATATTAAAATAAGGAAGGGATGTAGTGTATGTGAGATAAAGAGAAGGAAGCATTATGTCATCTCTAGCGCATGTGCGGTCGTAGTTCAGCCCAGTCAGCTGGATACGATGGTGGAAAGGGGGCACGCGCGTCTATGAGCCGATAATCTGGAGAGAGACACCACACATACATACATACTTACATACATGATCCCTGAAAACATAACACTCATTTTTTGATAAGTCGTGTAAAAAAGAGTAATTACATTCTTTTGACGAGAAAAGTTATCTTATTTGGAGGATGAATAAGGGAAGTAATTAAGTTGATTGGCATCATGGAGCCCTGGATGTGAACAGAGGGTACCATAATTATCTCGACCCCACTAATTGCTTTATATCAATTACTTGTTATCATGCCGGCCAGTATAATCAAGTCGGTATAAAGGACTTCGTTCAAAGTGTATGGGGGCTTGGCTTACTGCGGACAGTTCGTTCAATAAATAATAGTATAATCATTCATCATAATTAATGTCAAATAGATTTTCTGAATATATATTGGAGTATGAATATCTATAATTAAAATATACCGTTTAGTAAGTATTTTTTGCGTTTCCGATACTCAAATCAAAGATGTCGGCTTTTACGTGTGTTCTGGGATGCCATTATCTAAAATAATATTACAATTAAGTAGTATATTGTTTATTCTTTGATGAAATATTGGATTAATTAGGTATTTTTTTACCAAAATACATTAGTTTTATTTATTAAGTACACTCATATCACTTCATATTTATATTTTAGAATGAAGAATTATGTATTATTTTAATTTTTACTTAAATAATTCAATATTGGTAACACTCGATTCTTGGGCGCGGCTTGATTTTGACGTTGACAGATGTTGACAAGTATCCAAGTGTCAATGTCGACCGACAACAACCGGTCAATGTCAAAATCTAGCTACGCTGAAGAGTCGAGTGTAAAAAATAAAATACATACATAATTCTTCATTAAAAAATATAAATATGAAATAATATGAGTGTACTTAATACATAAAACTATATATATTATGCAAAAAAATTACCTAATTAATCCAATCTTTCATCAAAGAATAAAAATATACTCTCTCTCTCTCTCTCTCTCAGCCGAAAGACGTCCACTGCTGGACAAAGGCCTCCCCCAAGGATTTCCAAAATATACTACTTAAATGTAATATTATTTTAGATAATGGCATCCCAGAACACACGTGAAGGCCGACATCTTTGATTTGAGTATCGGAAACGCAAAAAATACTTACTAAATGGTATATTTTAATTATAGATATTCATACTCCAATATATATTCAGAAAATCTATTTGACATTAATTATGATGAATGATAATACTATTATTTATTGAACGAACTGTCCGCAGTAAGCCGGCGATGAACAATGTCTTTTATATGTAACAGAAGGGGTATAATTAAGTAAAGATAAATAGATGGGTATAGTATTGTAAGATCAACATAGTTTTAGTTGGTAAGTTTAGTTTAGTTATAAATTTAAGTAGACAATGTGTGAAAAATATGTGGACCTCTGCCATGACATGACATGCCTCCGAACAACGTGTGCTGGATGCCTCCTAGCGCCTTGCAGACAATACCAGTTGTTTCTTTTATTGATTCTAGAAAATAGACCACACTTCGTCGTGCACAGCCAGTAGCAGATTTATATAGGCGGTGTCGGCGAGATCTGCCCTAGTGGTAAACTCCCACATACCACCGGACAACATGTGCTGTATGCTTTCTAGCGCCTTGCAGATAGCCGTTGCTTCTCTTATTTATTACTGAAGATAGACCACAATTACCCAGCAGCCTCAGTAAAGTATGTGTTGTCGTTGTGCAAAGCCAGTAGCAGGTTTGTATAAGCGATGTCGGCGCGGCGTGGTCCGACCTAGTGGTAAACTCCCACATACCACCGAACAATGTGTGCTAGGCTGGGTGCGTCCTAGCGCCTTGCAGATAACTGTTGCTTCTCTTGTAGATTACAGAAGAAAGACCACACTTACCCAGCAGCCTCAGTGAAAAACGTGTTGTCGTTTTGTACAGCCAGTGGCAGGTTTGTGTAGGCGGTGTCGGCGTGATCTGCCCTAGTGGTGAACTCTCACATACCACCAAACAACGTGTGCCAGATGCCTGCTAACACCTTGCAGATAGCCGTTGCTTCTTTTGTAGGTTACACAAGATAGACCACACTTACCCAGCAGCCTCAGTGAAATACGTGTTGTCGTTGTGCACAGCCAGTGGTAGGTTTGTGTAGGCGGTGTCAGCGTGATCTGCCCTAGTGGTGAACTCCCACATGCCACCGAATAACGTATGTTGGATGCCTCCAAGCGCTTTGCAGACAACTGCCGTGGCGTCTGTTGTTGGCTCCACCTGGAGAATTAGTTGATATAACTAATGCTAGTTTGGTAAAATTTTATGAATTTTAATACAAATAAATACTTAAATTTACAATTTATATAATAAACTTTCTTATTTGTCCTTCAATAAATTTTTTTTTCCACAAAACGGAAAGGTGTACATATAACATAAGTTACTTTGGATCGTTTGCAATAAACGAATGTTTCATGTTCCATTTTATGTCTAAAACGGTTTAGATACAATTTTTATTGGTTGGATTGTGAAAACGTGACTGCGGTTAGAATGTTTTAGTTGCTTATATAGAGTAATAACAAAATTGTATATTCGAAATTTATATTTAATTTTCAGATATTACGAAAGTTCAAAAGTTTTTCAGCGAGTACACAATTGGTTACTCGTTGTCTAAATAAATTGGATTCGACATGTTAAATTTTCAAAGTACCCAAATGTGGTGAGACTCTAGTTACTGAAAATTTCCCAGACCACCCTAAAGTTTATAATTAAAATCGACAGCACTTATTCATTACACTTTTACATTTATTTTTATTATTATTGATGAAAGATAGAGTTTATATTTTTCGCATTGTTGCACCTCATCGTTATACGCATAGCAACTGTTACAAACACAATATATGATGCCGCTAATAATTGTTATTTGTGTCAAAACACGTTTAAAAGCCAATGGATAGATAACTTTTAGGTGCGTTAAAACTGTTAAGTAATCTTTAATAATATTTGATGATAGATTACTACGGTGATACATACTCATTTACACTACCAGCATAAACTTATTTTAATCTCGCTAACGGAAAACTACCTCCTGAATAGGTTAATATTTTGACACCAATACTTTTACCAAGGATAAGTTCATAGTGAACGATATTTTGGCAATAGTGTTCTCCACACACAAACCACAGACTACACAAAATTAATTGGAAAACCTGTTAGTTCGGAAGTTATGGCTCAAATTGAACGAAATCAAACATCCGTGAATATGCATGTGCTCAGTTCACCCGCAGCGAAACAAACAGTTTGCCTAAAATGTAGTGAGGTTCCGGAATCATGATGTTATAGGTTCAAAAGGTTTATGCCTAACTCTAGGCAGAGACATTTTTTTATTACAGTTCTTGGACTATTTTAGAGCGACTAGTTTTGGATTCATAGAATCTAATTAAACAGTATTGCTCCCAATCATGTCCAAATTTGATTTAAGGATCTGTATACTGGCTGACTGTTCAGTACATTAGTGTTATGTGTAATGTTAACATCTAATAGTCCAAGGCCAATTTAGAGACCTACCCTACTACCTATCTGTAACATATAAGTATAGGTTAACATTTGGTTCACAGTAATAATTTTATTACGTTAATTTATTTCGACATACCCCTTCAATCAATGCGACGCCATAATCAAGAAGATCCTGGAACACTCTGCTAGCTCCCTCGACAGTTTTCAGAAACTTCTCCACTGGAACCCTAGTCAGTTTTTGGGCTATTTCTTGACCATGCCATAGCAAAGGTTTAAGTATGCGCCCTTCATGCCAGTCTTTGTAGTCAAATTGAGATAGAAATTTAATATCGTATACTGAATTATGTCCGTCATCCCCTGAAATTTTATCTTATCCTATCTTAAAAAATAATTAACAACACTTGACATGACAGTATTAAAAATATATAAATCTTTTGTTAAACGTAACAAACGAAACGGCCGTAATAACGTTACTCGTTTACGTTGTTCGTTTTAATTCATTTACCCGTCCGCCATAAACCTTCCTACATTAATCCTATTAATTACTCCTCCCCTCAACGCCAAAAATTACAAATTCTCATTTTTGTTGCATAATTTTCTGCTATTTTTTGCAACTAGTCGTATTCAGATTTTACAAAAATGCTTTTTGCTTCAAAACTTAACTTTCTCTTATCCCAACGAGAAAATTATCTTCGCTAAATGTTGATTAATTTTATATTGCTTAGTTTATCAAATAACAAACCTTCTACTAGAAAATCCAGCAGCTCTAAACCACTTTAAATCACCATAAATATCAGATTTCACATTATCTATAAATAAAGTAAAATGTTTTTTTTTTCACTTAACATACAACTTCATATAAAACTAACCCCTTAATAGTAAATTAAATTTTTAAAGGGGCTGACCCCTTTATAAAATGTATAATTTGTGTTAAAAAACTTATATTTGTTTGTAAATGTGTGTGAGTATATGTCTCTTTCTGTCCTGAAATTCTTCTAACATACATTTTATGTAGAGTTGGTGTTGGTTGTAGCTTGCTTTTACGATTTTTGCCTCGGGAATTTCTAAAATATGCTTCGCTCGCTGGTATGTGTCCGCGTGGTAGCATGATGAACACCTGTAATAATATATTGAGGCCTCAATCAATATTTATATGCAAGAATACATATACGATTGATAAGGCGTTTCTTTCATCAAAATTATTCGAAGCTATTGACCAACCACTATGGTTGGTATAGCTTCGAATAATTTTGATGTTAAACATGTCTTTGTTTAATGATTTAAATATCCAATATAATGACAATGAATTCTTATCTTATTGTTTAATGGAATTCTTCTATACTTTTGTTGACACGAAAAATCTACTGGGCGGATTTTGATGTAATTTGGTACAAGAGTAGAGAATTACCGGGAATAGCACTGAGAGTATTTTTATACCAGAACACTCACGATAGCGAAACCCCGAGGCTCAGCTAGTAGATATATCCAATGATTAAAGAACTTATTAAGCCCCACTTAAATTGTTTTACTTATATGAGAAAACGTACCCTTATCACTCAAACTAACAAGAAGTGACAGATTATATAATCTGGCGAGGGTCCGTCTGTCTAGTCATGAATACAATACCTATGTTTGACCACAGGTGTATTCTTAGTGGAATTTTCATGACAAATCGCAAGTATAATTTATCTATAGACGCAGAAAAAAAATTGTCACTATTTTTCTTTTTTTAAACTTCATGAAATTGTCATTAAAAGATCCCTTATTAAGTCTGTACCCTCGCGGGTACAGTACAAAATAATAACCGCTGTACTTATAGACATAACATTTACTAACATCAGTTGCTTGAGTAAAAAGTTGTGTTAAAACTTCAATATGATTTAAAATTATGCCAGTGTATAAACAAAATGGTTAATAATAAATATAATTTCGTCATAATTTGTGCAGTCGTAAAAATAACAAAGATCATTACATTAATAATAGTTTTAAGATATATATAAGATAAGGTTACCTTACCTGCAATGATCTCGGAGCCAGCAGTCTTCAAATCTTGTGGTCTTTCCATTTTGAAACGTCAATTCTATTCCATTTTCTAAAACAGTCACGTCTTTTGTATCTTCGTCTAAAAAAACGTATTCGAGATATTTTTATAAACTTTTTTTGAAGAAAGGATTTATAACAAAACGAATTAGAGAATAATATAATGATTAAAAATTTGCCATCATGGCCGTTACATACCAGACATTATACGATACAAAAAACTATGTAACAAAACACAGTTCTCTACTCCACGAATTAGATAATTTAACTGAGAAACTGATCCAACAATCAAAGTTCACACTGATAAAGATAGGGACAATACTCTACATTTAAATGTTTATTTATTTTATAAACGAGGAATCGTTAAGCCGAATATTCTTCTCTTTTGTTCATCATACATATAATGTGTATCCTAAAATATATGAATTTATCAATGTTTGTAAAAATTATGTTTCCTTACAGTAGCGCCACATAGAGCAAATTAAAATTGTTGAAACTGGCAACCATAAGTGTGAATAGGCTCACTACATTTGCTTGTAAATTTACCGAACAGCGCGCAGCGAACCACGAACACATCATAGATGAATTCCGACAAAAATCAGTAGCAAAAGTTGTTTGTTAATGCCATTAAGAGGGTACCATATACCAAATATCTTGTTCTTACTTACAGGGAAGTTGTAGCTAGAAAAGGAATACACAATACGCGCCGACATTCATAGCAAAAACAGGTTTTATCATAAACATGTTTTGGCAACTAACCAGATAGTTCGTAACATTCCATGAAACGTATCACAAAACTTTGCTTATACAGACAGTTGGACAACCGGACACACGGCTATGAACAATGAAAAGCAAGATTGTGTAAAAATATATTGACTCATATCAGATGCCTTTAGGCGACTTGAATAAAATCTGACACCAGTGTTACTAATAACACTCTCGATAAGAAGAAGAAGACTCGCACTTCACTCACTTATAACGTATATTCACGTGGGACATTTGGAGGTGTTATTTTATGCAAATAACTAAGCAAATGTACAACGCCCAGCAGTCCTTAAATTAGGCTCAAAGCTTGTGAGTCTGATGGATGCAAACAAATAAAAGACACAAATATATCAAAAATCTCAAAGTGGTGGCCGAGTGGTCAAAATCCCAGGTTCGAATCCTGCCCGGGCTACATGAGTTTGTATACCAATCTGACTCATGTTAGTTTTCATCGATCACCACTTGCTTCCGGTGAAGGAAAACATCGTGAGGAAACCTGCACTCTGGTTGGTAATTATCAGCTAGTGTGTGAAATGGAGAAGGCAATGGCAAACCACTCCATTAAAATTGCCAAGAAAGTCGTTGTGTGTGTTTCATTCCATATAATGACCACGACCCTCAGTCATGAGGAAATACGACTAAAGAGAGAGATATCAAAAATCAAATGGAAAAGTATGCTGCGTCAAGAATCGAATCCTATAGACCTCTAAAAACGGATGAAGTCTTACTTACCACATCTTGTAAGAGCCTTGAGCCATTTTATTATGTACACACCTGACATTCAAAGGGTTGTCGTTATGATATGAACCAATGTCTATCTAACAAAATAAAACTTGTTTGACTAATATACCACCCGTGTGTCCCAATAAAGGGACATCTGGGTTTCCCGCGTAATGTGGCTTGGGAACATGATAGAAGGGATCATACTTTTGGGTCTTCCCCATTATATCCCTTTCTATTTTTCGTCATATTACGCACTTGATTATCTGCTACTCTGGCCGTCTGCCAGTTGTGTGGTTGAGTTACTAAACTCCGCTGTATAAATAAACCTTTCTGCAAAGTGTTTGTTCCATAATATTTCTCGGTTTAGCTACTTTTATTTACGGTCAGATTTCTGTTTTTACACGACTGACCAAAAAAGGAGTGTTATGTTTTCAGGGTTCATGTATGTATGTATGTAAGTATGTATGTATATATGTATGTATGTATGTAAGTTTCTTTATTCCACCATAAGTCCTGAACGGCTTAACAGATTTTGATGTGAGAGGTATTTTTAGATTCTTTGCATTCCTCCGAGTGACATGTGCTATATGACGTCATCAAAAAAACAAAATGGCGGATTATATATGCGATAAATAGCAGACCAAAAAAATAAAATTTGATCAATCTTATCGAGTGGGGTATTAAATTAAAGAGCTTTAAAAGGCGATTTCAATAATGTATATCACTTATATGTTTGTATGTACTTTTTGAGTAAAAACTTGGCAGTCGTGTTTTTTATTTTTAATAATTAGCTTGTTTATAACTGGAAAGACTGATTCAATTGTGTTAGTATATTAAGGGGTTTTGACGCAGAATGTCATTTTCGCAAAATGTCGCAAAAAATTATCAACATCTTTAATATAATATTATCATAACTTACTACATACTGTCTATTATTTTAATAATAATGATGTCCTGATGTTATTATGTTTTTTATATGAAGGTACTAAAAATAAAAAATATCACAATACTATTAATATTTTTAAATTCACATGAAATACACATCAATATTTGCATTACTTACGAATTCGCTTTAATAACCACCACCTCTTTAAAAAAAACCAATCAACTTACTATAAATAGGTGTTATTATTATTATAATATTAACATAATAAAAACAATGATTTTAAAAGAATAGACAGTATGTAGGTAGTAAGTTATGATAATATTATATTAGTTTATTACTAAAGATGTTGATGATTTTTATATATTTTTTTTTATTATTTACTTAGTGTTAGTATTAGGGATATCTCACATAATTTGCTGCTAATCAACGCTTGAATGACATTCTGCGAAAGTGTCATTTTTGAGAAAGTGACATTGTGCTTAAGTGACCAAATTTTTCACGATGATATTTTGCGAAAGTGACGTTCTGCGTCAAAACCCAATAAGTCGTCAATCATCATCAATCATCAATACATACATATAATAAAATCGTAAGTGGGTGATGTCTGTACATGGAATATAAATATGAAAAACTATTATAAGGAGTATCTAATATCGTAACAGAACCCAAATCAACGATTTTTAGAATTTTTGTCTGTTTGTCGGTTTGTCTGTGAGTTTGTGCACGCTAATCTCAGAAACGGTTTGACCGATTAAGATGCGGTTTTCAGCAATATATTGTGCTAAGCTTCACTTAATATTTAGTCTTTGTTTTATTTAAATCGGGTCATAAATAAAAAAGTTACATCAATTTAAAGAAAAAGTAACTTAATTGCTTTAAGAAATAAAATAACTAACAGGTTTCTAGATTTGCGTAAGTAAGTTTATAAATATATTTTTTTTGTTCTTATTTATTTATTAGCTGTCGCCCGCGGCTTCGCCCGCGTGAGTTTCGCTTAGATGAAAAATCTTTTTGTGTTCCAAACTGTTACAGATGTTTTGGATTTTCGATTTTTATACGTCTACAGAAAATGTTCATCAGATTAATCAAGTTTTGCTAAGTCGCTATTTCAATATATGTTATAGTGTAGCTGGTCTCTTGCAGTTCTTCATCAGATGTTCCAGATCTTCAATTTTTATACGTCAGCAGAAAATGATCATCAGGTTGAACGACTTTTGTTAACGCACCATTTCCATATTTCTTATAGTTTAACTGTTCTGTTTTGGTTCTTCATCATGTGTTCCAGTTTTCAAAATCAATTATAGCCTAAATGTTGCCCTGGCTTAATAGCTACACAAACTGTCTAACTGAAGAACAGTGACTAATATTCGATCGTGTATGTCGCAGCGTAGACAATGCCTCAGGAGAAATGCTTTTTGTAGATGCTCCCGGTGGAACCGGTAAGACTTTCCTTACAAAAGGGATTTTAGCAAAGATAAGAAGCCAAAGTAAAATTGCGCTTGCTGTAGCTTCGTCCGGCATAGCAGCCACTTTGTTGCCAGGAGGCAAAACTGCCCATACCACGTTCAAAATTCCGATTGACTTAGACCGCACTAAGAACCCAGTATGTAACATTTCCAGAAGCAGCGATAAAGCTAAGGTTTTACCGCGATTGCAATATTATAAAATGTGTCTGTAAGTATTAGCAATCCGCCCGAGCTTCGCCCGTGTTACATACGTAGCCTATATAGTACTCAGGAATAACTCACCTATTCAACGCTGAAAGAATTTTTCAAATCGGTCTATGAGTTTCTGAGATTAGCGAGTTTAAACAAACAAACTAACTCTTCAGCTTTAATATAATAATGATATCTAATCTATCTGTTTTTTTATATTTACATCAGAGCTTAAAATGCATATTAAAGACATAATTTTTTAAATCACAATGGTTCCAAATGTCCACGTGGACGAAGTCGCGGGCACAGCTAGTTAATAATAAAAGTGTTTCATCGACAGTTAATCAGAATATTTTTAACATGATTATTTATTATATTTTAATAATTATACCAAAATTCGTTGTTTTATTACCGGCCTGATAAAATATAAACTTTAAATAGGTAATCATAACCTTGTATGGTAACTTAGCTTAGATACAGTAAAGAGCACACTTCCTGTGTATATGCTGAGTGTTCCCTATTCAGGCTTCTAGGAGATACTTAGTATAACAAAAGTAATACCTTTATTTTTCTTGTAATTACCTAGTATTAATTTCCAAGGTAAGTAATAGATAGGTGATGAAATTCTCTTTCATTTAAGGTATCAACCATCTTGATGTGATTTACATAGGAATTATTGAAGATTTTCGTAACAAAACTTCAACCGCGTTTTTCTCGAAATCGTCTAGAGCATACTTACTGCAACTATGCTATTGACGGCAGGGTAGATACCTTACCTACTTATTAGAATGTAAATCCTTCAACTTCGCTAAACCGCTGCATAATTTAAATCTATCTTCAGCTGATATAACCTTACCTACCCCACTATTAAATGTGCTCAAAAGTCGGTCAATTAACGTCAAATATTGGACAAAACGCCACAATCATAAATATAATATTTGGTAAAGACGTAAAAACCGATTTATCAATACTTCTGTGTGATTTATAGACGTCCATTTAGATTTATGAGACAATTGTAGCGATTGTCGGAAATCCAAAGAAAACTTATTACTTTTGGACAAAGGCCCCGCACCATTAGTACAAAAATATCGATAGATCTTGTATAGCATGTTTAATGGAATGTTTGGAGGTCCCACATTTTTTCTATTTAATTAAATCTTAACAAAATCAAATTTTCATTGTTTTTAAAATAAGTTCTGTTTTTTATTGTGCACAATAGTACAATATACACATAATGTCAAATACAGTTTTCTGATGTTTCAAAGCGACTGCTAGATTTCTCTCGAAAGCATACCAACCATTATATTTTTAAACGGTTACTTATAAACCTCCTTAATTAAACTTGACTTCATCAGCAATTCTAAAAAGAAAATTCAAAATCTTTTAATGCTGTATTTTTCTTTGAGTAGGCACTAGTTACTGAAGCATTGTAAAAATAGTAGCATTTTTGCTTTATTTCAACTAAATTTAGTGGCATTAATTCTGACGAAAATTACTTGCAACTAACAGGTATTGGAGTGATTAAATATTTATTTATTCTTATTCATTGAATGAGTTTAAGTGTGCGTGCTTTGTCCAGCCAATCAGAGCGCGACACGTAGCAACCGGAGAGAACCCTGTGTCCCGAGAACCCAGTCCTGCCGTGTAACACTCGGAAGTTGTCCATCACCATCACGGTACCTGGAATGTCAAGCAAGATATCAATTATAGTACAGTTTTTCTTTTCTAATTGTCTGAGTGCCGAAGTGATTAACTGTGTTCGAGCTCGCAATTACCACGCGCTTAGCCTTGTCGCCGACTTCGTTTGCGAAGTCCCAGCGACAAAGCACCCTACATTTTCGGTGTAGGCGGGGATTATCTCTACGCGTCAAACCATTCCAGGACTACGGTGTTTGTGTTAATTCCCATCGCCCTAGTAGCCGGCCTCCCACCAGCGGGTCTCACCGGCGAAAAGGTGACGGGGTTGGCCAACCCGTAGCCCTCAACGGGCTACACAAGGGACTCCCCTCACTCACCCCCCCCCGCTCCTTATGGAGAATATGGAGAATTTGAAGATCACGGGTGCGGACCCGGAGGGCGCGGAACCACGCCCCCCGCCTAGTCGCACCCACCACCCCGGAAGCAGCCGAAGAGTCGCCCCAACGGGCCTCTCAAGCCCCACAACTGGATGCGGAGTTGGCGTCTTTGAGCGCCGTGCTCTCGCCGAAGGCAGACTTTGAGCGTGATTGCTTCATGCTCAGCCACATCATCAGATGTGGCCTGCTTTCGGAGCAGATGCAGCGCTGGATGGCGCTGTACCTCCGCGTACGAAATGCCGAAAAGGAAGCCGAGGAGCCGTCCATCGACGACAGAACGGCCCTTGAATTTGCCGCCAGGGGAATCATCACCCTCCCTGAAGCCATCCCTCCTAGCCACGCATCGAAGAGGCAACGGTCTGAAGAGGCCGACCAGGAGAAGACACCCAAAAGGTCCAGGGCTCGCTCGCTATCCTGGACAGCGAGCCCTCCTCAAGAAATCCGGGAACCACGGTCAGTGGGACCCATGCAGCTGTCGCCCGCTGCCTATCTAAGCGCGCCACCGGTGGCGCCGGCCCCGCGCGGCCCCGCGCCGCGCCCCGCAGGCGCCTCCCGACCCACCCTCCCCCCAGGAATGGATGCCGCTCTCCCGCAGAGAGACCCAAGGAGGAAGGCCCCGGATGGCACCGCGTCGCACCCCGTCGGTACGCCCCGTCCGCTTGCCACGCCGCTGGCGGTCCCCCCCGTTGGGGTTGACCCGCGCCGCGTACCACAGCCCGAAGCTGTGGCAGGGCCCTCTAGCGCCCCCACATTGTGCCGACGGTTTCACGCGAACCCCGCCCGCACCCCGCGCCGCCCGCGAGCGCGCCCGCGTTCGCGCCAGCCGCCAGTCATAGCGCGGCCCCGCCCTCAGCATGGACTAGACCCCTAGCCATGGGTCAAGCGCCGGTCGGGGCTAACCTGCCCACGCCCCCACAACCACGCCCGCGCACGCACGCGCCTACAGCGGCCGCGGGTTGGGCGTCCCAGCCCGCACACCGAGCGAGCACCGGGCCACCGCAGCCGAGCTCAACGGCCCAGCAACCCATGGACCCTATGGACACCACCACGGACCCCGGACCTACCCAGGCAGCTCCGACGAGGAGCCGTTACCCTCCCCTCGTGGTCGAACGCCTGCCAGACTGGGCCGCCCACTTTCGCCGCCTGACAACAATCTTGGGACACTCGCCCTCAGCCCGCCCCTACGGGCGCGGCATCCGTTTTTCGCCCAAGGACGAAACGGAATACAGGGCGGTCCAGTCCTACCTGACCAGACTGGAGCAGGAGACCGCGGAACCGATCAGCTGGTTCTGCTACTCCCTGCCGGCGGAGCGCCAGCTGAAAGTGGCCATCCGCGGACTCCCAGCGGACACCGAGGAGAGGCAAATCAGGGATGCCCTCCAGGAACTAGGATTCGAGGCAGAAGCAGTCAAAGGCATACGGGGCAGGGGAGATCGCCCCGGGTGCATATTCTTCTGCCTCATAAAGAAGACAGAAGGCTGCCAAGAAATTTTTAATATTACGGAACTCCTCTTCATGCCGGGCGTGAAAATAGAAAGTTGGCGCGGGAAGCAGGGGCCCGCGCAATGCCATAGGTGCCAACTATTTCGGCACTCATCACTGAATTGCCACCGGCCACTCGCCTGCGTCCGCTGCGGGGGCCCGCACAAGGCGTCTGACTGTGACCGCCCCAGAGAAGAGCCCGCGACATGCGCAAATTGCGGGGGCCACACCCCGCTAACAACACGACCTGCCCCGTGTTCCGAAAAGAAGCGCGGAACAAACGAGCCGGCACGGTGGCCCGCACCGGCACCGCACCCACCCACCGCCCGGCCATTGAAGAGACAGCGGAGGCCTCCCTGATGGCCCCCGCAAACGCTCCCACAGCCAGGGGCGCCGAGCTGCCCTCCAAAAGAGAAGGAAGAAGAAGAAGAAGAGGCCGGCTGACACCTCAGCCCAACCGGCCCGCCCACAAGAAATTCCAGTCCCGGCTTCCCAGGAAATCCCCCAGGCCGCCCCCTCGGCCCAGCAACCCAACCAGCCTGTGGGCAGGCTCCCCAGGAGCAAGTCTACATGCTGTTCCAAGCGTTCCAGACGCTGGCATCCATGAACCCAGACCAGCTGGCTGCGTCGGGTCTCCTCAGAGGCGTTCCAAACCCCCCGACCTATTATGGATAGACGGCCTTCTTTAAGAATAGTGCACTGGAATGCCGAGACGCTCCGGGGGAAAAAGAAGCTGCTGACGCACTTCCTCCGGGAACAGCATGTAGACATCCTATTAGTCAGCGAGACTCACCTTAAGGACGGGGATAACTACAATATCCCCAACTACATCCTATACAGGAAGGACGAGAAGAGCCCGACCGATGGCTCCGCCTACCGGGGACTAGCGGTGTTCGTCAAGAGGAGCGTCGTCCATCAGGCCATACCCCACATAGAATTCCAGACCATGTACGCCCTGGGCGTCCTGGTCAATGTCGCCGGCCACCAACTCCGAGTGTTTGCTGCGTACGCGCCACCCAGAGGGCGCTTCGAGATACAGGAGCTGCGCTCACTACTCCTAGACCCTACGCCGACCATCGTGGCTGGCGACCTAAACGCCAAACACCTGTCCTGGAATTCTACGAGGGTCTGCCCGCGAGGGCGACGCCTCCTCTCGGACTCCGTGAGCCATGACTACGAGGTGGTGGGCCCAGACGAGCCGACCCACTACTGTCATCACAGCGGCAGCGTCGACACCCTCGACATCGTCGCTCACCGAGGCCTGCGAGCACCGCTAACCCAAAAGTCCTGCCGGACATGCCGTCTGACCACAGACCGGTCCTTCTCGTCCTAGAAGACCTGCCAGCGCGAGTCTCGCTGCCTAGGAAAAATGTCCGGATCAACTGGGGGATCTATTCCCGGACATTATCCGAGTGCAGGCCAAACGCCGACCCGCCACGGATCTCCACCAAGGACGAAGTCGAGACAGCGGCGAGCGCCATAACCCTCAGCATCCGCAGAGCCCTCGACTTGGCCAAGCGAGAGGCGCCAGCTGGGTCCAAGCCGGACCCTCTCCCAGCAGACATCGCCAAAATTATTCAGAAGAAGAGGGAACTGCGGCGGCAGTGGCAAGTCACTCGCTGCCCCGCAACCAAGACCGAAGTCAACAGATTGGTGGAGACCATCAAAGACCGCCTTGAAGAGCACGCAGCCAGATCGTGGGAAAACCATATACTCTCGGTGGGCGGTGACATCCCCTCCATTCACCGCCTGTGCCGGCAGCTGTCGGCGGAACCCCAACCTGTCAGACCGCTGCTGGCAGCGGACGGTCTCCCGCGGTTTCTTGCGACCGATCGAGCAGAGATCTTCGCAGAGCATCTGGAGCATCAATTCACGCCGAATCCAGTGGCCGACCAAGTCCACTATGAGCTAGTGACCGAACATCTTCGAGACCATCTTGCGCAACCAGTACCAGCGACGGAGGACGCAGAGTTCTTCACGCCCGGCCAAGTGCAGCGGGTGATCCGATCACTGAAGCCCAGGAAAGCCCCGGGCGCAGATCAAATTTCGAATGAGGCGCTTCGCCACCTACCGCCGTCCTTTATCACGGCGGTGACGCGCCTGTTCAACGGAATCCTGCGCTCGGGCCACTTCCCAGAAGAATGGAAAACCGGCCGGGTCATCATGCTGCCCAAACCGGGCAAAGACCTGCGGAAACCCGAGAGCTACCGGCCCATCACTCTCCTTAGCGCCCTCTCGAAGGTGTTCGAGAAGCTCCTGCTCGGCCTCCTGCTCCCGCACATCCCCCCCCGTGCGGAGCAATTCGGATTCAGGCCTGAGCACTCAACGACGCTCCAGATTGCAAGACTTCTGCACGAGATCTCCAGCGCAGCCAATCGGAAGGAGCACGTGGCTGTCGTGCTCCTCGACAACGAGAAGGCGTTTGACAGAGTGTGGCACGAGGGGCTGCTGCACAAACCGTCAACGTCCCACATCCCCCGCAGACTGTTGAAAGTGGTAGCATCTTTCCTGGAAGAAAGAAGGATCAGGGTGGCGGTCGAAGACGCCGTCTCATCAGAGCGCCCCGTCAGAGCGGGCGTCCCCCAGGGCAGTTGTCTTTCTCCTGCCCTCTACGCCTGGTACACCGACGACATCCCGGTACCCAGTCGGGTCCAGCTGGCGCTTTATGCTGACGACGCGGCATACTTCGCTCGCAGCATGAACGCCAAACATGCAGCTAAGAAAATACAAGAAGCCCTCGATGTCCTCCCCGACTGGCTGTCCAAGTGGAGGTTGTCGGTGAATGCCACCAAAACGCAGGCTCTGATCTCCGGAAGCACACAGCTCCCGCCACCCTTGAAGCTCGCCGGGGAAGATGTACCGTGGCAGCCACACGTGACTTACCTGGGGGTGAAAATCGACAGGCGCCTCACGCTGAAGCACCAGGTCGACGCGGTAGTGGCGAGCGCTAAGATGGCCCGGGGGAAACTACGTCCAGTGCTTTCCTCCCGCCTCCCGCTGCGAACGAAGCTCGGGATCTACAAAACTTATGTACGATCCCGCCTCACATACGCAGCCCCCGCGTGGTACGCATACTGCTCGGAGACCAACAAGCGACGGCTCCGGGCTCAGGAAAACCTCAGTCTCCGAGCGGTGGTCGGGGCCCCACGCTACGTGAGGAACGACGTCATCCAGCGGGACTTGAAATGGGAAGGCCTGGACGACTTTGTCTCCCGTTTGGCGAGGAAAATGTACTCGAGGGCGGACGGTTCGGCGCACCCCCACCTCAGGGGGATTGCGCCCCTACATGCTCGCCCTCCGGATGGAAGACCCAAGCCCTCGCCCCGAGACGCCATCACCACACTGACTGCCGAACAAGGCTCCGCCACAGTAGCGGCGCCTGACCCGAACCCCCAGCTATAAGAATTGAAGACCTGGGTGGCCGCTACGGCCACCACCCTGTGACCCGCCTGTAATCGCAGGCGGCGGCAGCATTTCGCCGAAGAGGGCAAACAGCCCTGAACGGCCTCTCCGACTCCCGCGCAAGTAGGAGTATGAGAACGACCAAGAGTAGCTTTTCTAATTGTTTCATGTTGAATTATATAATATAACTATTTTGCACGCCGAGCGTCAAGCTCGTGTGCATGACTCTCGACTCGTCACAATCGCGTCAGTTCCGGAACATACATTGTCTCTATTTTATATTATTTTCAAAAGTATATGGGTGATATTGTGTTACCCTTCATGTATTTGATGAGCGTTACGAAACGAAAGGTTAACCAAACGAACGTAGTCATTGTAATTCAGAATGTTTTGTAAATGATTGCATTGTTTCATAAAATAAAGTACTAACGTCTTTGTATTAATTTTTATTTAGATCATAGAATCTCATCTTCTTGAATATCAGTGCAATTTATATTATTAAATTTACCGTATTTCAAAATTTCCTTTTTTTTAAGTAGTTATTCAAAATTTAAATTTATTATGCAAGTAGCTCTTAGAATCTGAATAATAAAATATAGATAATTTATTTTGAACTGAAAATAAAACTGCTTTTTATAATAATTTTAATTTCGTATGAGCTTTTATATGTAAAACAATAGATAAAAAGTATTCACTAAATACTTTTGCAAGTACCTGGTGTCAATTTGAACTGCCACCGGTTAGCTGGATCCTCATAGTACCGAGCCAAGTTCCTCAGGGAGCGATAGTAAGCCCTGCATTGCTTGCCATCAGCGAACGCCATGGGCGCCCGGTCATACACATTAAACCTACAATAAAACACAAAGTTTAAACCATTAATCAATCTATAAGTACACTGGGTCACATAGAAAAGTATACCACCTAAAATACGAACCACTATAAAAAATGGTATACTTTTCCATGTGGCTCACTGTACTTATATACTAATTTACTTCAAAAAACGAGTCTACGTCTTCTTTAAAGGCCGGTAACACTCTTGTAATACTCCTGGTGTAACAGTTGTTCATGGGCAGCGGTGATCACTTATCATCAAGTGACCCGCTTGCTCGTTTGCCGCCCTATGTTATTAAAAAGAATCTATGTAGCATGGTCGGTTTATTTATAATCTAACTAGCATGGGCCCGGCACTTTGTTCCCGTGGGAACTTTGGGAAAGTATCTCTTAGTGCTCCCCTACACTCCCTAAGGAACCTACATAACAAATTTCAGCCTCCTACGCCCAGTACTGTGGCTGTACGTTGTCTGTCAGTCACTCCATAAATAACAGTATAATTTTAACTGGTAAAACTGCTATAACAGGTTATAGAACTTACCTGATCTGCTCCAACTCCTGAGTGTCAGCATTGACTCTGATGACCGGCGCGGCATACTTGTGATGATGTCCCTTCTCTATATACTCCGCCTCCAAGTGGAACTTGGTGAGGAAGTCGTAATCCTCAGGATAGTGTTGCTTCAACTTCACAGCCCCATAAAACCCGTCTACGAGTATAGTTTCCCCACCGGACCCATTCGAGTGGCCTAGGCAATGTAGCACTTGGAGTCTGGAAATAAAACGGCGAATTACCAAGTGGATCTATAAACTTCTGTGTTATTTATATTTTATTGAGGAGTTCGACAACATAGGTAGCCGATACGGTATTTTAAGTAATACATATTTTAAAATATTTATTACTTGGTATTAAATAAACTTATTTAATGAAATCACGCAAAGCTATTTGAATTTAGGAGTTCAGCACCTAATTTATGTAGTTTATTGCTCACTGGGAATCTACTTGCACTTATGAAGCTGAAGCTGCTGAAGCTGAAGCTTAAAATTCAACAACAACAACTAGAATTCCTTATTGACACACAAGAAATTACATTTTAAGTTACATAAAGTAACTTACAACTAAAAAAAGAAAGAAAGATGCGCAAAAGGCGGCCTTATCGCTGAAAGCAATTTCTTCCAGGCAACCAATGGAGAAATTGCTGAAGACGAAATATTTGTTGTGCGGGTTAAAATCATTAGCTTTCTTGCCCTTTACGATATTTTTATTCTTTTGACAATGATGGTAATAAAATCATCGTCTAAAATAGAATGGTGTTATCAAATATATAAAAAAAACTATTAAGAACTATCCATCATTCAACTGAATTAATACGTTCATAACTACCAATCTAAATAAAACATCACATTTCATCGATACAATTGTATTTTCCATCCACAGTGCAGACATTCAACACAACCGCTTTCAGTCCATTGAATTAGATGATTACTAAGTTACTAGAATTGGTTGACGACCTTATTGGAGACCTTAACGAGATGGCCGCTTTGTTTGGAAACATTGTCCAGATTTGATGGATTGTGCGACGATTGACGCAGACGTAACTCAATTTGAGGCTGGCAACGTTACATTTGCACAAGGCCCGCAAATAACCATACCTACAGGTAAAAAAAGAAATCTTCCATTAAGTAACCCGTATTTTACTTCCCAGTTTATATATAAACTTTCTATAGTTTTATGGAGTAGTTTATATTTAAATTCATTCAATAAAGGTATCACCTAATTTAATTAAATTATTAAACAGATCAAGATCCCGACCGTACCAGAGAACATGTTAAAGAGGCCGACATGACAATTTATTTAACTCTTCCAAAACTCAGTTCTATTAAATATCTGTGTCTTAATCACCATTAAAATCCTATAATAACATTAAACGTCTCACAGCACATAATAACTTATGAATAGCAATTAAGATTATTTTATGGACTTGCTTAAAATGCTACTTAATTTACATTTCATCAGCTTTATGGACGGAAATTAGTGTGATCTCCTGTTTTACGACACCATCATTACAAGATTGCCAAAATCCAATTTTATAAAAGACTTGATAAGTGTAAGACAATCTAATTTTATAGTCTCTTACTTCACGGTAAAACGCCTCTGACAATATTTCTCAGACGGCCCATAAATCTACTTCCCTGTGTAAATTTTGTTCAATAGAACAATGCGCCAGTAGCTTTGTTTTAGAAGGCACTTTTTGATTAAATAAGATAAGATTTGTTTACGTCTCTGTTCGTACACGCACCACATAAAGGACAAACTTCTTTCGTTTATCTGAATCAGAACAGGTAGTTATAAAGGTACTACGCAATATCTCTGTGATTTGTACAATCTAGGCTTTCACTGAGAGGCTGCGAAAAGGAAACACTTTCAGAAACCTGAGTGAGATCTTGAATCTAAATTACAAGTTTCCTTTGTGGTTCACCCATTTTCAATCGGCGGCAATTTGCCGAAGGGCAATAATGCGATTACCAATGTGAAACCATTTTATCCGACCCCTATTGAATCCTGGCTGGTGATTGTTCAAGTACGCAACAAGAAAGGAAACGGAAAAATGCTAAGTCGTGAACGAAATCGCTAAATAGAATTTGAAGGCAACCAGCAAGAGAAAGCTTTTTCAAATAGGCTCTGAAATAATAATGACAGGAGGATCCCACTTGAAGTGGGTCCCAGTTAGATGGCCCTTGAAAAAATAACTAGGTTCATCATTGTGCGAATTGAAATGGTTTTGTAGATGTATCCGGAAGTTATTAAACCGAGCCGCTCTTTGAGGCATTGTTTCAGTGCCCAGCGATGGTAAAACATCGGATGGTAAAATGTCGTTTGAACATATGATACTATATTCTTGGTGTTGCATGTTGTGAGTTTACTGGAATTAATTCAGAAAAAACACTTGAAGGGAATTGAATAAAAAAAACTCTATTCAAGTAACAGATAATATTACTTAACGTTTGATCATAAAATGTTACAACACTGAGCCTTCGTCATACACTCGCAAAATGCGTATTTTATTTTATTTTCGCCTACACCGCACCGCACTCGACAAAATCAGTAATGGCACAATAATTATTTTACTTCTCTGCCTTCTATTTTCGGCTCCGGCGAGGGCGAATGCGACGTATTTTTGTTTTGTTTTGTAAAAACTTAAAAAGGATTTCGTCGCTCGCAAATCTTTTGAACAGAAAAAGAAATGGTTGAGCTGTTCAGCCGTGCGGACAGAATGCCGCGCCGCGCCGGCTCAAATGTAAATAAAAGGAGAACTGCCCTTTTACAGAAATTGCTCGAGGTACTACGCCGAATTGGAGGCATTGGAGCATCCTGACCAGAAAGCCCAAGAAGTAATAATTGTATTACTCTAACTGCGAACTGTGGCTTAATATTCTCGTTTGGTTCCGTACAACTTTGCATTTGGCCATGAAGTTATTTAGTTAAAATCGTTTCGGTTTGGTAAGTTATAGAGGATAGTTTTGTAATTTTTTACATGAATTATTTTGAATAATCCGACGCCGATTTTAGCTTAAATATAATCCCGTATGATGTTTATCTATGATCAATCGAAAATAATTTTGTGTGAAATAATGAGTAACATATTGATCAATTTATTATTACATCCATAGATATAGTTTTATATTACTATGGAAGGTATAAAATGATCCGATAATGTATAAAATCTTATTTATCGATATCGTATATATTTTGTGCCTCTTCCAAGTAAATACCCTATTACGGCAATTTGTAGGGAAACTCGAAACGAAAAACGAGTCCCCCGGGTTCCACCTTATCAGAGAAGATGTTGGGAAGCTATAATCTTCGCAGATTTATGCCCGAGACAACGCGACGCAATTTGCCTGATATAAAACACAATTTATTATCTATACAATTTTCTATTAAATCTATACTTCATGCAAATTTATATTCCTGAAGGGCACTCCAGGAAAAGAGACCGATAATGCTACGCACATGTAATATATTTCGACACCCTATGTATACCCTTAATGTAAGAAGAAATGGCTGTTGTGACTTTAGGCTCAGGATAGGCGATATCAATAAGTGGATTTTATCATCATCATCAAATTAACACACATCAACGTCAACATCAAACGATCCGGAACAATAGAAGTCGGTGAATCATATGATCAAAGGGTTATAAATGGTTTATAAGTTAACAAGTTACATTGGTGAAAATGTAGGGTGCCTTTTTGTAAATTCGAAAATATTTAAACTGATGAAACTTATTCAGCAATATCAAATGAGCCAAGATTATTAATGTTGCCCAAACGATACAACTCGTCTAACAAGCTAAGTAAAAAACACGACTTTATAAATTACATAGCCTAAATGCCACTCGGAGGAATGCAAGGAATCTAACAATACCTGTCACATCAAAATCTGTTAAGCCGATCAGGACTTATGGTGGAATAAAGAAACTTACATACATACATACATACTTACATACATGATCCCTGAAAACATAACACTCATTTTTTGGTAAGTCGCGTAAAAAAGAGTAATTACATTCTTTTGACGAGAAAAGTTATCTTATTTGGAGGATGAATAAGGGAAGTAATTAAGTTGATTGGCATCATGGAGCCCTGGATGTGAACAGAGGGTACCATAATTATCTCGACCCCACTAATTGCTTTATATCAATTACTTGTTATCATAAGGCCGGCCAGTATAATCAAGTCGGTATAAATTTATATGTAACAGAAGGGGTATAATTAAGTAAAGATAAATAGATGGGTATAGTATTGTAAGATCAACATAGTTTTACTCGTAGTTGGTAATAATTATAAATTTAAGTAGACAATGTGTGAAAAATATGTGGACCTCTGCCATGACATGACATGCCTCCGAACAACGTGTGCTGGATGCCTCCTAGCGCCTTGCAGACAATACCAGTTGTTTCTTTTATTGATTCTAGAAAATAGACCACACTTACCCAGCATCCTCAGTAAAGTACGTGTTGTCGTTGTGCACAGCCAGTAGCAGATTTGTATAGGCGGTGTCGGCGAGATCTGCCCTAGTGGTAAACTCCCACATACCACCGAACAACATGTGCTGGATGCTTTCTAGCACCTTGCAGATAGCCGTTGCTTCTCTTATTTATTACTGAAGATAGACCACAATTACCCAGCAGCCTCAGTAAAGTATGTGTTGTCGTTGTGCACAGCCAGTAGCAGGTTTGTATAAGCGATGTCGGCGCGGCGTGGTCCGACCTAGTGGTAAACTCCCACATACCACCGAACAATGTGTGCTAGGCTGGGTGCGTCCTAGCGCCTTGCAGATAACTGTTGCTTCTCTTGTAGATTACAGAAGAAAGACCACACTTACCCAGCAGCCTCAGTGAAAAACGTGTTGTCGTTGTGTACAGCCAGTGGCAGGTTTGTGTAGGCGGTGTCGGCGTGATCTGCCCTAGTGGTGAACTCTCACATACCACCAAACAACGTGTGCCAGATGCCTGCTAGCACCTTGCAGATAGCCGTTGCTTCTTTTGTAGGTTACACAAGATAGACCACACTTACCCAGCAGCCTCAGTGAAATACGTGTTGTCGTTGTGCACAGCCAGTGGTAGGTTTGTGTAGGCGGTGTCAGCGTGATCTGCCCTAGTGGTGAACTCCCACATGCCACCGAATAACGTATGTTGGATGCCTCCAAGCGCTTTGCAGACAACTGCCGTGGCGTCTGTTGTTGGCTCCACCTGGAGAATTAAGTTGATATAACTAATGCTAGTTTGGTAAAATTTTATGAATTTTAATACAAATAAATACTTAAATTTACAATTTATATAATAAACTTTCTTATTTGTCCTTCAATAACATTTTTTTTCCACAAAACGGAAAGGTGTACATATAACATAAGTTACTTTGGATTGTTTGCAATAAACGAATGTTTCATGTTCCATTTTATGTCTAAAACGGTTTAGATACAATTTTTATTGGGTGGATTGTGAAAACGTGACTGCGGTTAGAATGTTTTAGTTGCTTATATAGAGTAATAACAAAATTGTATATTCGAAATTTATATTTAATTTTCAGATATTATGAAAGTTCAAAAGTTTTTCAGCGAGTACACAATTGGTTACTCGTTGTCTAAATAAATTGGATTCGACATGTTAAATTTTCAAAGTACCCAAATGTGGTGAGACTATAGTTACTGAAAATTTCCCAGACCACCCTAAAGTTTATAATTTAAATCGACAGCACTTATTCATTACACTTTTACATTTATTTTTATTATTATTGATGAAAGATAGAGTTTATATTTTTCGCATTGTTGCACCTCATCGTTATACACATGGCAACTGTTACAAACACAATATATGATGCCGCTTATAATTGTTCTTTGTATCCAAAATACATTTAATAGCCAATGGCAAGACTTTTAGGTACCTATGTTAAAACTGTTAAGTGCGCCATTTTAAAATATTTTATGATACATTACTACAGTGATACATACTTATATCTCGCTATCCTTTTAATGGGAAAGCTAACTCCTGAATACGTTAATCTTTTGACACCAATACTTTTATCGGAGGAAGTTCATTGTGAACGATATTTTGGCAATAGTGTTCTTCACACACTAGCCACAGACTACACAAAATTAATTGGAAAACCTGTTAGTTCGGAAGTTATGGCTCAAATTGAACGAAATCAAACATCCGTGAATATGCATGTGCTCAGTTCACCCGCAGCGAAACAAACAGTTTGCCTAAAATGTAGTGAGGTTCCGAAATCCTGATATTATAGGTTCAAAAGGTTTATGCCTAACTCTAGGCAGAGACATTTTTTTATTACAGTTCTTGGACTATTTTAGAGCGACTAGTTTTGGATTCATAGAATCTAATTAAACAGTATTGCTCCCAATCATGTCTAAATTTGATTTAAGGATCTGTATACTGGCTGACTGTTCAGTACATTAGTGTTATGTGTAATGTTAACATCTAATAGTCCAAGGTCAATTTAGAGACCTACCATCTGTAACATATAAGTATAGGTTAACATTTGGTTCACAGTAATAATTTTATTACGTTAATTTATTTCGACATACCCCTTCAATCAATGCGACGCCATAATCGAGAAGATCCTGGAACACTCTGCTAGCTCCCTCGTCAGTTTTCAGAAACATCTCCACTGGAACCCTAGTCAGTTTTTGGGCTATTTCTTGACCATGCCATAGCAAAGGTTTAAGTATGCGTCCTTCATGACAGTCTTTGTAGTCAAATTGAGATAGAAATTTAATATCGTATACTGAATTATGTCCGTCACCCCCTAAAATATCGAATAATTAATTTAAAAAATAATTAACAACACTTGACATGACAGTATTAAAAATATATAAATCTTTTGTTAAACGTAACAAACGAAACGGCCGTAATAACGTTACTCGTTTACGTTGTTCGTTTTAATTCATTTACCCGTCCGCCATAAACCTTCCTACATTAATCCTATTAATTACTCGTCCTCTCAACGCCAAAAATTACAAATTCTCATTTTTGTTGTATAATTTTCTGCTATTTTTTGCAACTAGTCGTATTTAGATTTTACAAAAATGCTTTTTGCTTCAAAACTTAACTTTTTCTTATCCCAACGAGAAAATTATCTTCGCTAAAAGTTGATTAATTTTATATTGCTTAGTTTATCAAATAACAAACCTTCTGCTAGAAAATCCAGCAGCTCGAAACCACTTTAAAACACCATAAATATCAGATTTCACATTATCTAAAAATAAAGTAGTGTTTTTTTTACTTAACATACAACTTCATACAAAACTAACCCCTTAAGAGTAAGTTAAATTTTTAAAGGGGCTGACCCCTTTATAAAATGTATATTTGTTTTAAAAAACTTATATTTGCTTGTAAATGTGTGTGAGTATATGTCGCTTTCTGTCCTGAAATTCTCTAACATACATTTTATGTAGAGTTGGTGTTGGTTGTAGCTTGCTTTTACGATTTTTGCCTCAGGAATTTCTAAAATATGCTTCGCTCGTTGGTATGTGTCCGCATGGTAGCATGATGAACACCTGTAATAATATATTGAGGCCTCAATCAATATTTATATGCAAGAATACATATACGATTGATAAAGCGTTTCTTTCATCAAAATTATTCGAAGCTCTTAACCAACCATAGTGGTTGGTCAATTGCTTCGAATAATTTTGATGTTAAACATGTCTTTGTTTAATGATTTAAATATCTTTTGTTGGAATTCTTCTATACTTTTGTTGACACGAAAAATCTACAGGGCGGATTTTGATGTAATTTGGTACACGAGTAGAGAATTACCGGGAATAGCACTGAGAGTATTTTTATCCCAGAACACTCACGATAGCGAAGCCCCGAGGCTCAGCTAGTAGATATATCCAATGATTAAAGAACATATTAAGCCCCACTTAAATTGTTTTACTTATATGAGAAAACGTACCCTTATCACTCAAACTAACAAGAAGTGACAGATTATATAATCTGGCGAGGGTCCGTCTGTCTAGTCATGAACACAATACCTATGTTTGACCACAGGTGTATTCTTAGTGGAATTTTCATGACAAATCGCAAGTATAATTTATCTATAGACGCAGAAAAAAATTGTCACTATTTTTCTTTTTTTAAACTTCATGAAATTGTCATTAAAAGATCCCTTATTAAGTCTGTACTCTCGCGGGTACAGTACAAAATAATAACCGCTGTACTTATAGACATAACATTTACTAACATCAGTTGCTTGAGTAAAAAGTTGTTTTAAAACTTCAATATGATTTAAAATTATGCCAGTGTATAAACAAAATGATAAATAATAAAAATAATTTCCTCATAATTTGTGCAGTCGTATAAAATAACAAAGATCATTACATTAATGATAGTTTTATAAGGTTACTTTACCTGCAATGATCTCGGAGCCAGCAGTCTTCAAATCTTGTAGTCTTTCCATTTTGAAACGTCAATTCTATTCCATTTTCTAAAACAGTCACGTCTTTTGTATCTTCGTCTAAAAAAACGTATTCGAGATATTTTTTAAACTTTTTTTTAAAACATTGAAAGAAAGGATTTATAACAAAACGAATTAGAGAATAATATAATGATTAAAAATTTGCCATCATGGCCGTTACATACCAGACATTATACGATACAAAAAAAATTATGTAACAAAACACAGTTCTCTACTCCACGAATTAGATAATTTAACTGAGAAACTGATCCAACAATCAAAGTTCACACTGATAAAGATAGGGACAATACTCTACTTAAATGTTTAGGTATTTATACAGACAGTTGGACAACCGGACACGCGGCTATGATCAATGAAAAGCAAGATTGTGTAAAAATATACACACTCGATAAGAAGAAAACTCGCACTTCACTCACTTATAACGTATATTCACGTGGGACTTTTGGAAGTGTTATTTTATGAAAATAACTAAGCAAATGTACAACGCCTAGCGGTCCTTAAATTAGGCTCAAAGCTTGTGAGTCTGATGAATGCAATTTTATAAATAAAAGACACAAATATATCTAAAATCTCAAAGCGGTGGTGGCCGAGTGATAGGGCGCCCGGCTGTGTATGCAAAATCCCAGTTTCGAATCCTGCCCGGGCTACATGAATTTGTATACCAATCTGACTCATGTTAGTTTTCATCGACCACCACTTGCTTCCGGTGAAAGAAAACTTCGTGAGGAAACCTGCACTCGGGTTGGTAATTATCAGCTAGTGTGTGAAATGGAGAAGGCAATGGCAAACCACTCCATTAAAATTGCCAAGAAAGTCGTTGTGTGTGTTCCATTCCATATAATGACCACGACCCTCAGTCATGAGGAAATACGACTAAAGAGAGAGATATCAAAAATCAAATGGAAAAGTATGCTGCGTCAAGAATCGAATCCTATAGACCTCTAAAAACGGATGAAGTCTTACTTACCACATCTTGTAAGAGCCTTGAGCCATTTTAATATGTACACACCTGATATTCAAAGGGTCATCGTTATGATATGAACCAATGTCTATCTAACAAAATAAAACTTGTTTGACTAAGATACCACCCGTGTGTCCCAATAAAGGGACATCTGGGTTTCCCGCGTAATGTGGCTTGGGAACATGATAGAAGGGATCATACTTTTGGGTTTTCCCCATTATATCCCTTTCTATTTTTCGTCATATTACGCACTTGATTATCTGCTACTCTGGCCGTCTGCCAGTTGTGTGGTTGAGTCACTAAACCCCGCTGTATAAATAAACCTTTCTGCAAAGTGTTTGTTCCATAATATTTCTCGGTTTAGCTACTTTTATTTACGGTCAGATTTCTGGTTTTTACGTAATATGATTAAGGCTAGGCAATGAGGTCTTCGAGGTATGACTGCACGTATGACCCTTGACTGTACATAAAGTTTTTTAAACACACCAATTATAAAATGCAACTATATACTGCTGGTCATTGTCCTATTGTGTAGCTATATCCGCATAGACCGATTGATATTAAATTTAACTTCGGTTGATATTGTATGACTGCACAAAACAGTAAGAAAGTAGGTTATTTATGAAAATATTTATCCAAAACTCTATTTAAAGATATTAGATATTAATCGACATAAGCAGACGGTCAAATGGTCGAATTAACAGTTGAAGCGATACTTATAATGAATAATTATTTATTTATTTTTAATGTACGAAAGGTGAACTCGACGACAAATATCAATCTCTATCTACCATTACTGGTAGAGATTTATATACACCAGCAGATATTGGTTTACACCAGTTAGGTTTACTGGTAGAGATTGATCGATATGATTGCGATAAAATGCAACGGAATGATATAACGTACTTACTCACAAACAAATGTATTGAGAGTGATGAGTGTAGAGGAAGCAAGAGAGATCTATAAAGATCGTAGCAAGTGGAAATCGCTAGTCTCTGCCTCAAACGGGAAAAAGGCGTGATAATATGTATGTATGTATGTAAATGTAATGATGTAATTATGTGGGATAATAAATATCATGAAATTATTTATTTTCCTTTCCTTTCCTATTCCTCCAAACACCATGGATATTAGAATTTTAAAAGCATTCAAGTATATTGGAAAGAGAGAAATAGCGCCAATGAATGAAAATATTCATTGCCTTTCAGAATGCAATTGGCAGATTTGTATTAAACGATTTCTCATTCAGAAGCTCATCGCTGCATCCAAGCTTCGGATTTATTTCCAGTTCCTTTGTGCGATTCTGAAGCCATTTAAGATAAATAGGGTTTTTGAAGTTTGGTTATTAATACATCAATGCGTTTGTATTGAATAATTTAAAAGCAATGCTCTTTCCTTTTGCATACGTTTCTAATCAGCTTCATCAAGTTAGATTCTGGATTGTCATCAACACCTCCTGTACATATACCTACCTCTTTCTTTTCTATACCCCTTTCTTCTCTTGATTAGCCACGTCCGACGCCATTCATGTAGAGTTCAGGTCAAAAATATTCTGAAATTTCACTTAATTTAATAATAATCACGAATAAAGTGCTCGACAACAACATAAATAGTCAATTTTATTACTTATATCGATAAAAAACCCTGTACCGCTAAAACCTGATAACCTGTAATACATAGGGTTTATTCGATACATCGTTTTTCTCTAGAGGCAAGCTGAGCTAAGAAAGTAACATTACCACCCAAAAATTTGATTACGAAAACTATATTAGTTCGCCTTCCTCTCGCTCTAAATAAATATAAATGTTTGCGACACCCGCATGCGCTCGACCCACTAGATCAAACAAGCAAGGTTTATTTGCCATTTACTCCAGTTCCATGTAATGTCGTTGTTAACATCGCCTTCAAACACTGTCCACTCTCACAATATCGTTTGTTTGTTGACAATTGTTCGACCATTTGCTCAATGCAATGCTCGTATTTACCTTCACCTTCCATATCTTATGTTACAATATCGTATGTAATTTATTGTTATTCTGTCATTGGAATTCCAATGGCCATATATATTTAGAATCCAACAGCAATATCTGAAAAATAGGATCCAAAAGTGGGACTCAACGATATAGTTAAAGTAGCTCCAAGTAAGTGCAACAATTTCTAAATTCTATTTCAAAAATTTTCAACCTTATAGTGGAATTCGGTCCTAAGAACCGCAAAAGTGTAAATAACGTGACTAGTAAAAGTAAATACATTGAGTTCAGCAAAGGATATTTTTTTGTAAAAGATACTCATATAAAGGTCAAAGATATAAAGTTGGTGAGTGGTAATAGTGGTCAACCGCGAGTTTTCAATTTGACCCTCGACAAAAGCTTCTAAACAGATGCTCTAGAGGATTACTTGTAGGGAAACCATAATGAAATAAAAAAAACATCCTCTCCCAATGAAAAAATATGCATTCAAACGGGTAAGTTTACAGATACATTTTTATCCTAGTTTCTTACTAATTAATATTACAAATGCGAAATTTTGGATGTGAGTGTTTTCTCAATCAGGCAAAACCTACTGGACGGATTTCAATAAAATTTGATATACAGGTAGAAAATACCGGAAAAATCATATAAGGATCAATTGATATCAGGAAGGCTCAAACTCGCTTAACTTTTAAAAATAAAGTCGCGCTCATTATCTTAAATGTCTTTCAGATAGTTGAAAAGTTTTAAGTAGTCTATGTATGGTTTATCGTTGTATACAATATTAGATATATGTAACTTTAAATGTAGTTTATGACTTGTTATTTATAAATTATGTAAATAACGTGTACCGTGTTTATGTTAACTCTTAATTCTTCTTTCCAATCAAACTATCTCCACTACCTGCTACACGTTACTGTTTCTACATCACCCAGTTGGTTGACTGGTAGAAAAAGCCCCAGGCTTTAAGTCCGCCTTTTACTTTTGTAATAAAGTTTAATAAATAAATAAATAGGGTACTTTTTGTCCCGAAATTCCTACGGGATCGAAGCCCTGGGGAGCGGATATTATCCTATATATACAATGTCCTGTTAATTAATAAACTAATCTTTAAATTCAAACAAGGAATAAAATGATCAAATTCCGAGTATTTAAATTAAAAATCCTACCCAGATCCGGATGGAAGTATCCACGAAGTATCAAAGGAATAAATATCCGGGCAAATACGTAAGAATGGTGGCCCTAATTACGGCAGTCCTAAAATGTAACGCAGGCGTCGTCGTGACGGTAATGTCGGCCTACGTTTTTCCACGTGACTTGCCGCTCTTATCCTTTTTATCTCAGTTTAGCCATTAGTTCTAATGCTCTGACAAGGTTTTAGCGAAATAACTCCATCATGTTTGGGATTTAGCACAAAATAGAGTTGAGCTTAGAAGAATACCTCAAAAAGTCTTATTTATTCGAGTTAAGAGGATATTTATTTGCTTGCGAAAGAGGTATGTATTTTCAACCAATCTTTCTTGCACCTTGTCATATTATCCGTCTGGCGTTGAAGTTTCTAAACCGCCTACTTCATGGTCTTTGACGTGCTTCCTTTAACAAAAACCACTGTCTTCGAGCAACAAGGACTTTCGCGAGTCCGTGTTGCTCTATGACCACTGTGGATATCATAGTATTCAGAATGATTGCGATTCAATTTCGTCTCAATTTTCAGGATTTTATAGCTCTATTATTAGAACCAGAAAAATATACATTTTTTTATAAATGTGATAAATATTTTTATTGTTAAATATATTTAAAAATATTAACGTCATGTACCTATTTGTTACAATCTTTAATCTTGGATTTTACTTTGCCGATACAGTTTCTAAGTGCGACGACTAGGCCTGACACTTTGAGATGAGTATAGCCATAACATAACTTCTTATCGAAGCAGCTTTCTATATTTTCCACAACACAACAAAGACAGGCTATTAAAATATGTTAATGGAATCGATTATCGATAAAATCTTCATATTGATGAACATATCTACATATAACTACTGGGTGTTCGAATATCCAATTACCCTATTATTATCGATGAAATCTTCATATTGATGAACTTGGGTACCTACCTATAACTACTGTTCGAATTTGTCCAATTTCCAAAGTGCTTGCAAGGACATCGGTATCCCGGGATTTGGTATCAATTTATTACCGGGGCGTTTCTTTTATCGTGATAACACAATCTCTGCAAACGACTGGAAGATCTGATTCTCTGGGATGTATCGTTTGATCTCGTTGACTAATGGCGGCCGATGCCTAATGATGGCCCTGAGTTACAGTCGACAGGTGGTTTGGTAATTTCTATCTGATGTGATGTGACGCTCAATTTAGATGGTTTCTTAATTTCATCTCCTGTATTTAAACAAAAATAATCCTCAAATACCTAACCTTGTATAGCACATAACCTCAAACAAAATAAATCTTAGGCACCTCAAACAAAATAAATCTTAGGCAAACTTATTCTCAGCAGTAAAAGATCCATGGACAAACGGTTAACTTTTATTGTTAAAATATACAAGAAAAAACTATCTAGAGATCTTTTTTCAAAGCCTTTTAATCATCATATTTACTTGAATCAAACTAAAACTAAAACTTTATATAAAGTCAAAATAAAAATCCGTTGCAATGGTTAGAAAAAAATCAACCCAATGTTTGATTACACTCCATTCAAAGCATATTACGAACATATACGCTTGTCTGTGTCTGTTATACTGCAAAATTGAACGAAAACCATCGGAAAATAAAATATGAAACCGTGGAATTGAAACAACTATTTTCTAAACATTTGATTTTTGTAAGTAGGTGCATAGAAATCCAATTTGAAAGTATCCTGAATGTTATATTGAGCCAAATCCAAGTAGTATGGATATCTGTTATACCAACTTTGGCTCTGAAATGCAAGTTTCGGAAACTCATTGCTTGCGAAGAACTACTGAAACTTACTCAAGTTGGAGTAGACGTGAGTCGTGAACTTGCAATTTTTATAGCTACTGCAATAGCCCAGACATATTTTTTGCACTCTATTTGGTTTTTAACTTCATGTTTGTGTTGACACTCAATCATAATATTTATGGCTGAGAGTCAACACTAACATAATAAATATTGGAAACCGTCGTCGGGTTTAGAAGGGATAGAGAAAAACATTATTAAAAACAGACTGACAAAAATTGCTGGAATATTTCATGTTCTATGGAGTTTTAAAATCAATATTTTCTTGCTTGTAAAGTGGGTCTTATTAAATCGAATTTAGGCCCATAATGCCATATATTACGAAGGTATTACGAATATATTACGGAGGTGTTTGGAAATGAAAAATTACCTTACTTTTCTGTCATGCGCTATTCAAAAGATAGAAAACTAATGCGTGTTATGAATTCCACTAAGCATTTTTAATTTAGCCGCATAATACATAAGATTAAATAGGGAAAATAACAACAGTTTTTAAATAAGCAAAGATAATGATTTTTATACAGCCAAGCACTAGCTGTATGGCGATATACCATCCGCAGCGTGAAAGCGAATAAAAAACAAGTCTATATTAGGTGGTGTATGTTAGATACATTCCCGATTTTCGCCGTGTTAGAAAATTAAATATTTATTAAAATGTCGACTAGTATGGAAGAATATGTAAATTTAACTCCACCTGAAATCATTAACGAGGCGCATAATGCAAGTAATAGTTTATTGCCTCCAAAATTAAACATTATTATTTGGCGGCATACGAATCTTTTATAAAGTGGTGGATGACCAAAGGGCGCCATCGTTTTCCGATAATTAGATGTTAGGAACACATGATTTTTTTTTTTACTCACAAGTGTGTTGAAAAACGTCGTATGATACACGTGTGCATTTGGTCATTACGCACACTCGGCTTTATTAGCGCGCCTCTTGACCAACTTTGCACACTTGTTTCATAAATAGACCGTAAATTTTTAGACTCAACATTGACTGAATTACTTTGACTTCAAACGCTGATTTTGAAACGTCGTGAACTCTTGACTTTTAAGCAGGAATTTTAGTCGATTACCAACTTGAGTGTTGACTTTGTATACTCCATAAAATCACCACATAGAAACTGTCGGGGATTCGTCTGGCAAATTTCCCTCATCGATCTGGAGTTTCCAACTTTCCTTTTAATTTAAAACAGCTATCTCAGAGTTGTGTCGACTTGTTTACTTTCCTATATAAACTTCAGTTTATTAATGTTTTCTTGTTAGTAATATATTTTGCTTCAATATTGACAGCTCGATGCCAGTAATAAAAGTTCAATTAGATATTGATTATTTTAATAATAAGATACCAATTATCTTATAAGAAAATGCCTATATACGTATTTACATAAAAAAACATTTGCTATGTGGTTCAAGGGGAAAAGGAACATCAGTAACCATACCACAGAACTGAACTAAATAAACGTGGTCCTTTTGCTTGTTTTTCTAGATACTGTTAATTCTTTAGTTAAATATATTTTTCGGGAAGTTCGTCAGCTTTTGTGGAGTTTTTATTATGTTCTAGTTATTGGGTGTCCATCTACAGGCTAAAGTCCGTTTCTGAGCATGAAAGGACAATTCGTACGAATATATATTGCCGTTGCGTTCCAACAACGACCTAGTGAGATTGTGATCACAATATATTTGCGTAAAAATGACAAGGATAAACGTTGGTCATTATCCCTTTTTCCCTAAAATTAATATCAAATAACTAGGTATGCTTGCATATGTGCATATACGCAGTAAAATAGCCAAACTATTAATCATATTCCTAGAGATTCAAAGTGGCAAATAAATCAAACTAATGGAAGAAAGGTGAAACGTATGTTACCTGGTAATCACGTAAATGGGTAGCAGCTGTTGAAAATGGCTCAGCACTTAGATATTAGACAAAAACATATCATGTCGCTATAATATGTGCTCTAGTGTTAGTTATTATCGATAGTGTTATAGACATTATATCGCTGTTCACTTTGTCTTTATCACTCAATATGTAACTTGTCTTGTACCTTTATTTATTTTTCGGCTTTACTTTCATACCAGAATTTTAAATTATTTAATTATGAACTTGTAGTTGTGACCAATTAGCATTATAAACTACTTACAAAAAATGATCATGTTTATTTTTCGCATATTTTATTTATCAAAGTATAAGCAAACGTTTTATTTAAATACTGTGAAACGGCCTTTCTTTAGTGTTATAAATTGCTCGAGAGTTCAACCCGGTATTACTTTTGCGAAACTTGGGAAAGAATAGGTTGTGCAGAAAACGGACTTCCCAGCGACTAGCTAGGTACTATACAAAAATGGGTAGGTATACTCGAAAGTAGCTACATATGATGTGTTTACTAGCGTATCATATTGCTTAATTGAATGATTCTAATCGTTTTTTAAAGAATTCTAAGTTTATTCGACGTTAATATCGAAATAACTGTATACTGGTTGTTAATGAATCTAGTCAAACGAACAAACTTTGTTTATATTAAACGAATCTCTTAATTTAATTAAATGGGTAAGTAATTGTATCTCTAAGTCCTTTATCAACTGTGACAATTTAATATCGTAACCTCAACAGCTTAATGTATAATTTTAAGGTAATTCTTGTCTCCCGGAGAAGTTATCGTCGGCACGTTTTCACAATTGCCATACAAATTAACGCTTTCATTTGTGTTACGTAAATATTATGGAATCCTGTGAAAATGTTATTCTTGCATGTATTGCAGTACAGTGGACACTGTATTTTATTAAACTCAATGCTTTTAAACTAGACCGAGTACTGTCAAAAATTCACTTTTTTTTTAATTATTTAAAGAGAAAAAGATTTATTGTAAGTAAAAACTGGAACTCCTACAGCCTTCTTAAAACTTTAAAAAGTATTCATAGTAATTATTTAAATGTTTGTATTTTATATAAAAGTCACTCGCCGTATAAACATTTTTAGAATTCATATGAAAAAAATCGTTTTTTATTAAATTGTTACTTTTTTTTCATTTTATGCTTCACGCTAATTATTTCAGGTATTAATCATGCATGTGGATAATTTGATTAAAATTTTCTTGCATATTATACCTATAGACAAATAGCAAATTAGTTCAGATATATACTCGTAAAAGCATGTAAATTAATAATATATCCAAGTTTAATTAGTGAATTTGGAAGGACGCAATACATTAAATATATTTTTGAACTAGACAAAGGTCGTTGCACGTACAAATAATATTCTCGTCTGTATTTTCTATCAACATTTACCTACATCTGTGCTACTAAAATAAAGAGGTTTATTAGGCATGTTTGTTTATGGGATGTAGAAAACTTTTTAGTTCCTCAATTACGTGACACGCCAACTTACATACTACTTCATAGAGTGACTCCCAATAGACCTGGCGACCTGCCCCGTCGGTATGGGGCCGTTGGGAAAAATTTTACCAATCGAATTATGATATGATGTAGAGTGACCGCCGCGCTGGCGCCTTAGGTCACTCTACATCATATCATAATACACATTATCTTCATTAAACGAAGGCTGAAAATGCTTTAAATGGAATGAAAAAAGTATATCCAACAACAAGTTTTTCTTTCAATGTTTCCCCAAGATCGATTTTTATTATATCCAAAATTAATCTTTAAACGCTCAGCGTCAGATGTATTTGATATCTTCAAAAGTTTTCCTATTACTGTCCTATTTTTATTCGATTTATATTTTATCTCATTAATATCAAGTTGTCTCATATTGAAATCTTTACAAGCAGATTTAAATGTTAAGTTTACTAATATTATTAACTATACCCCAATTAACTGAGACAGCTTGAATTAAAGCGGAAATCCTTAATTTTGTTATAACTTCCCCCAAAGTTACAGCCAATTTGGTAGTCTAAACTCAAGTAGAAAATAAAATATGCTGATCTTCGTTAAATTATTATCAAAGTTCCAGAGAAGGAATTCCGAGTTGAGTTTTCGAGACTAGATAAAAATGTCTCTTCTAGACTTTAACCTGCCTTTATTCAGATGTAGGCAACTTTTAATTAACTTTTAATCATCTTTTTGACTCGTACCAAATCGGTCTTAAGAAGTTATTTCTGAAAAGTTTTGTTTGCTTTGGGATTAAACCTTTCAATTTATTTTAAAAGAAATAAATATAGTTTCCTTAACATTTTTAATAAATATAAGTAAAATTCGAAGAAACAAAGAAACTTGTGTTGCATATTATCCCAAAGAAAACAATTTCCACTCCGGAATATTTACTTTTCTGCAAGCCATCGATACAACGATATAACTTAAGATTTTATCGCCAGCGGGATCGCTGGTAAAAGCTCTCTCTTTATAGCTTTCGCTTCGAATATCTTTATAAATATTACGCAAACCGTTTACTAATAATATAGCTTTCCAATAAAATATGTATAATTGTAACACTACATAAATCAATACTTGAAGTGCTATCAGGATTTTTATTTGTATTTCAAATTTTTTTTTAAATTTATAGTTAAGTTATCGGGGTATGTCAGCAGAAATATCAGCGATTACAAATGCTACTGCAGTCCAAAATGCAGCACCTAAATCCAACTCATGTTCATTTTCAACAGTCATAGTGTCGCCTTCAGTGTGATGAAACCAGAAGTATCTGCCATTATCATTGTAAAGACTTGCACCAGGAATTCCAGTATTGACGAGTACTGCTATATCTGATCCAGGACTCTCAGCTTCTACCAAAGAAGATGCGTTAATTGATTCAAAAAGTTTCAAAATCTCTGCAACGATACAACGAGCTGCCTGATTTCCCGCTACCTCCAAGCCGAGCGGCGCGAAGGTACCTTCATCGGACTCCATTATGAAATTAATATTGTCGCTCTCATTTCTATGTCTTTCTTCATAAGCGTAGGCACCAACTAGACCTAACTCTTCAGCCGTCCAAAATATAGACCGGATGGTTCTCCTCGGCCGAAGATTTAAACGATGAAGTATCACAGGCACCGCCCAACTAATAAACAAGCCACCGCCATCGTCCATGGCACCCTGGCCAACATCCCAGCTGTCGATATGACCAGAAACAATTACAAGCTTGTCAGGATCCGTTAATCCTTTGTAATCAATCAAAGTGTTTCGTGATATTTTAGTGTCATACGTTGATTGCATTTGAATATTTAACACCACTTGTTCACCTCGTTTGCATAACCTATATATTAGATCTGCATCTTCGATCGTTATTGCAGCTGTCGGTATTTTTGGAACATCTTCTTCATATGTTTGGGAACCAGTATGAGGACTGTTGATAGAAAATGGTGTAATCGAACGAACTAATGAAGCAACAGCTCCCTTTTCAGCTGCTCTAACTGCTCCTTGACTTCTGTATACTACGGTTTCTCCATACGTTGTGAAAATTGGATTAAACAGCACGATTTTTCCTTTTATATTATCCCCCTCTAGCCTATCTAACTCTTCAAAGCTATCGACAACAACTACTTCAGCAGTTATTCCTTCAGGCGAAGTACTAACGCTTCTTCCTAGTCCCAGAACAGCAATGTTCTTGTATCTAGGTTCATGCATTGTTATTTTCTCATCTCCTCTTACCCAATGTGGCACCTAAAATCATATATAATTTCGTAAAAATAGTTATGGCTGTAGTTTTCACTAAGAATATCACTACTTTTTCATTGAATAGTAGGGCACAGCAGCAAAAATATTATTTTTATTGTTATATACATAATCTCCAGCAAAAGTTATCATACCAATAAATATGCGAACACTATCACAAAGCAACCTTGTGTAGTGACAACAAATAATAGGCTCAGTTAAGTTAATAACAATTTTCTATTCATATATTTTTAGCCAGTGATTAACTCTATTTTTTTCGCCAGCAAGATTATAAGTTCTGGATGTGTTTAACCTTTACCTACTCAAAATATTTACCTCGAGTTCTTCGGTATTGATGTCAATGTTACTGATGTCTTCATCGCGGGTCAACTGAATCATGTAGTCGATAGCATTCTCAAGAACATCAGATCCGGAAGGCCGGGGTCCGAACTTATCCACGAACTTGGCCAATCTACAAAACAAATTCTTATTACTACACTTGATTTCCTGAAAGATAAACTGTAGTTTCACAACAAAGCCTTTTTGCACGGCAACATGTAATTATGACATTTATTTTAACGTCGACCCTACCAATCAACTTCTATACCACATTGAAATATTTATCCTAAACACGAAAGTTTCACATTAGGAATAGAAAGTCCCATTGACTGTCGTATTTATCAAGATATAATGTAAAGATACAGGTATTATGAAATATGTACCCCATCACAGGTAAGAACGTAGAAAGCAAATATTCCGCGGTAAGAGGTACAGTGGATTCCGTTGTCGCATCGTCAAATATATTACGTTTTCAAAGAGGCGGGAAGGAGAAAACACAAAGAAAAACATAAACCAAGACAGTTGATTTGTACTCACTCATCGTAGGTTTGACCCTTATAATCCCCTTCGATTACGTATTGCAATATTTCATTCGCTACACCTTGATAACTCGCGATTTCTTGTACTAATTCTTCTGACAACACATTGCTACATGAATCAGTATTCTTTGGCAAATAAGCTGCTTTACCGCAGCTAACGATAATATATATATTTAAAAATGCGTACAAGATATTCATTTTCACTTAATTTTACTGAGACATTCTGATAGCCCACTTCTTTTTGTACGCCAAGTCTATCTTATCTCGAGAGCGGTTCTCGAGATTGCCAGCTGTCGAAGATGTCCATATTCATTTGCACGCGAACGATGTCTGACAGATGCGTTACTTAGGATTTAGGAGACCCTCGAGATTACTGAAATAATTTTGAACGTCTATCTTGCCTATTGTTGGAGAGTTGGAAAAATATCCCTTATCTGAGTGATAAGTGAACATAATAGATATTAATAAATCAGTGTTCTATCATTTTCTAGGAATATAAAGAAAGACATTGATCGGATGAAACGGAGCTCTCACTTGATATGCCTATAACATCTCCTTCTCAAAATATATTTATTTTATTGAATGAACACCGGCAATTTTATCTAATGACGTCCCTTTATCAAATGCTATTTAAACCCGTTCTGTTTATTATTGAATATGAAAAATATACTAGATATAATACTCACTCACTATATGTTTTTCCTTTGAAAGGACCAGTAGTATAGTCCAGTATGTCTTGTACCACATTTTTATACGATTCAATTTCATTATATAAGTCACTAGTATAATCCTTACAGTTTGTTTCTGAGTAACTTTTTTTCCTGGGTATACTTTGCACTTGGTAAACAAGGAACAACAAGTACACTATGACACGCATGTTTATAGTTATCCAAGTGCATGTGATGCGTCTAGTCTCGGTTTGCGACGATAAGCCAATGAAAGGTGAAGCTCATTGTCCAGTAAGCGATTACTGGAATAATGATGTGTATTTTTCTCTGGCCACGTGCATTATGAATTATTATTAGAATGCAGGAAACTTTGTATATGTTTAAATGATTGTTTGGTTTATTCTATCTCTTTTACACTTTCCCGACTAGACAGTTGAACTCATTATCGATATTTTAAATATTTTGTAGTCAAATCTTACTATTCTAGTTCCATTTATTGTCACGTCGCCGTTTTAACATTGTATCGTCAACTGATACATTTTAAAATTGGATATCACACGATACGATATCGATCTTACCTTTAGATATGCTGTAAATTGCTAATATTTATATAGTCATGATAATAACTCTCATACTCGTGTATAAGGTCAAGTGATGCAGAGCATATTCACCTCGATGTCGATAGAATAATGACTGTTATATGGCGGATGCACACTATTGTACAATATTCGCTGGATATTTACTCGTAGCCATCAACTCAAATCAGCGCTTAAAACGAGCCATTGTGTGGCTATGCGGTCGAAATAATTTATAGACCCGGACAATTGGACACATCTATTTATAACCCACATATAAAATGGTTTGATTTTTAACCGACAACGACGAAGCGAAAAGACTACTGTAACGTTATATACGTTACAGTGTTCAGTGTGCGAAATAATTATATCGCATTATTGAATATTTCCCTAGTCACGGTTTGCTCTGTAATGAAATAACATGCTATGCAATCATATGCTAATATTTATTCAATTTTCAGAATAGGCTATAATATAATCATCTATACATATAATAAAACAGTAAAAATATTTTGTCTGTACATTTAATATTTTTGACTGAAATGGATAGAGGGAGACCTAAAAAGAACAATAGAAAGCAAAAAAAAATTTTTGGAATTTCTTGTCTGTCTGTCTGTCTGTCTGTCTGTCTGTCTGTCTGTCTGTCTGTCTGTCTGTATGTATGTACGCGTTTCACGCAAAAACTACTGGACGGATTTGAATGAAACTTTTTTTGTTGTATAGCTATTAAGCCTGGGCAACATATAGGCTATAATTCATTTTGAAAACTGGAACACCTGATCAAGAACCATAACGGAACAGCTAAACTATAAGTAATATGGAAATGGTGCCTTAACAAAAATCGTTCAACCTGATGAGCATTTTCTGCCGACGTATAAAAATTGAAGATCTGGAACATCTGATGAAAAGCTCCAAGAGACCAGCTACACTATAACATATATGGAAATGGCGCCTTAGCAAAAATCGTTCAACCTGATGAGCATTTTCTGCTGACGTATAAAAATTGAAGATCTGGAACATCTGATAAAAAGCTCCAAGAGAGATTTTTCATCTAAGCGAAACTCACGCGGGCGAAGCCGCGGGCGACAGCTAGTACATAATATAACAGTGTTTTAAGTATAACAATTTATTATCGTGGTATATCAACAGAAATATCAGCTATTATATATGCTACGGCAGTCCAGAACGCTGCTCCTAAGTCCAGTTCATGCTCATTTTCAACGAGCATAGTGTCGGCTTCAGTGTGATGATACCAGAAATACTTGTCATTAGCGTTCAAAAAACCAGCACCTGGTACTCCAGTATCTATGATTACTGTTATATCTGAACCAGGGCTTTTTGCTTCCTTTAAAGTAGTTGCATTGATTGATTTAAATAGTTTCAAGACCTCTGCAATGATACAGCGAGCCTCCTGATTTCCCGCCACCTCCAAGCCAAGTGGTGCAAATGTGCCCTCATCAGATTCCATTATAAAGTTAATATTTTTACTCTCATTTCTATGTTTTTCTTCATAAGCGCGGGCACCTAATAGACCTAACTCTTCTGAGGTCCAAAATATTGATCGAATGGTTCTTTTTGGACGAAGGTTTAATCGTTTAAGTATCACAGGAACTGCCCAACTAATAAACAAGCCACCACCATCATCCATAGCACCTTGCCCAACATCCCAACTGTCGATATGACCAGAAACAATTACAAGCTTCTCTGGGTTTTGTATTCCCTTGTGATCAACTAGAGTATTTCTTGATATTTTGGTAAATTCATTTGAATTCATCTTTATATTCAACACTACTTTTTGATTTGTTTTAGAGATTCTTTTTATCAATTCTGCATCTTCTATCGTTATAGCAGCTGTTGGTATTTTAGTGACATTTTCTTTATAAAATTGCATACCAGCATGAGGAGTATAAAGAGAAACTGGTGTAATCGAACGAACTAAGCAAGCAACGGCTCCTTTTTCAGCGGCTCTAGTGGCTCCTTTTACTCTGTATTCTACTGTTTCAAAATACGTTGTAAAAATCGCATTAAATAGTACAATTTTTCCTTTTACTTTTTTCTCATTTAACCTATCTAATTCTTGGAAGCTTTTTACAATAACCACTTCGGCAGTTATTCCTCCAGGTGGTGTGGGAACACTTCCTCCAAGACCAAGAACTGCAATATCCTTACGCCTTGGTCTATACATTGTAATTTTTTCTTCGCCTCTTATCCATTGTGGGACCTAAACAAATGCATAATAAACACTGATATAATATGTGTAGTTATATGAATACTGTATGTTATAGATATAATGTTTCAATTTTAGACGTTCTTAATATAGTTATATATTACCTCTACTTCTTCGGTAACGATGGTATTAATACAATTTTTGCGAGTCAACTGAATAATATAATCGATGGCATCTTCAAGGACTTCTGTCCCCGCTGGCCGCGCCCCAAACTTGTCCACAAACTTGGCCAATCTGAAACAGTAGTCTCCTTTGCTTTTTTATGCATTTTTTACTTCGCTCCTTTGAAAAAATCGTGATTCTGAATAACCTATTCCAACCTTCTTTAAAAAAAATTAAAGTATTTTTAAAATCGATCTGGTACAAACGTCAGCTTTATTTTAGTATAGACATGCAATGAATTACGACATTATGTAATCAGTGTAGATTACAAAGTATCACTATACTATTGATGGTTAAACAAACTTACCTTAATGAAGTTTGACCATAATTATACAAGACGTTGCTTCCGAAGATATTTATTCAATCAATTCACTATGCAGCTCGCTCTGCTATGTACTAGGCATGACACAATTTTTAGGACCTAGGGATAAAATAAAATAAGTCCAAAATTTACATCCGACTCTCGTCCCACCCTTACCTGTCACCGGCGGAGGCGCCATACTTCATTCCTTTAGAACAAAATTTCGAAATGTGGCGCTTGGGATATCGCGTAATATGTATTTAACATATTGATTGGGACGGGCGGGTTATAAATATCTTCGGAAGCAACGTCTTGTATAATTATGGTCAAACTTCATTAAGGTAAGTTTGTTTAACCATCAATTATACTACGACGTTGCTTCCTCGATATTTATTCAATCAATTCACTATGCAGATGTTTAGAACCATTGCGAAATTTGCAAGATTTTTATTTTTATATCATTATAATAATATTAATTATTATTATTCTTTAATGTGAGCTATTAAAAGTGGATCCTTAGATACTTTGATATAGGATGGTTAATTACATGAATAAATACAAATGTAGTTGCATCTACGATTATCTTCCAAAAAGATATTAGTAATAAACAAAAAAAAAAAAAATACGAAATTTAAGAAAAAAATTCTTCGAGTAGGCTATGTGATGCAATGCCATTACGGTTTTTTCATTTTGTAATGCAAAATGGTGAAAAATATTAAAGCTTATCAAATACAATGTTTAAGTTCTGTAGGATACAGACTTTGGTTGCTAGCCTTGATATTTTGGGAGAAAAAGAAGTTAACAAGAAACAGATTAAAAGTTCTATGAGTATACCTTATGGGACAATAATTAACATAACCAAATTAACACTATCATAGTTATTTCCTGTGAGACAGGATATTTTAACAGGCTTATTTGGGAATAGGATATGTTAACTTTAAAACGTAAATATTTACTAAGAGAGATGTGATGAATGAACATTTTTTAGTCTGCAATAGCAAACTCAACGCAGGCAGAGGTGCTTGCTCAGAGTTAATTTTACGAATAGCGACTAGAATGTTGACTACCTAATGTTAGAAATCTTTATTGTATTGATTATGAACATACACTTCTAGATGGTTAATGTGTCGAGTTGAAAGGACACTATACTAATTCAGGATTCTTTCTATAAGTACTCGAGGAATATCTTCACCTGACAAATATATATTAGTTTGCAAGAGAAAAAACATGAATATGCAAATTTGAGGTCGGTACATTTCTGCTGAAATATACTGTTTATATAAACTACACTGTTTTATAGACTGTACTTAGCCGAATATATAGGTGAATTGGCTACAGTCATAGAGTATAAACTATAGGTAGTATTAGGTACCTACCCACAGTACGATGATTTTAATATAACTTTTGTTATGAGTACGTACTCGTATGCACGAGCCTTTAGTTAGAACTATTAACGAAATACTGAATTCAACAAACGAAATTCAAGTGTACTTTCTGTACAAGCTTATTATGTTTCCAGTAACAAATACATATTATAAAGAAAATAGTTATGATGCTTAGTTTTCCAAAAGAAGAATCTAAAAGTTCTGTAACGTATAGGCAAAGGCCGTGTAATGACAAGAGAGTCTTTAATTGTGATTAGATTCTCGATAATAGATTACTTCCTTGTTCCAAATGGTAACTTACTCGCGCAAGTCGTTGCAGATGACCTTGGCTAGGAGTTATTTGTAATAAATACAGAGTAGCTGTAGAAAGAAAAGGTCCATATTATACTACTTTACGTCTTCTTTTTTTTTTTTTTTTCTTTCTTTTTTTTTATTGATCAAAAAATTTGCATCCAAATCACTAAGATAGATATCTATAATTATGCATCCAGTTGTTGAATTAAATTTGCGGAGGAAATTGAATTATTAATAGAATGATGGGGATATTAGTTCCAAAGATTCGAGTTTACGTAGAGTATTCAACACATTTACGATCAGAAAAAAAAATCCATTGCCATATTGGCTATTTGAATAAATCCCCATAGACAGAAACTAAAAAACAACATACTGAGTATCTAATATTGTTCAGTACTTGCTTGCTCAAGCTAGAGCTAAGGGCTAATGTCTAGTTCTTAAGAAACAAGTGCTTTGTTATCTTACTTTAATTTGCCCAAAAAAGAAAGCACTGCTCTTACTGGCTTAAGGCACTTATATTACATTTATAAGGTGCTTTAGAGCGTTGCTGTTGTACAACTATAGTGAGCGTAGAAGCCGGTTAATTGGATTGATAAGCTTGATCATATGTAAGTATTGAAATAAAGTATGTAATAATAAGTAAGTACATAATCTCAGTTTGTATTAGGTATCATTACTTTGGATGGATTGGATGCAATCTGCAAAAAAATCAGTCAAGAAGCTGAATCTTTATGTATTATAATCTTTATGTATAAAACTTTATGTAGGTATGTGTTCTTTATGTATAAAGATACATGGGCAACTGTCAGTGAAGCGAGTTGCTAATTATAAAAAGATAAAGAGACCGGTATCGGATATTGACCCGATATTGGGTGGTTCCGGAGTCACCCGGACTGACAATGAAAATATTTCATTATACAAACTTTTAGGAGAAAATTGATCGCCGGAACAGTTTATTTAAAATACTGTCAAATTTGACGCCATACTCAATAGTGACATAGAATACCTGTTTAATATATGAAATATAAAGGCAATAACTGATTGATCGATTGATCAGTCGATTTATTAAAAGTATTGAATAAATGTACCAGACGTGTATATTGTAAATTATCTAAATTATGTATATTGGGCGAATAATCATCTCGATTGATGAGTGGATTTCCTTTCCTCAGTTTACCGAACTCCGTTTCCCAGCTTTCTCTTGGGCTCTATCTGCTCCCCAATGTTTAGATATTTGGTATGAGTACATACCTGTTATGATGACCAGCAATGGTCAGCGATTTTCATCAGTCCTGATGTTCAAACATTTATAACAACAGATACATACAGATAATCTGTCACTACCAAGAGTTGAGACTCGAAGTCCGTGTTTAGCTGAAATGAACAGAGCTGAGTTAATACTGACAGTGCATGGTTATAACATCATTATAGTTCCAAGAACTTACGCAGCCAGAAAAATAATACTTGACTGTATCAGTCTAGTAAAGTTTTAATAAGTATGAGATACTTAAAGGGTGTTCGAAATGTATAGTAAGATACACACTTTTGTTACATGGTTATCATCTGATAATATTACTATTTGCATAGTTATACTTCGGATAATAGTTTATCTACGATAGCTTGGGAGTTCTATTGCGTATATCTGGCTGATAATATGTATATTTGGCCACAATCGCATTGTAGTTCTGTTTATGCTAATAAAAGTGTGTATAAAATAAGTAAGTAAGTAAAAATACTTATAAACCAGACTACGATCGCGTCGTAGTTCTAATGGGTAATAATGTGTATACCTGACTACAATCGCGTTGTAGTTACATAAGGTAATAATCATCATCATCATCTCGAGTCGAAATGGCAAAAATTAGACTTATTAAAATTACATGTGCACACGCGACTACAATCGCATTGTAATTCTGTATGTGCTTGACTATAGTGTAAAACCCTGATTACAATCGCATTGTAATTCTAAGGGTAAATGTGTATCCCTGACTACAATCGCATTGTAGTTCTATTGGGCAGTGCACACGCGACTACAATCGCATTGTAGTTCTATATGTGCTGTTATATAGGTGTAGTATATAAACTAGACTACGATTATATCGTAGTCATATTGGGTAATACTTTACTTTGCGCGAAGATTTTGTAGTTAGGCCTCTTGATTGGGCCCATTTTGCGTAAGGAAACTGGGCAGCTGCATATCTTCTGCGTTGTTGTTGTTCTTCTATCGGACTTTATGTGCTTGACTATAGTCGCTCTGATTACAATCGCATTGTAATTCTAACCCCGTCTACAATCGCATTGTAGATCTATTGGGTCGGAGCACACGTGACTACAATCGCATTGTAATTCTGTATGTGCTTGACTATAGTGGAAAACCCTGATTACAATCGCATTGTAATTCTAACCCCGTCTACAATCGCATTGTAGATCTATTGGGTCGGAGCACACGTGACTACAATCGCATTGTAATTCTGTATGTGCTTAGCACAGTCCACACGTAGATCACTCGTAGTCCGCCCGTAGATCACTCGTAGTCCACCCGTAGTCCACCCGTAGAGTACCCGTAGATCGCCTGTAGACTCCTCGTTGACTACCCGTAGACCAACCGCCATCATCATAGCTATTTTAATGTCCCCAATATTGGGGCACTGTCCTTCCCATGGATGGGTAAGGAGGATTAGGGCACCAAGTGGGCCCAATGGGGTTTGATGGGTTTTTAAGACTGTGAATACAGCTGAGACAGACCCATCCAGTCACTAACGAAGTAACGTTAAAATCGAAAAAATCGAATGCGTACAAAATAGGTACGTACGTTTTTATCACAATAAACAATTAAGCAATTGACGTAACGGATAAAAGTTTAATTTTAAATGTTGCAATGATGACAGCTTATGCTTGGCTAAAATCTTGTTTACACAATTATTCCAGGGTCTTCAGTATAGAATTGGACCCAGACTTATTCTGAACATACTTGTTATATCGTAGTTCAATATGATTAATCTTTCACCAACAAATAACCCAATTGGGCCTTGCGTTTAACTTTTAACGACGGTCAGAACAATCAAGGAATAAGAAGAAAATTATCAATACATATGTAGATTCGTGTTTTGCCACGAAAAAATGTTTTTACAAATGTAAGACTTAAACATGTGACGCATATTATGGTTACGATTCATGTAAAATCGCAACTCAGGACGCGAGATACTATTCGCGATATTGTATTATGCAACATCATGCACAGACAATTCCTAGATAAAAGGAAGGTAGGTGCATAGTTGGGTCAGCGGAGAAAAAATAAAATTCAATTGGTCTAACGACCGTTGTTTGTTGAGTTTATGATTAAATGTTATCAAAGTACCCGCAGGGGCACACAGGTGTGATGTAAAATCACGATTACGTACGAGTAATAGTAGCCAATGCAACATAAATACGTAGTTATCTAACATTTTGTTAGGCATTATAACTTTTTCAAAGTATCGTTAATATTCAAACCAGATATTCAGGTAATGAAAAAATACTTACATTTTTTGTTGTTTACGAGTGAAATGAATTTAAAGTACGTCATTTTCCACTGACACTGAGGTTATAAATTAATTTAAAGATATTCCAGATACTTGGAATATAAAGAAAATAAAAATATTGTTGTAGTGTGTGTGTTGCCATGCCCGCACACAAAAAGCGAATGAAGTATGGCGCCTCCGCCGGTGACAGGTAAGGGTGGGACGAGAGTCGGATGTAAATTTTGGACTTATTTTATTTTATCCCTAGGTCCTAAAAATTGTGTCATGCCTAGTACATAGCAGAGCGAGCTGCATAGTGAATTGATTGAATAAATATCGAGGAAGCAACGTCGTAGTATAATTATGCATTCTGAGGTATCACATAAAAACATCTAAGTTATGCGTACTTACCTAAATTATAATTTACACATAACTTAGATGAGGCCCATTTCATCCTAACTAATATTATTAATGCGAAAGTGAGTTTGTTTGTTTATTTATTTGTTTGTTTGTTACCTCTTCACGCTTTATGTACTGAACCAATCTTCCTGAAATTTCGTATGAAAGTTAGAAGTACTGAGAATGACATAAGGTACCTTTCATCCCGGTAAAAGGCACTATTCCCGTAGGAAATTAACACGGGCGGAGCCGCGGGCAAAAGCTAGTATTATATAAAAAAAATATCTCCGGCCAAATAATAATAATTTGATAACAGTTATTTTACCGGTATTTCCGTTACTCACTCATCATAAGTTTGTCCCTTGAAATCCCCTTCGATAACGTACTGCAATATTTCGTTCGCGATATCTTGATAGGCCGCGATTTCTTGTATTAATTTTTTTGGTAACACTTTGCTACATGTATCAGTATTTTTCGGCGTATTCGCCTTCTCTTTGAAACTAAAAATAAATTTATAAAATTATAAATAAATTCAAATTAATATGATTGTGTAAGTATTATTAAAATTAGGTGCAATTAAAACAAAAATTAACTTAACAGGGAATGGAAATCCCTACAAGACCTGCGGTAACGTGCCCAGAAGGCTTACCAGCCTTCTACCATTTAACTTTTAGAGCCAGCTACAATTTAAAAACTACCTACTTTTTCTTGGTCGTAGATATCTACGTCGCCAACCCGCCTGCCAAGCGTGGCGATTACGGCAAAACCCCCCATGGATAAAATCCTTGGGGGAGGCCTTTGTCCAGCAGTGGACGTCATTAGGCTGAGAGAGAGAGAGAGATATCTACTTGTATGACGCGGGGGTCACTGCCCGTCTTTACACCAAACGATTCGTATACGATCGGCTAATATCGGAACGCCGCCGAACATACGATCCGCTCGCCTCGCCGCGGCCCCCCGAGTCAGTCGGGCAGCCACCGTCTCGAGTGCGCGTCGATTTTTATCATATGTTTTCCAAATTTCGTCATCTGTGGCCCTCAAGTGATATTTTCATGTGTGTTGTAATTGTAACGCATTTGTAACATAAGTTGTGTGTTTCAATAAAGATTTTGTACACCATAAAACTTATACTGGCGCCCATCTCAAGGCCGAACTCACAATTCATGTCGCGACGTGATCAGTGAACGGAAAAGTATGCCACTAAATACAAGAAACCGGCAATATGCCGCAGATGACATTGTAAGCGACGACGCAAGTGACTCCGAGCAGCAGCTCGACCAACAGGCGGAGCAGCGCACTGAAGGAGGTGCCCCCGCCCCCGCCTCGGCCTCCGCCGCCGCGGCCGCAACCGCCGCCGGCGGCGCCCTAACAGCGCCGAGCCCGATACCCGATGCTCTATTTGGCATCATGCAAGGGTTCGCCAGGATGCAGGAGGAGACGAACCGGACGTTAGTAGAAACACTGCGGTCACTCCCGTACGGCACACCGTGGCACCCACCAGTTTCGACGCCAACGCCGAATTCCAGCGCGCCCGGAGAGAGCAGCCTCGCCGTCAGCAGGGGCAACTTCGCCAAATGCAGCGCGCGGTTCAACGGCAGCTCCCGCGACGCGGAGGTGCTGGAGGCGTTCATCGACGCGGTCCAGGTGTACAAGGAGTGTGCAGGTGTGAGCGATGAACACGCGCTCCGGGGCCTGCCCATGTTGCTGGAAGGAGATGCAGCCGTGTGGTGGCGCGGCGCGCGCTCATCCGCCCAGACGTGGACGGACGCCCTGACGCGCCTTCGCGCCATGTACGGAGTGCAAAAACCGGCCTACAAAATCCTGCGTGAAATCTTTTCACAAGAACAAAAGGACACAGACAGAGCGGAGGTATTTATGTGTAAAGTGCGTTCTTTAATAACCAAAATGCCATATGAAGTGCCTACATGTCTCCAAATTGATATTTTATACGGATTACTACACCGACGTATTAGAAAACGTCTGCAAAGAAGTGAAATTAGTGATATAAATAGTTTTGTAGAAAAAGCGCGGGTCATAGAAGACGAGATCTGTGAAATTAAAAGTCCGTCATCGTCCGTGCCGACCACGGCACCGCCCACGCTACCGGGTAGTTCACGGCCTCGGCCTGGCAACGGCGGCAGCGGCGTACGCGAGCGGGACGTCGCGACCGAGCCGTCCGATCGTAAAGTCGAATCAGCTGAGCGGAGCGTTACCACTACTATCGGTTCGAAACTCACTAGTAACTCGAATGAAAACTCGAAACGTGATAAACGCGTTCGTTGTTCATTTTGTAAGTTTTACGGACATAGTATAGCTGAATGTCGTAATAAAAATAATAAATCGGTCGCATCTAATAAATCTGACTGTACCGATACCGCGACTAACCCCATACGTTGCTACGGTTGCGGTCAACCGGGGGTGGTCCGGTCTAAATGTGATAACTGTTCAGGGAAAAATGCACCCGCCAAGTCGTTAGATTTTAATGTCATGGTCGACAACAACGACACACGCGCGACGTGCGTGACGTCATTCCCATCGGTTTCAGTCACTATCGCGAACAAGGTAGGGGTAGCTATTGTAGACACCGGCGCCTCGTGTAGTCTTGCTAGTCCTATGTTGCACTCTATTTTAGTATCGAACGGAATAGAATTCATCGAGACCGAGCGTACTATTGGACTCGCCGACGGGTCCCGTCAACAAAAAACCGTACTTATAGCGACAGTACCCGTACTACTGGAAAGTAGGGAGGTGCCCACCGAGTTCCTGGTGTTACCCGGTGAGAGCACGCGCACACTGTTGGGGTACGATTTTATAAGTAAGGCTGGGGTCACACTGGACTTAGCCCAAGAGGCATGGTATTTCTCCGATAGCCCTGAACAAATATTTTCTTTTGTGCGGTCAGCGGTTCTCAACAGTGAGGAAATAATGAGAGCGGACATTTCCAACGTCTCCTTGCGGGATGATGAAGGGGTGATGTTGCCGCCAGAGCACAGAGACGCGCTCAACGCCTTTCTGCGTCGCAGAGCGTCTCAGTTTGCTACTGAGGGCCCCCCACGGATTTTATCACCCACAGGATTAAGGTTAATGAAAGCCAGGAGCCGCTAGCCTCGCCACCTTACAGACTGTCGCCGCCGAAGAGGGAGGCACTGGAGAAGGAGCTGCAGAAGCTGACCAGCGCCGACGTGATCGAGGAGTGCGAGTCCCCGTGGGCCTCCAACGTCGTCCTGGTAGGTAAGAAAGATGGGAGCTACAGGCTTTGTGTCGATTACAGAAAACTGAATGCGGTCACAGAGCCTGACCGCTACCCGTTGCCCAGGATTGAGGACATCCTCCACGCAGCGAAGACCTCTAAGTACATGACTTCCTTGGACCTTCGATCTGGCTACTTCCAGGTCAGCGTGGATCCTGAGCATAGGGACCTCACTGCCTTCACGACGCCGCTGGGCACCTTTAGGTTTAAGCGTATGCCCATGGGCCTCCGAAATTCTGGAGCTACTTTTCAGAGGCTTATCGACAGATTCAAGTCTAACCTGCCAGGTATAACTTTGGTTGCCTATTTGGATGATCTTTTAGTGATTTCGAACGAGTCGTTCGAAAAACATCTCTCCGATTTAGATGCTGTGTTCGATCGCCTCGCTATGTTCAACTTACGGGTAAATCGAGAGAAGAGCAACTTCGCGAGAGAGTCTGTCAAGTTTTTAGGCCATATTATCGTACCAGGTGGCATTCATGTAGATCCGGAGAAGACGTCAGCGATAGCTGACATGCCTCCCCCTCAGAACGTGAAACACCTCAAATGCTTCCTGCAAACCTCGAGCTGGTTCAGACGCTTTGTGCCTGGGTATGCGGACATCAGTCGGCCATTGACGTCCTTGTTGAAGAAGGATGCCACTTGGAAGTGGGGAGTCGAACAGGGTGAGGCTTTCGAACATATCAAGACTCTCTTAGTTTCAGCGCCGATTTTACGCCAGGCCGACGAGACGAAACCGTTCGTCCTCAGGACCGATAGCAGTGGGTACGCTCTGGGAGCAGCTCTGCTGCAGGGGGAGGGCGCTGATGAGCGACCCGTGGAGTATGCCAGCCGCCTACTCACGGCCGCAGAGAAAAACTACAACACGACGGAGCGGGAAGCCCTAGCCGTCGTTTGGGCGGTGTCCAAGTTCCGCGGTTACATCGATGGGGCTGAAGTAATAGTGAAGTCCGACCATCAACCGCTCAGGTGGCTCATGAGCTTGAAGTCGCCAAGCGGTAGGCTCGCCAGATGGGTTCTCTGTCTTCAAGAGTACAACCTGAAGATAGAGTACACGCCAGGTAAGTCAAATGTAATCGCTGACTCACTATCACGCCCCATGTGTACCACAGACACCGACTGTGAGTTATGTCTTACCATGATAGATCTGCCCTCACGCAGCCCCGAAGACGTCCGGGAGAACCAATTAAAAGATCCTGAGGTACGCAAAATCGTCGAGGCTATGGAATCAGACGATCCGTTTAGGGGGAGGGCATGGGCCGATAAAGGGTACGTTCTAGCTGATGGCGTCCTGTACCGTTACGGTCCCGAAAACGAAGAAAACGATGACGCGAGCTTGGTGGTGCCGGATCACGAACGGGAAGCCATAATGGTCGAGTATCACGATGCACCAACCGCCGGTCATTTTGGAGCTGAACGCACATTTCACCGTCTTGCAGGTAAATATTATTGGCCCGGCATGAGAGCCTACGTTACCCGACACGTGAAAAATTGTGTAACGTGTCAGCGCTATAAAGCGGACACCCGCAAACCTGCAGGATTGCTGCAGGTACCAGCCACGTCACGCCGGTTCGAGGTCCTTTCTGTGGACTTATTTGGTCCGTTGCCAGAGACATTTTCCGGGCATAAGTGGATCCTGATAGCCGAAGACACCTGTACCAGGTGGGTAGAACTGTTTGCCCTTACCTCTGCCACGAGCGAAGAGTGCGCCAAGAAGCTGGTTAATGAGATCTTCTTACGCTTTGGAGTTCCCAGAAGGCTGATCAGCGACAACGGCGTACAATTCGTGAGCGAAGTCATGCAGCAGACCTGTCACGTCATGGGGATCAAGCAGGCTTTAACATCGTACTACCACCCTGAGTCCAACCCAGTGGAGCGTAAGAATCGCGACTTAAAGCCACAGCTTGCAATCCTAGTGGGAAAAGACCACGACACCTGGGATGTCCACCTACCCGCTATCAGGTTTGCCATGAATTCTGCCGTGACGGCAGGCACAGGCCATTCGCCTGCGTACCTAAATTTCGGGCGAGAAATTCGCGCGCCCGCCGACATCCTGGCAGACATGCGTGCTATAGTCCAAAACGACAATGTCGTCGCAGCTATCACACCGTTCCTTAAGACATTGTCCGACGTGCTCATCGATGCACGAGACACTCATGAAAAGGTCCAAATAGTGCAGAAGAGGTATGCTGACGATAATCGGCGACCAGCGCCTGATTATAAGGTGGGGGACCTCGTTCTACTTAAAACTCAGGGCTCTAACGATACCAACAAAAGGCAAACACCCAAGTTTATCCCGCGCCGCGACGGTCCGTACCGCATTAGCGAAGTAATTGGCGCTACCACTTATAGTCTGGAGCGTCTTAGTGATGGAGTGTCGCTAGGGAAATACCATGCCTCTTTGTTAACTCCGTTTGTAGGGAAAATTCAATCTCCCGTGCAGGAAAAACGTAAGAGGGGCAGACCTCGTAAAACTAACCCGGCTGCGAGGACGTAAAGCCTGGGTTAGAGGGGGAGGATATGACGCGGGGGTCACTGCCCGTCTTTACACCAAACGATTCGTATACGATCGGCTAATATCGGAACGCCGCCGAACATACGATCCGCTCGCCTCGCCGCGGCCCCCCGAGTCAGTCGGGCAGCCACCGTCTCGAGTGCGCGTCGATTTTTATCATATGTTTTCCAAATTTCGTCATCTGTGGCCCTCAAGTGATATTTTCATGTGTGTTGTAATTGTAACGCATTTGTAACATAAGTTGTGTGTTTCAATAAAGATTTTGTACACCATAAAACTTATACTTGTTAATTATTCGCGTATTTTAATAAATATAAAAAGCATGGCGTAAGTATTTATAATTTCAATAATGTGATTTAAAAACTATTTTAATATTTGCATGTGCTATATATAGTTGCTAAAAATGGGTAAATAGTAATAAAATAATAACATTACTCACTTGTAGTCTACTTTGAAAACTTCGTAATTTTGGTGGTGTTTCCCTTTATTGTGGGGCACAATACCATGGTATATAGAATAACCTTTCATTTTATTCCATGAAAATTGCACTTTGAAAATAATCAATATTAAGCAGAGTATTATACGCATTTTTACTCATATACCTACCTTAAAATGCGTCTAAAATTCGCATGCGGCGATATGGTAATCAAAAGTGAAATTGTGAACTAGTAAGCGATTACTTACTAATTTGACGATGTTAGTCACGACAATATTACAAATTATATAGAGTTATGCGATAAGCTATAACAAAAATTTTAAAAATGTCGCTTAATTCCTCATATGAGTATTATAATTCATAGTTAGTTCATAGTTATTTATTCACAAACAATGTATATTGTGTATATATAATACATAAAATTAAATAATACATAATTAACAATTTAAATTGACATAATTAACAATTTGATAAATTTAAAAATAATTAGAAGAATAAAATTAATTGAATATTTAAATTAGATTGCATAATTATTAAAGTCAAAAAATTCGTCAAAGTCAAAGTCAATTTTTTTTATTGAAACTTGGCCTTCAAAGAAGGCTCTTTTTCACGTCGATAACGAATTATTTAAAGAAATGCCGAAAGAAACTCATGAAACAGTCTTGGTTCGTCCACACTGTAGTAACATTTTTCCAATAAAAAGTTTTGTAATGTGGCTTTAAAAACCTTAAGGTTTGGTATAAATTTAAAATTATACCTACCTATGTTAATAACAAAATTTAGTGAAACTGTTCTCTAATAGTTTTTTGACAAGTTTTTTTCTATCAGGTATTGTTGGTTTATGCCCATCTGGTCCTTTTGCAGTGGCGTAGCTAGGGACCGCACGGGGCTATCATTAGCAGGGCAACAAAATTCCCCTGGATCTGCCCTTGCTAGTTACATCAAATTCGAAATAAAGAAAAAATAAACATATAAGTATAACGAACCGACAAACAAATCAATTACTTTGCCAGCAATCGTGGCACTGAACACAAATTGATAACAGAAATATTTTGTATTTTGTAGGTCATTCCTTCCGTCATTCCTTTCATAATTTTGTAAAGGTGTTAACAACCAACCAGTTTATGTAAATTACTTAGATAATATCAGTGCTTAGGCATTTTTCTGTATTCTGACTATTTTGAACAGTATGTCCGACTTAATTTCCTCGTGTACTTGAATAATTACTTGAGATTTTCTGATGTAGACTTAGATTTTTCCGCAAAGTTGTTTCTTTCGTGATATTTATATCAATTTGATACATTACAAGTTCATTAAATCCTGATTACTTTAATCATTTCTCGGACTCTATCTACTTGAAAGTAAGGTTTACATCGATTTGGTATGATGCGATGCCAAAACTTAGATAAATCTCTAAGTGTAACAAGATTAACTTTTGTTTGAAAATGACCGCAGATATCTCTTTAATATTAATAAGAGTAAAACTGGATCTATGTATGTCTGAAGATATAAAAAAAAAATATGGGGTCTTAATTGGTCCTACGAAAGCTTACACGCTTTTAATTTTTTCTGTCTGTCTGTATGATTGTACGCGCCTCACGCAAAAACTTTGAATTATGTTTGGCACTGAGATAGATAAAGGCCTTGAACAGCATATAGGGTTTATATAGTTTTAAGTGGAATGCCCCTTAGAACCTTAAATACCTAACAGTAATTAATCAATCAAATCATTTATTTGCAATAAATAGGGTTACAAAAGCTGTTACAGTTTAGCATGCAAATTTTAAATAATAATTATCAAATTTAATAAATTCCGCGCGGACGAAGTCGGTGGCAAAAGCCACATTTAAGTTTAAACATAAATTTATATCACGTGCCAAGTAGATTCCTGTCATTCCCTTGCTACCGTAAATATCCTGAAGCCCTCCATCAGGTTTAGGTACGTGACTGGGCGGTCGAACTGTCGTTCGTAAACATCTCACAGTTTTGTGGCAATTTCTGTTATAATAATAATAAATAAACCAAAAACATTTTCAAGAGGAGGTCATGGCTGGTACTGTCAAAAATTTATCAGATCTCACGTATAGCCAAGCTTCTAACTCTACAATTCTTTATGAGCCCTTACTTCTAGACAAAATATGTTGCTTGACCATTTCATATGAGCATAAGATGAAAAACCTATCGCAGAGACTCAATAATAATAATGTAATCTTCAGGGTCGTATATAATTTTTATTAATAAACATAAGACCTAAAACAAATATAAATAACGGTTAGAAAAAGATAATAAACACACTTCACTATAAATTTAGAATCACTTCCAAAAGAACCAATAAAACTTAATAATACATACCCGATAAGGGTCTATGTTGATTTATATAATATTAAATATATTTAAGATATATTATTTATCTTTATAATATTAGACGATAAGTGATTTACATAAATTGAGTCAAGAATGATATCAAAATGTAGAATCGAATGTGTATGAATACAGTTTAAAATTTATGACAGGTGAAATAAGTATGTATGTGCCAGCGCACGCATAAATGGATCAAAGAGGATGAACGCGTCGCCGCGTTACAAACCTATTTACTTTTAGTAACGAAACGGCCAATGCAAGCAACATGTTTTGACTAAGGTGTAAAGTATATAAATGTGGTTAAACAAGTTTGGCATTGCTTGCTAACGTATTGTTATTTATTTAATAGATTTGCATCAATTCTTCAATGATTTCAAAACATCAATTCAAAATTTAAAAACATCAATGATTATAATGCAATAAAGTGTTTATTAATTTATTAATATACAAGTGTTTTTCTTCCTATATACTGTACCGATAACCTTGAAATTACAATAACAGTAATAATTTACAAACAAATGTTCCCCAAAATCTCTCCAATGAAATTCTAACAACCTAATTGCAACTTCTCTAATTTGAGAAAACGTTGGTGCTTAATATTAAGAACCTAGCATAATTAGTTCAAACTGCTCTTGTAGAATGGTTTGCAATTTACTTGAATCTCGCTGAATATTTGTGCTATTCTAATTTATTACAAGAAAATCAAGCCGAAAGTAATGCTTGGCCATGCTAAGTTATAATTTTTATTTTAATAAAAGTAATTACTTTAACCTTTGCTAAAGAATATACTTGAAAAGTAACGTAGGTATTATTTTAATTAAGAATTCCAAACTCAGTATAAAAGGCGTATTCAACAGTGAAAATTATATTCAATTTTACGATTCATATCTGCAATTTGGTCACGCACGTAGTGTGAACGTTGTGTCGAAAATTTCACAGTACGTGACCAGAATTTCCGTGGCACTTTTTTGATATTTGAACTGAAATTATGCCATCGCTTCCTCAGATCTTTCCCCCGACTATTTATTTAGGATCGCCACATGCTATCCTCCAGATTGATTTGATGTGTCGCCCTTTCAGCTGAAAATGTACTTATATTATACGGTTTCTCTGAACCTTCGAAGATCCAATAATATTATTATTTTTGTCGTTTTTTGATTTTGTTACTTTTTTTCAAGTAATTTGACGATCAATGTGATTGTTGGAACGCTCTTATTTTTCATACCTACAAACCTTAGAAAGTACACAAGCAAATCTATTTATTAAAAAAATATTTGTGTTTTTTTTTCAAGCCAAATCTAACATCGACATGATCGACTTACTCAAACCTAATTTATCTCTCACTATATAATTATACTAGATCTGTATATCGACTATCATCTTAATAACTAGAGGGTTCAAGAAACAAAGATAACATATAGGTAGGTACTTATCTAAATGTAGTTTTACTTTAATGCTCGAATAGCACTGACATAATGCATTCGATGTTTCTATTAATTTTAATTGTTACTACTTTTAATAGTTTTAATACATTAAATGCCAAAGTAATTAGTGATCCTAATGTAAGTGATACATGTGATCTGGATAAGAAATTAATTGAAGAAATAGCATCGTATAAAAATGTGACTGAATTCATTATGAACGAGATTATATCTAATGGTTTAGGGCAAGAAATGTACAAAGAGTAAGTTTTTTTTCTTGTTGTCAAATTATTATATCTAACATACAAAATTTTTATATTTCAATCAAGTTTTCAATCATTGTAAAATGATATCTTCTCTCTTTCTCTCTCTTAGCATATTTGCGTCCACTGCTGAACGTAGGCCTCTTGAATGGTTTTCCACTCCGATCTTGATGCGGCATCCTGAATTTTAGATTTTTTTTGTAAAATGATCATGTAATAACAAATTCAGTAACCATTAGTAAAAGTAGCATACTATATTCTTTTTTTTTCAGATACACTGATTTCATTGACAAGTTTGGCGCTCGAGTGTCAGGCTCTGAGAATTTGGAAAAGTCAATAGACCATATGATAAACCTTACTGTCTCACACGGTCTCACTGACGTCATCACTGAAGAAGTAGATGTACGTTGTAGTATCTTGTTAAAATTGTTATAAGTGTATTAGGTACTAGCTTTTGCCCGCGGCTTCGCCCGCATGAATTTCCCATGGAAACAGTGCTTTTTCCGGGGATGATCTCAGTACTTCTAACTATTTGTATGCGAAATTTCAGGAAGAGTGGTTCAGAAGATAAAGTGTAAAAAGGTAACAAATAAACTCACTTTCGCATTTATAATATTAGTTGGGATTTTTTATTACTGTGTATACTAGTAGATATCGAAAACTGCACACTGTTAGTGTGCAGTTTTACGATTGTGATAGTGATAGTGTGCAGTTCTACACTTTTCATACTGCCTAAAGAAAGGCTCACCTTAGCAACTACCTTCTGGCGATAGAAGCATATAAGTTTATGAAAATATACCACAAATGGCAACGATCAATTGAGTCAACGACACAACCTGTGTTGCTGAAAATTTTAGCCTTACAAATCTACTATAATCTCAAGCAACAAAATTGAATTAATAAATTCTAATTTAATTTTCAGGTACCACACAATGTTCGTGGCCATGAATCCCTACAAATGATCAGTCCCCGCAAAAAGAATATGGCATTGATTGGTCTTGGCAGCAGTGTCACTACTCCGCCAGAAGGTATAACAGCAGAAGTTATTGTTATCAATAGCTTTCAAGATTTAGACAAAACTGAAGATACGAAAATAAAAGGAAAAATTGTTCTATTTGACGCTCATTACGTAACGTATGGAAAGACTGTTATTTATAGAACGCAGGGAGCTTCAAGAGCAGCAAAGAAGGGAGCCGTTGCGTCACTGGTTAGAAGTGTGACGCCATTCTCGATATACTCTACGCACACTGGAGCTCAATTTTATGACGATAACGTCACTAAAATCTCTACAGCCGCTATTACCTTAGAAGACGCCGATTTAATGCGAAGAATGCAAGCACGCGGAGAAAAAATAATAGTCACCTTAAAAATGTCAAGCACGTTTGATATGAAGAAATCGAGAAACACCATAATTGACTTAAAAGGAAAAGAAAACCCTAATAAATTAGTTATAGTGTCCGGTCATATAGATAGCTGGGATGTAGGGCAGGGTGCAATGGATGATGGTGGTGGTATGATGATTAGCTGGTTTGCACCAGTATTTTTAAATCGATATAATTTAAAACCTAGACGTACACTTCGAGCGATTTTATGGACTGCCGAAGAGCCTGGTTTGATAGGAGCAGCTGCTTATTTGCAACGTCATTTAGCTGAATTATCTAATATAAACTTTATAATGGAATCTGATGAAGGAACTTTCAAGCCACGCGGTCTTGATATAGCTGGGTCTAAAACCGCTTGCTGTATAATAACAGAAATATTGAAATTATTTTCTCCGGTAGATGAAATTACAAAAAGTGGTGGTCCCGGATCGGACATCACTATGTTTATAAATAAGGGTGTTCCCGGGGCGTCCTTGCTGAATAAGAATGAGCGATATTTTTGGTTTCACCACAGTGACGGGGACACACTGAACGTGCAAAATAAAAATGAGGTTATAAATTGTGCTGCCTTTTGGACAGCAGTATCTTACGTTATTGCAGATATTTCGATAGATCTACCACGAGGTTAGCATTTAAGTAGGTAAATTATTTATTAACGCATAGGTACTCTTTTTAATGAAAATATCTCTGAATTAAAAAAATATATAAATAAATCTATTTTAACAGTATAAAAATATGTAATTGAAAAATAATAGAACTATAAAATTTTAAATGTACAAATTATGAAAAAAGCAGTCACTGTGATTCGTGGTTCTAATTTTTGACCTCTACTACGTCTACCCTTTTTTTACCCTAAGTAAATGGCGCTCCTTTTGGCTCATAGAGCATTCACATTGTAGATAAAACATCGATATTTTAGCACAGTTTAGTTTAAATAATAATAACACTGTGTTTATAATATGTAGTATGGCATAAATTAATAATATCCGCTGATAGACTTGTAGGTCCTACTTGTACTTGTAGGTTACTAGCGCAGGACCGGTCGTTGTGGAAATCCTTGGGAGAGGCCTTTGTCCAGCAGTGGACGTCTTTCGCCTGAGAGAGAGAGAGAGAGACTTGTAGGTAACAGAACGTCGAGCATGGCATGTTTTTTTTAAATTTCGAAATTAGCATTCAAAGATCTATAGCGAACGGTCTCATAAATGGTCGTAAAAAATGCATACGAAGATTTCAGACTTTACTAATATCATAGATTTTGAATATACTACTAATATCTATATACTTTAATAAATTATGTGTACGTAACGAAATAATTAATAAATACATTAGAGATAAATTAATACTCAGGTTCTTCACATTTGACTTTCTGCGTACGCGATATAATATTTGTGGCGCAAATTGTATAATAGGTATCCCAAGTAACATTTTAGGTTTTAGAAAGATTTTAAAAAGGTTCTAGAACCTTTGTATGGAAATCTACTCATAAGTCTTAATAGACTCAATAACATTATGTTAACCTTATATTAACCTCCTGTGTGCAAAAAGGGCCCACGTTTTAGAACCTTTTCGAGAGCTACAGCAAAACCTATAGTTCTTATCAGAATACCTTAATTTAACGTTAATATAACCTTGTATAGACAGCTTTAAAAGTTATAAATTAATCTTGGATGTAACCTATGACAACTTAAAACCTTTTTGATGGACTTGAATAAATGCCTTTTCAAGAATCCCGGGTTTTAAAATGTTTCTGTTTAAGATATTTTTACACAAAACACCAATCGTGGCTTTAAATACTTTATTTATAAATGGCGATTTCCTAGCTGTCATGTAACAAGTTTTAAAATGGCGAGTGATGTATTCATAACGAAATAATTTGGAGCTTGTTGAAGTCAGGCAATATTATAAAAATACTGCGACTAGCACTTTATTGTGAAATGTTAGGATAATTGGCTGGTTATACGAGACGGGCCTTTCGAAAGTTAAAAATTTTGAAGATATTTTAATGCAATATAAGTATAAAATGAAGTGGTTGGTGGCAAATCGCATTGGAAATAAAACTTCTATTCAAAGAAAAAGCATTATATATTAAATCGTACAGCATACGTTTCTTAATATTGCCTTTTGGATAAAATATTGCTATTTGCTTAAATTTTTTTAATTATTTCAGTAAAAAAATATGGCTGTCATTAACAAATTACTAGAGAGCATTTTAATTAACCTTTTTAGGATTGTAACAACTAAAAGCTTTTAATGTTTGCCGAATTAGGAGCTAAGGGTTATATCGCAGAGCTAGTTAAAACGACTAAGCTATTTTCGCAGCTCTAAGGTTATCGCCAGGAGTAGTTCAAAACTTACGAGTTGCGAAAACAACCGCTGAGCACATTTAGTTGCTTTTAAGATTTGGTTGTAGAAGCCGAATGTGCCGGTTCATCTTGCAATAGCGTTGCCGGACTATCGATAGTTTGACTATCGATTGTTTGTTTGTTGAAATATAAGTGTCATTAGTATCGATAGTATTAATACTATCGATAGTATTTATTAGAATACATCAATAGTATCGAAAAGCAATAAACGATAGTTTGGGTTATCATAAATAGTATTGCAAACTATTGGATATCGATAATATCGATGTTATCGATACTATTAATGTTATCGATACTATCGATAGGCCTATCGATAGTGTGACTATTTTTCAAGGTCACAATACTATTGACAATACTATCGATAGTAAACACTATTGCTGCAACACTATCTTGCAATCGATGCTGTTGCTTTGAAGTCGGGGAGACAACTGATACTTTTTGAGGATTCCTTTAAAGCTTTAGAATATTCTTGAAGGACTTTAATTATGCCTTCAGCTCATAAACAATATCTTATTGGTTTGGATTTTTACCAAGCAGTCAAAATTAGTTTGCCTGGACAACTAATTATACAGCCTAAAGGTTTATAGTAAGTTTTAGAAATTACTTAAAGGCGAGTTCAACATTCCATAACTTTATAGTTATATCAAACCTAAAATTTAAACCTTTAGATCACAATTAAGCATAGTGCTAGCTTTTTCAGAACCTAATCAGGAGTCTACGACAACTATGAGATCCTAAGTCTTAATGCTCTTGAAACACGAGTCAAAATTACTTTAATTTAAACTCTTGTCCGCGGCTTGAAGGTTGTTGTAATAAACAATTAGTTTTAAGACTTATTAATCATTCTCAAATACTTTTTAGTACCAGATAGCATAACAATAACCTTCTAACGACCATTTTCGAACCTAAAGGCATTTTTTACAACCTAGACCCGAATCAAATGTTACTTGGGATATCATGTCGGTGCCACTCCAATGATGTTGAATGTGTTTGAAACTCTGTAGGTTCCACGAAAACAGTGTCTTCTTTGTCATTCCTTGGAATCAAAAGGCGGAGGCCTCGGGGCACTTTGTGTCCTTTAGAAATAAATTGGAGTTTCACGTCTGCCCGAGTCCTGAAACAGACGAGAGTGATGAATTAATTGATGTGCGAAATCGCTATATTAACTCTAACCATTTATACGAGTCTACAGAATTACCTAAGTACATAAGTGTATGGCGTCTATCGATGATGGCTTTATTTTAAAACTAGCTTTTGCCCGCGGCTTCGCCCGCGTGAGTTTCCCACGGGAACAGTGATTTTTTTCCCGAGATGAAAGGTACCTTATGTCCTTCTCAGTACTTTCAACAATGTGTACTTATGATAAAATTCAGGAAGATTGGTTCAGTAGATAAAGCGGGAAGAGGTAACAAACAAACTCAATTTCGCATTTATAATAATAGTTAGGATTAGGATGGGTAAGCCCTAAAAACCTGGAAGTCAATCACAACAATTTAAATAGGTGTACGTAATGTTTTATTATCTGAATAATGCAATGCCAATACTGGTTAATTCTTCAAAAAGTTTGCACAGAAATTCCGTTTCTAATGTAAAAAAAAAGTCAAGATTCCCTAAATTTCCACTGAAGGGAACACACCAAACAATATCTAGTTTTTCAGGCACCAAAAGCATATTTTCGTGATCTCCACAAAATTCGATTTCTTTTTCCCAATAATTCGTTTATTGAAAAGTTGCTCCATAAGCCTTTCCATATTTATTCTTTCGCCGAGATCCCTAAATGTAATAAGGTTGTTTTACTTTGTCAAAATGTGTTTCTCTTGTCAGGGTATAACTCAGTTTTCAAAGGGGATTGTGGTGGTTTGAATAATAAAATAGTATTAGATACATTTTGTTATGCTTTACTTTGGGAGATGAAAGGCGACTGACATAAAACACACCGCAACTGAAAATTTCATGTCAAATATGAATTTTGTAGTCAATCTTTTAAATAGAAAAAAGGAGGTGTAATTTTATTTGAAATTGCAAGCGAAACCTGTCGATAATACCCAAAGTCAAAGTCAATTTTTTTTATTGAAACTTGGCCTTCAAAGAAGGCTCTTTTTCACATCGATAACTAATTATTTAATCATAATATTTTTTGTCTCAAAGCTACAAACTACTAGCATTTCGGAACGACCACTGCTGAGAAGAAATGCCGAAAGAAACTCATGAAACAGTCTTGGTCGCCTAGCATGCCAGAGGGGCTATTCATTAACTTTATACATACACTAGATTGTGTACAGTCAAAAATAAAATAAAATATAAGTAAAAAAATAATAATAATATAATAAAACATGTTATGTTTGTGATCAAGTAACCACAATGAATTGGTTAAGAACAAAAAATAAAAATAAAATTCGAATCAGGATCGAAGCAGGATCCCCTGGCAACACCCGTTCACAAGTTTGAACATTTTAGAAAAATAAATACTTTCAGTCACTTAAAGATCACAATACACGTACATGTTTAACAATTAAATGTCAATGTAATTAAATTTAAAAAAGAAAGGTAAGGTTATTATTTCACAATATCAAAAGAATGTAATCAAGTGTGGAGTGGCAAAGTTGTAGGGAGAGACCAAACTTTTTTATCGTTCAAATAATCACTTATTGTGTAATACGCTTTATTCATCAAAGTATTCTTAAGATATGTTTTAAATTTTTGCATCGGTAAATTTATAGCCTCGTCAGGGAGCTTGTTAAACATTTTTACACTTTGACCCACGAAAGACCGCCGAACCTTTTTAAGCCTAAAGCAGGGCGTATAAAGTTTATTCTTATTGCGGGTGTTTATACTATGTACATCGCAGATTTTTTTAAAGAGGTTTAAATTGGATTTAACAAAAGTAAGTACATTGAAGATGTATTGAGATGCAACAGTAAGAATTTTTATTGATTTAAAGAGCTCTCGTAGAGAATCGCGTCGTTTTAGCCCGTACATAAAACGAATTGCTCTTTTCTGTAATACAAATATAACTAACTTTTTTTAATAACTCACTTTTTTCATATTACAATGAATTCAAATTCCCTACTCGATATCCTTGGAATCAGTTTAACAAAGGAATTGAAGTCAGCAGTGGTTTTATTCGCCTCTGTTTGTAAATGCGATCTGAATTGTAAATGCTGACTTGGCTGCTTGCTCCACAAACAAGCTTTGTCCGGGTCCCGGCGCGCACTTGCCCGCGTGCACTGCATGCACCTCATGCATAATCATTTTTATTCAACGTCCACCCTGCGAAACAGAAAGGTTCTAGACAGATTGTGAGGAGTATATAATCATGTTCATATTAATCAATAAACTAGTATGCTATCATCACTCGACTATATCATTTGTCTCCGTACACGCGCCGATCCTTCATGGCGACCCTGCCAGCCGCGATCATGTTTACATTCCTTTAACCTTTTAAGGAACTGTATTACGATGGAGTGTTTCATTAGACTTTGGCCTTTCTGTGTTCAAACTGTCTGTACTAAATCAGTGCATAAATTAATAAAAAATGGGTTCCACTAATACTAAGGAAGAAGTGATTCTCGCCCAAAATGCTGCAGGCGGATCAAACGACGCGAATATAAGAATGTTGGCTTTCCATGCCAGTACAACCAACATTATTTTGCTGATTTTATTATCTTTGGCTGCGATATCATTTTTGTACTGCATTTTCAAGATTTATAAAAAGTGCCATAAGAAATGGACCATTGATATAATTAACCGTGATGCCATAAGGAGATCTATATTGAGGCAAAGATCGAGACTCGCAGATGGGCGAAGCCAAGCAGACCATAGGAAAGAGGGCGTCGAGATTATATAAAGAAGAATGTGAAATTAGTGTACGTGTAAAGTGCGCGGAGTGATTTACGTAAATTTTAAATAATAATCGTCGTAATAATCGTTTTATTATAATAATCGTGACGTATAATGGTACATATATAATCTTATTTTAAAGGACTTTATCATAGAGACTATAAGATCAAATAAAGTAAGATAATTACATACATAAAAATTAATATAAAGAAAAATAATGATATCAAATTGTAACTAAAAAATAAATAAAAAATAGATAATAATAAATAATTAAATAAGATAGTGAGTTACAGTATAACGAGGTACTACTAATGTGAAACGAGGTATGTATACTTTTATTAATGTTATTAATAATTAATGGCAGAAATAGATAATTTGAGATTATTGCATACAAAGCTGGTTGATATAAGAAAATATTTAATTAAAATAGGACCAAGCCGTAGGCAAGGTAATATTATTGTTGTAAAGCTATCAGAGGCTGACGAAGTAATTCAAGAGTATAATAAATTTTTGAAGAATTTTTCTGAAATAAAAAACGAATTAGAGGATAGTGAATGTTCGATTATACAGAAACTTTGTAATAATTTTAATAGTTTATATGAGGAAATTTTAGATTTGTGCACTGAACGACGTATATCAGAAAATACCAGTATGGCCACAAAATCTAAATTCGATTTAAAAATCGCCTTACACTTATTACCAGTTTCCTCTGATGATGAGACTAGTATAAAACAGCTGATAGACGGAATAGAATATTACAGGTCAGAATTGGACGAGACATCTCATAAACAATTAATAAATTTTGTGTTAAAGAGTAGGCTCTCGCAGGCCGCTAAGTTAAAATTATGTTCAAATTATGAGAATATTGACGACTTTATAAAAGATTTAAAATTGCATTTATTACCGAAAAAATCAGCAACAGCCCTGCAACGTAAACTGCAAAGTTTCAGGCAAAATAATTTAACTATTGATGATTTTGGTAAACAAATTACAGACATGTTTGTCGAGTTAACTATTGCTCAATCGAATGGCAACGATTCTAGTTATAAAATATTAAAAGAATTAAACGAGAAACAGGCTATTAAATATTTTTCCGATGGGTTGAGGAATCGTCGACTCAGCACAATTATTTCTGCGAGAAATTATAATAATTTAATGGATGCCGTCCAAGCGGCTATTGACGAGGAAGTCACGTCAGTTTCGACTACTTCTGATATTTTAAACTATATGCATTCCAGTGGCAGAGGCAGAACTTTTCATCGTCGTCCCGGACGAGGCAGGTACGCATTCGCAGGACGAACTCGGCCCCCCAGCACTGGCAGTATCAAAATGCGGGACAACCAACAAGGGGTTCACAAAATGTACGACGGCCGCAACGGTCATTTTATAGAGGAAGAGGTAAGTCTAATTTTAACAATTTTAATAGGTTTACCAATCAGCAGAACCAGCGCATACATACTTTGGTAGACTCAGAAACTACAACCGAGAACGATAAGAATGAGGAGTTACAGTTTTTTCGTGAATAATAATGTTATTTTTTCTTGCAGTAATGTAGGTTACATAAATATTAAATCGTCTAATAATTGTTCCTATCACTTGTTAGTTGACACCGGCGCTTCCATTTCGGCCATAAAACATAAACATGTTTTGAAACAAAACATTCCAATCCATAACGAAAACATCTTAGTCAACGGAATTGGAGGCAAGATTAGATCAATTGGATATGTTTATTTACAATTGCATATTGGAAACCAATTACTTAGTCATAAGTTTTATGTGTTTGATTCTTTGCCATGTATGGCACATGGAATTCTAGGACAAGATTTTCTGAGTAAGTGTAAGTCAGTTTTAAATTTCGGTAATAACACTTTATTACTTTGGAATAATAACATAAGCATTTCTTTACCGTTAATAATGAATAATAAACAATTAACTATTCCTTCGAGATCAGAATCAATTCATTTTGTAAGTACGTATGAAACTGAGGAATGTGTGGTTAGTGCGACTGAACTGCAAGAGGGTATCTTTATTGCTAGTTCTTTGGTAAAACCTTTAAATGGCAAAATTCCAATCCGAATTTTAAACACTACTGATTCTACTTTCGTTTTAAAAGAATTTTTCCCTAAACTTCATAAAGCAAGCGATTTCGAAATATGTTCATTCGAAGCGTCCTCCGATAAAGCTGAGCGCGTAAAAAAATTATTAACGTCAATAAACCTTAAAGATTTAAACACAGAAGAGCGTAATTCTATTGAATGTATTTGTGCAAAATACTCAGACATTTTTTACCTCCCTGGCGATAAATTGACTACGACTAAATTATATGAACACAAAATTAATTTGAAACCCGGAATTACACCAGTTTATACAAAACCATATAGGCTTCCTCATGCACAAAAATATGAATTAAAGAAACAGGTTGACAACTTACTGGAGCAAGGGATTATTGAACCATGCACTAGTGAGTGGTCTAGCCCAGTCCTACTCGTTCCCAAGAAAATGGATAGAAGCGGTGAAAAGAAATGGCGTCTAGTTATTGACTACCGGAAGTTAAATAATTGTATTCAAGATGACAAATTCCCGCTTCCGAACATAACGGAAATATTAGATTCTCTTAGTGGTTGTATCTATTTTACACACTTAGATTTAAATCAAGGATTTTTTAATGTTGGACTAGATAAAAATAGCAGAAAATTTACATCGTTTTGCGCAGGAGGTCAATATCAAATGACTCGAATGCCAATGGGCCTAAAAACCAGTCCTAGTTCGTTTTCTCGTATGATGACTATGGCTATGGCTGGTTTATCATATGAAAAATGTCTTGTTTACCTTGATGATTTAATAATAATGGGAAGAAATTTAAAAGATCACAATAATAATCTACTTCTTGTTTTTGAAAAATTGAGAAATGCTAATTTAAAACTAAATCCTTCAAAATGTACGTTTCTTAAAAAGAATTACTCTACTTGGGTCATGTTGTGTCAGGTAACGGTGTGTTACCAGATCCTGAAAAAATTAAAATTGTTCAAAATTATCCAATTCCCAAAAATAGCGATGAAGTTAAACGTTTCATAGCCTTTGTTAATTACTACAGAAAATTCATAGACAAATTTGCGGAAAAAGCATATTATTTAAATCTTTTATGTAGGAAAAATGCTAATTTTGTGTGGGATAATAATTGCCAAATAGCTTTTGACACGTTAAAACAATGTATAATATCATCTCCAGTACTACAATATCCCGATTTTTCAGATAAAAATGAGTTTATTCTCCAAACAGATGCTTCAGGGTACGCCTTAGGTGCTGTTTTGTGTAATATGGATAGGCGTCCCATAGCTTGTGCTAGTCGAAATCTCAATAAAGCGGAGAAAAATTACCCTACCATAGAAAAGGAATTATTGGCGGTGGTATGGGCAGTGAAATATTTTAGGCCCTACCTATATGGTCGAAGATTCAAAATACTTACCGACCACAAGCCCCTGGTGTACTTATTTAATTTAAAAGATCCCTCGAGCAGATTGTTTAAATTTAGGTTAGTTCTTGAGGAGTATGATTACGTGATAGAGTATGTGAAAGGAACAGAGAATGCGGCTGCAGACGCATTGTCTAGGATAAGAATCTCATCAAAAGAACTGGAAGAGATGAATAAATGTTTGAATGTTATGACACGAGCTCAAAGGAAAAGGTTAAATGATGAAATTGACAACCCTGACGTTGCTTCCCCCGGCAACGATATGATTTCTTCCGATAATCGGCCTGATCAACCGAAAGTCGTAGATACTCATATTAAGCCGAAGGACGCTGTGGAGTTAAGATTTATAGATAGTAAAGAATTTGAAAAATATACGAAGTTAAATGATACCTTTAGTCGTAATATATTTTTATACGTGTCTCAAAAAAGACTATTTTTATAAATCTAGCTTCTCGAGCACAAGTTACGCGAGCCGAATTTGTGAGAGAGCTAAGTACTTTCGCGAAACAAATAAATATAAGCGAAATATATTTCATAAAGAATGAATATACTAAGTCATTTGTCGACAAACTTGCAAGTGAAATAAAAAATACGTTAAACTATAAAGGGCCCAGATTATGTATATTAAATGACGTCGAAAGAATTGATGATAAAGATGACAGAAAAGTAATTCTTAATGATTTCCATCTTTTGCCCACAAGTGGCCACGCGGGCATAAGAAGGATGTTAAATAATATTAAACGATACTATTTTTGGCCTAGTATGGAATCGGATATAACAAATTTTGTTTTAAAATGTCCTCAATGTCAAAAATATAAATATACTGTACACGTGAAAGAACCAATGTCAATAACTTCGAGTGCACACACGGCGTTCGAAAAAATTTATTTAGATATTGTTGGACCAGTAGATAGAGATAGTTATGATTATTCTTATATCCTTACACTTCAATGTGAGTTAACAAAATATGTATGTGCATTTCCATTACATACCAAAACATCTACTGAAGTCGCGCGTAGTTTTGTTCTCTCTCTCTCTCTCTCAGCCTAAAGACGTCCACTGCTGGACAAAGGCCTCCCCCAAGGATTTTATCCATGGGGGGTTTTGCCGTAATCGCCACGCTTGGCAGGCGGGTTGGCGATCGCAGTGTGATGGCATAGTACGCGGAAAGATGCTGCTGCCCATCCTCCGGTGTTTTTAATCCCTTAGTCGCCTCTTACGACACCCACGGGAAGAGATGGGTTGGTGCTATTCTAGGGCCACACCGTAGTTTTGTTAATAACTTTATATTACAGCATGGAGTCCCCGGAGAAATAGCTACGGACAGAGGTGCTGAATTCATGTCCGACACAATGAAACAAGTATGTGAGTTACTTAATATTATTAAAAAATTAAATTCTACAGCATACCACCACCAGAGCATCGGCGCACTGGAGAATTCCCACAAACATTTAGGTGCATTTTTACGTACTCAAGCCGAAGGTAAGTCCGATTTGTGGAGCACATGGCTTCCATTTTGGTGCTTTGCCTTTAACACGTCAGTCCATAGGTCAACAAATTTTTCGCCTTTTGAACTTGTATATGGTAAAAAATGCAATTTGCCAAATAATTTAACTAAAACTGTACAACCTCTGTATAATCACGATAGTTACCCCCTTGAATTAAAATATAGACTCCAAATGTCACAAGCCGAAGCACGAAAAAATTTAATAGCTAGTAAATATCTTAGAAAGTTGAAATATGATAGTTATATAAACCCAGTGTGTTACAAGCCTAACGATTTAATTCTTATCAAAAATGAAACTGGTAATAAGCTATCCGATCTGTACCTAGGTCCATACAAAGTTATACGAGATCTTTCTCCAAATGTGGAAGTTGATATTAATGGCAAACTAGATATAATACATAAAAATCGTACAAAATTGTATCATGTTTAATTAAATTTTCAATGTATGTATTTACAATATAAATATAATTCAATAATACTTAGTTATAATGTGTATCAAAACTCAAATTAATACTTAATGGTAACAATGTAACAATAATTGTTAGTAGCGCATTATGTTTAACTTATGTAGTATCTACTTATCTACCTATGTGTATTTACACGAATTATTTTTTTTTAACCGTATTCTTATAATACTTAGTTAATAGTAATTGTGATTATAAAATTGAAATTTATAATAATTTTATTTTATTTTTTTTATAATGGGGAGATGTGAGGAGTATATAATCATGTTCATATTAATCAATAAACTAGTATGCTATCATCACTCGACTATATCATTTGTCTCCGTACACGCGCCGATCCTTCAAGATAACTAATGTCTATTTTTATCAAGCTTTTACTTTCTATAAATTTTTTGTACGCAACCATTGGCCAGTATAAAAAATCACCTTGCACGTTATCAAACGTTACTTAGATTAGAATCTAAGTAACGTTTGGTAACGTGCAAGGTGATTTTTTATAATAATGTATGTGTATTTATGTAGGTACTTATTAACTACTAGATTTTGCGCCCGCGTGAATTTCCCACGGGAACAGAGCTTTTTCCCGGGATGAAAGGTACCCTATGTCTTTCCCAGTACTTCCAACTATGTGTATGCAACATTTCAGGAAGATTGGTTCAGTAGATAAAGCGTGAAGAGGTAACAAACAAACAACCAAACTCACTTTCGTATTTATAATATTAGTTAGGATTACAATCGGCAAACAATTTTAATTCCATTTGTATGTTAACACTATCACTGCCTATGGCTACGTGTCATCATAACATACCTGTCACCGAAGTGTACAAACTATTGTTTATGCAATTACTCTGATGATGTCTGTATTCTCAATATTTTATGATTCCGACGAATATTTATTACGAATTTATCATGAAATGGAAATGCAATGAATCTGATTTTCTTCAGAATAAATTTGCCACGACAATTACTAATAAAAATATGACAAGTTAAGTGTTTCTCTACTAGGGAACTTCTATCGAGATTAGGAAAGTATATCAAAATTGCTGGGTAAGTCCAGCTAGAACAACTAAAAGCCTGAAACATATAAAGGGATCTCAAAGAAAGGATTATGTAAAATAAATCCCCAAAAGGGTGAGATTTATTCGGGCCGACGATCTAATGAAAAATAATAGTTTTCTTTTCATTCTTAAGTAATTTTCCAGGCACAAGAAAGGAAAGCTAGTTTACAGAACAGAAAGAAAAGAAAAATATTTTTATTTGATTTTGTCATCCTAACTAATATTATAAATGCGAAAGTGAGTTTGTTTGTTTGTTTGTTACCTCTTCACGCTTTATCTACTGAACCAATCTTCCTGAAATTTTGCATACACATAGCTGGAAGTACGGAGAAGGACATAGGGTACTTTTCATCCCGGGAAAAAGCACTGTTCCCGTGGGAAATTCACGCGGGCGAAGCCGCAGGCGAAAGCTAGTAATTTCATAAAGGCCTATTATAAGTGAAAGGTCATGATGAATGATCATGTTACAAAACCAAAACTCTCTCGGAGTAATGAAAATAATATACCTAATGCTCTACTTCCATAGTGTGGAATTCATTTCCTTTTACTAACCAAAAATCTAAATCATATTTACCTATGAAAAGTAAGTGTACTAACTAAGATAAGATTTAAATTTTTGATTTGTAATCTTAATGAAATCGAGAGATATTGGAATAAATAAAATTATGGATTCTTGGCAGGTAATTTTCAGTGTATCCAAATTTGCATGAGTGTGATTTAATCCATCCAAAATCCATGCCTATTCGCATATCAGTATAACAATAACACGATGGTCGTCCCCAAGTTTCCGAGCAATTCCAATGAAGTCAAGAAGCATTGCGATTCGGTTGCTATATCGATTTGAAAGTTTTCGAATAAGGGTTTGATTCTGTCGTGGCCCGGTGGGACGGGGGCCATTTCTCTCTGCCAATCACTCTTTACAAAGAGTGAAAATATTGGCAGTGTGGCCGATCCATTTTTCATTGGGTTTGTTTGGTCGTTAAAGAATCTATGTATAACGTACGTTTTCGTTTTCATCTTCTTTTTAGGGTTCCGTACCTCAAAAGGCAAAACGGAACCCTTATAAGATCACTTTGTTGTCCGTCTGTCTGTTTGTACGTCTGTCTGTCAAACTTTTTTTTCTCAGGAACGCTTAAAGGTATCAAGTTGAAATTAATATCGAATACTCGGAACCACGGTCTCTTTCAGCAAAAAAATAATCAAAATATACGTCAACGCGATCAAGAGATATTACCGTAAATGTTGCGATTTTTGGAATATTTTGCGATTTCTGACAGCAATCAAAACCCATGGGGTACTTCCCGTTGACCTAAAATTATGAAATTTTGCAAAAAGCAAGATCTAACAGTACTTGTGTAGGAATAAATCTGAAAGTTGTAAATATGTTGTTGGTAAGTTGTAAATATGTTGTTGGTTTAATAAGTCTAAAAAAAGTGATACTAACTTATTTTTGCGCTCGATCCAGTATGAATCCTAGAGATCGAACTACAAAGTTAAGTTGGTTTTAGAAACTGGTGGACTTTTATTGTAAGAGCGTGTACGGAACCCTCGGTGCGTGAGTTCGAGTCGCACTTGGCCGTTTTTTTATATATTTAAAGAGGATTTTTAGCATTAATCAACAAAATTACGCATTATTTTGACTACAACAAAATTTCAATGACATTTAAAATAGTCTCTAAATAAAATTTGAACGTCATCATATCATCATCATCATCTCAGCTACGAAAAGTCCACTACTGGACATGTGACTCTCCCAAAGACTTCCACAAAGACCGATTAAAAGTGATTAAAAGTTTTTACTGTAACCATAAGTGATTACTTACATTAGCTCTAAGTGCATTTTTTGTGAAGAGAAAATAAACGTTTTTATTATTATTATTTTTACTCACCTCCGCCACAGAATTAATATTAGTACTACGTACCTCCGCCTAAAGTAGGATTTGCACTAGATTACTTTTTTGGTTGGCACAAAAAGTGCCCCTAGGTGCCCAGTGATCTTAGTAGGTAAACCATGGGCACTTCAGGGTTTATTTCTTTTCATAATTTGGTAATCAGTCTTTAATTTTTTTTTATAACCAGCCAGTTATGTCATTATTTTCCCATTGCTAATCCATTCTCGTATATTTCCAACGTACTCGTATATTGGTGCTCTGCGGCTAACTTAGTTATAAAATACTAGCGAAGTTTCTCCTGAACTCGAGAGACGGGAATTGGTTGCCAATTTCGAAATTGCTTTTTAAGCTGAGAAGCATCTGTTTGTAATGTTGTTAACTTTAATATATTGCACCAGTTGGACCTCAATGTAAATATGTCTTTACTTGCTATTATCTTTTGCATCGGTCCTTGTAGGTGACAAAGACGAATTTGTAAATTTTATTTTATTGTAAGTATTTAAACAAGAAAATAAGTGATAATAACTAGAACTAAGATAATAAATTGACGGTGAATCGAGCGAGAATTAAACCCATTATACTTCTTTTAAGTCTTTTTTATATGCTCACTTTTTACAAAACCACTTTTATTTAAGATCCTATAAAATCTATTCAAGTAACATTTAAGGTAAAACAACAAATGTTTAAGTTTATAATTTAATTAAGTTGAAAGCCTATTTAGTAGACTGCGTGGTCTCCGAGTCGAGCTCCATAAATCCGGCGCTGGTCCCTCGTGGCCGGAAGATTAAACATCTTGTGGGAGCTGGGTCCCAGTCTAATACTGGAGAAAAATGGCCCTACTTTCATTTAAGAAGTACTCGTACACCTATTAACTTTTGTATACTAATTGTAAAGAATTGCGAATACTAGTAGTTTCGCTGACAGGGAATTTTGCCAAAAAAAATTGTTGTTTTAAAGTCAACACGTTTTATTAGAGTTTTTGTTGTCTATATATCAATACAAAACAAGAAGAAGCTTCGTACTTATCTCATTCCAACTAATATTATAAATACGAAAGTGAGTGTGTTTGTTACCTCTTCACACTTTATCTATACTGAATCAATCTTCCTGAAAATTCGTACACACATAGTTAGGAGTATTGAGAAGGACTTATAGTACTTTTTATCTTATAATTCTCACAGGAAAGACACCCCAGGGTACAGCTAGTTTACAATAAAAACAAACATTATAATTACAGACACCAATGGGAAACGAAATGTGCAAAAGTTTTCGAGAGCGCAACTCAAATATTAATTAAAACATTTATTCCGCGAGTTGAATAAACAAGGTAGGTTGAAACAGGGATGAAAAAATGCCTTTTTGTGTAGTGTTAATAACGGTAAAAGCCTGTAGTGTAGGCTATAATGGCAAAGGTTGCTTCCCATTTCGCTGAGTGGCGCTCTAGTGACGGTCCATTGGAATTTGCGCGTTCCACGCTCTCTGAAATAGAGCTTAGTTTTTCGCTGGCTTTAAAAAAAGATGCCTGAAGCTCTGTTAGCTTAATTACTATATTGATTCTAATGCATCTAACATTCGACATTTAGAAATTTTTCTTTAATTTTTTTTTTTACCACAGCTTTAAGTTGACTTATCGATGCTCACAAATTAGAAAAAGAGTTGACTAATTTTGAAATACTTCTAAAACTGAAAGATAGAAAATTCATTCAGACATCATTTTTAAATGGCATGACCCTAGTAGATAAAATAGCAATGCATGCAATGATAGTATGTAGTTATCATAAGTACCAGCTTTGTATTTTCATCCACATTATTTATATCAAGTAACTAACGTGACTATCCGTTCCGCCCATAGAGCTAGCAAAAAAAAATAAAGAATTATTTTTTTCCTATGTCTATGGTTCCGCCCTAGCATAAAAAGATTCACCTGTGACTATGTCGCAAAAATATTTATTCCTAAGTGAGTGTGCGACCTAAAAATAAGCTCATTCGCGATCTCGTTAAATTATAAAATCAGACACGTAGACAACACACCATTCGTACCTAACCGTGCACATAGCTATAGTTTAAAAATATTGCTGACATATAGCCATAAATCAAACTAGACTTGCTAAAATAGTGATTTCGAGTAATTTCGGGTCCAAACTTCCAATATCAGTAATGGGGGCTCGCGTGCGTCCGGCACTTACCCTTGACATCGCCTGTCAATGTCAACAGCCAGGAGGTACGGGGAGTCAATTCTATTTGATTTGCCTCGTTAAGGTCCAATCCGTTGTCGCGTTTGAACCGACACGCATGTACAAATACAGAACAGTCATGGTATACTTATGATAATTTTATAAGTGCTTCTTCGATATCATCTCCACATGGTTGAGGGTCATGTCCATGTCGTGTCCATCAGTGCGTACCTACGAGTACGAACAACATGGTCCTTTACCTGGTTTAAGGTCTGTTCGAGTTTGGTGCTCATCATCATCTTTATCATGCCCGTCCATCTTAAGTCGGTGCAAGAACACGTATCCAAAAACATTGTTCGGTTACCTGCTGATACAGTGCGCCTTACGTCGCCTTACGTCGTGTGACCTTATTTTATATATTTTACACAGGACTCCAGCACTTATAAGGCCTTAAAACCTTTAAGGCCTTTGATAAGGCCTTATTGTATTGATCATCTTCCACCCTGAGGTGCTAGATGAGCGACCGCGCTTCATCCTCAAGGTGGAGAGGAGGCAGCTAAATGTGGGCTGTTATATAGCAATGATCTGGTATTACTGCTAGTTTGTGACAAACAATATAGGTATATTATACGAGTAATTAATTATTTTATGTATTTTGTTTAATTGTACATGTGGTAACGGAATTGCTACCTATTTTCTATTTGATTTGCCTTATTACCGTAATGGTCGATCGAATGGCCACCGCCGAAGCCTCAAATGGCTTGCTTGGCCTTTCTTATTTATGGGATGTTATTAGGCGCGAAATCTAATTAATTGGAGACATCTTAACTGAATGGCTCAATTAGCTTCGTAGCGTGGGATTCAATTTGCATCACATACCTATTTCAGTATAGGTTCATTATTAAACTAAGTAGAATGTTGTTATCTACCTTAAAGTATACAATACATACTAGGTAGATACATGGAAACCACTTTACGTAGTAAAGTCAACAATTTAACAATTTTGTAAACTGATGTAATAAATAAATGCATGTGTACCTATATGCGGCTAATGGGATTGTGGATATGTTTCTGTTTTCCACGTTTATCAAAAACAGAGCAATTAAAATCGAGATGAGAGTTAAATATAACATCCTCCTTTCTAAATTTCGCTCATTTATAATCCACTAGCTTTTGCCCGCGGCTTCGCCCGCCTGAATTTCCCACGGGAATAGAGCTTTTTCCCGGGATGAAATTTCCCTATGTCCTTCTCCGTACTTCCAGCTATGTGTATGCGAAATTTCAGGTAGATTGGTTCAGTAGATAAAGCATGAAGAGGTAACAAACAAACAAATAAACCAACAAACAAACAAACTCACTTTCGCATTTATAATATTAGTTAGGAAAGCATCCAATTTTATACATGAACAAATTTTCCGAAACCAACTTAAATCAAATTACATAAAATAACTCGGAATTTATGGACATCCTGACAAGGTAATAACGAGCTGATGCCATAAATAAATATGGCTTTATTTTCTGGCGAATTCTGAGAGCCACTTAATGCGGTGACGTCAAACTGTATGGGGCATATCGAATATACGGCCTGCTGTGACGGTTAGACTCTAACCAAGATTAACTTTTAGCCCTTACTATAAACATTATGAAAAGCCGAGATATACCCAGCATAATATTTTAGTTAAGTAAGGTAAGATACCGATGTTATTTTATCAGTGACCTTATATGAACCCCAAGTTACTTATCAGCGACCTTCGTGACCTTCTAATGCTAATCAGAGGTCCTGGGTTGCGCCAAATATGCGTTGGTACTCGGATATTTGTCCACAAATCAAGAGTATTAATTCCATTAAGAAAATTGTTGTGTTGTAGGCATTTATATCCATCGGACACATGTATCAGATAAATATGCGAAGTTAAATAGTTGCTTACTTATCTCAATCATCTGGAATGATCAAACTTATCGTGCTTTTCGTTTTATGAAAGTATTTATTCCTTTCATTTCATCATTTGACTTCAATGAACTCTTGCAAGTTCATTGGTTCGTAAAGCGAAGTTGCTAGTATACTTTGCAGTAAATGTACATTCCTTGTAGTACAGTCGACTGCGTGTCACAATAAACCTTATGCATTGGTAATAGATGCGAATTTTCAATGAATATTTTAGCTTGATGTCCTGTTGATTGTACTCTAGTTCATTGCTAAAATGAAATCTATGAGACGAGAATTTTATGTGCCAATATGCTTTAATTTTGCTCCGAACAAATGCAATTTAGCTTTCAAAACAAGTTAAACAAATAGATTCTATCTCAATTTGCTGAAACAAGAGATATTAGGGAACAAGCACTTTAGAAGGTAGGTAAGTACTTTATTTTATTACGTACCTTGTAAAATAGATTTCTCAAGTATGTACGCATTTTATGTTATTCACAAACTTCGATTCATAAAATATTTTAGTATAGAGATGTTTCAATTGTTCCTTAGTATGTGTTAACTATTTGGCTTAGTTTTCATTTTCCTTAAAGATTGTTATTGACTGGAAAAAATTGTATAAAAAACATCGTGTATCCCAAATAAGAACGGCAGAGAAGCTCCGGGCAAGAATCTCATAAGTAAAATAAAATGGAGGTTTCCATTACATCTCCTTAAATCAAACAAGGAATAAAAATCAGCACACAAGTCGATGCGAGGAGTGGAGGCAGAAAATTGAATAAGGCCAGATTGAGAGCACGTCGCGCACAGGATTGTCTTTGTGCTGCTTGACGTATCGTATATCTCGGTTTGTTTACTTGGAAAATGCGAACAAGTTTTTCTATTAATATATATAAAATTCTTCTGTTACTGACTGACAGACAACACACAGCAAGTAGGCATCTCTCTCTTTAGTCGTATTTCCTCATGACTGAGGGTCGTGGTCATTATATGGAATGAAACACACACAACGACTCTCATGGCAATTTTAATGGAGTGGTTTGCCATTGCCTTTTCCATTTCACACACTAGCTGATAATCATCAACCAGAGTGCAGGTTTCCTCACGATGTTTTCCTTCACCGGAAGCAAGTGGTGGTCGATGAAAACTAACATGAGTCAGATTGGTATACAAACTCATGGAGCCCGGGCAGGATTCGAACCAGGGATTTTGTATCCACAGGCGCGCGCCCTACCACTCGGCCACCACCGCTTCATGTGGGCATAGGAAGCTAAAATTTGGCATGTAGGTTCCATAAGGTGTGTAGGGGAGCACTAAGACATACATTGTAAAAGTGACGTCTTTGGAGAAAATGCAGCAGTGGAATTTGTTGCGCCGCCTCTTCTCCACTTGCGCTTTGGAGGCCGTGGCAACCTTAGCTTTAAGTAATTTTATGACGTCAACTAACTAAAAAACAAGAATATGACGATTTAAAAGTGCTAGTTTTAAGCTTATTAAAAAAAAAAACAATTGACTTTGACTAAGAAAGGATTTCCAGAAATTTCCACGGAAACAAAGTCCCGGGCACACGCTAGGTCACCCTGGCTTTTTATCCTCTAGTTAAATTGTCTCAGAAAATGCAACAAATTAATGTTAAGGTGCATACAGTCGTCTCATCTCATACTGCTTTTCACATTTCAACTGAATAACTAAAGTGATAAATCAAAATGCATTCATCGAAAAGCTTATGTTAATATTCATAAGCACGTCTACAAAACTATTTCATCCAAAATATAATCTGGCCAAGTTTTGTGTGGAGCTCGCTCGTGCAACTGTTGCCTTTGATGTCCATTGTGTGTTTGTCAGTGTCCACCAATTTGCTGGCTCGAGTTGCTGGAACGACATTCTGCTCGATATTAGTTTTCGTGGTTTGTTTAACCAGTATCAACTGGTTTTATCCGACACTTTCCTGATGGAAATGCTTTAATTGAACATCCCTCCCGCCTTAATTTAATTCGGCCTATGTGATGTGTACCAAATAGTAAATTGCGATTTTAAATTAAACGGTGATAGCAATTAATTTCTGAATAAATAGACATTTCATTTTTATTAACCGCTGAACACTGGAAACACAATAATTGTATTTCCAATGTTCCAATTTAATTATTAATACTGATTTATTCGTTAAAAATATTGTAGTATTCGTTACTTCCAAAATGTTATCATATTAATAAAAACTTGAAATGAGGAATAACTTCTCCAGACAACTTTACGATTCCAAAAATCCTTAACAGCTCCAAGTCAAACATTTTAGCGAATCGAGTAGACAATTTTTTTATAGCCATAAGTTTTCCTGAATCGTTATTTAGTTACGTCGTACGTCATTCTAAATCAACACAGAACTTCGAAAAAGCGAAGCTTAAACTTGGCTACTAGAGCCTGATATAAGGCGGAAGTTAACATTGGCTTTTAAGCCAATTACCGCCTCGTCGGAGGGAATATACTGAAGCAGCTACGGAGAAATATTGTTGCTACGCGAATTACACTGTTGTTGTTTTATATATGGTTTCTTGGTGTCTATGGATCTTACACATCGTAATATTTACTAATTCAATCTACCAAAGAGTGGGAATTCTAATTAGTATAGCCTGACCAGGAATAAAAACCCTCGCCATGTTGCGGAAAAGCAATAGAACTACTTTCTTATACTGGCAACTAATTAAAAAACCCATCTGTCATTTCTCCTGTCAAAGTTTGACTTTCAATCAAGGGCGAATCCAGTAGGTATTTTTTTCTGGGAAGGGCACCGTTTTCCATTCTCGAGAATATTTCTGAGAAACTTTTAAGAAAGTTTCCGCTTGTTCTTTGTAAATTTCGAGAACGACACATCACTCTCTCTCTCTCTCTCAGCCTAAAGACGTCCACTGCTGGACAATCACATCACTAATGGTGGCGGATTAATTTTTTGGAAATACTTACTTGTAAGAAACTATTACTACTAAATCCTGTTATTTTAACAATTAGAATCTTAATTTGATATGTACTATCATCGAGATATTATGTACTACTGTTATTGAAGCTGCCTCCACAGTATGTACACAAAATAGCAGTCGGGGGAGGGGGGCACGTGCACCTGTGCTCCCACCCTTTAAATCCGCTACTGCTTTCAATAATGTTGCAATATAGGTAAAACGCATAAGTGCTGCCTCAAATTCAGGGTTTTTATATTTCTGGTCAGGCTTTACATAGTTTGTAATCACACTATTATTATAAAGAGGAAGTGTTTATTTGTCGGGAGTAATCGTCGGAACTACTAAACTGATTTAAAAAATTCTTTCACTAATAGAAAGCTACATGGTATCTGAGTGACATAGGCTACAATATGTTTGAGCGAAGCCGGGGCGGGGCGTTAGTGTAAAATATAATAAAGCTCAAGAGTTTGTTTTTTTGTATGTTTTTGAACGCGCTGATCTCTAAAACGACCGGTCCGATTTAAAAAATCCTTGTTGAGTATGATAGCCATATTCATAAGGAAGGCTAAGGTTATCCAAAATCCTGAAATTCCTACGGGAGCGAAGCCGCGTAGCGTAGCTAGTAATATAAATAAATCGAAATTTCTTCAATATTTGATTCAGAATTCAACGCGTCACTTTAGTTAACAGTGAAAACGTTTACAGTCCAGCTGAGACAGAAGTTATACAATTGAGCTGGCACTCGACTGTGCTTCAAATTGAATAGACTGTGGTCATGACAAGGGTGAGCGGCGAGACCCGCAATAAATATTAGCTATGACTACTAAGTTTTGGACATCTTGAACTATACTTAGGTTGATGAACGAGATAAGGCCTCGGCTGTTATCATCGCTATAGGAAATTATACAACTCGCGATATCCTTGTATAATACAAGGATGTCGCAAGTGTAGATTTAGCTGTTGTACAAATCGGACAAATATCGTGTCGGCAACCCCCGACCTACCTTACATAAGAGACCCGTTAATTTTAATTTGGATGGAAGAAGAAAATTGGTTATAACATTTTCTATTAGCGATAAAATTAAAGGAAATACATACACACTGTGAACTCTTTTTCTCTAGAGAGCCGCTCAGGTACTTCATCGCTAACCTGCTAAAAATGTTACTCATAAGTACCTATATATAAACACAACTTCCTCGAAACATAAAACATATAAACAGACATAATATTAACTAGATAAACTTGCACCCGGCGGATGTCGAAACCAACAACTACCGCTTAATAAATCATCGGCTAATCCCAGCTTTATGATTATATTCAATAAACTCTATGTATTATTCAGACGGGAGCAGACTGAATAATAAATAGCTAACTTAACGATAGACTGTTAGGTCGGAGTGAGACGGGAAAAGACCCATAACTTTATCTAATAGTCTTCTCATAAATTTTCTCCATTAAAATAGATTGATGATTGAAAATCTTTTATTTTATTACTACACTTTTACTATTTTTTTTTTGCGTGTATGTAGATATGATTTTGTGATGTTGAGAATTACATAATGCTTTGCTTATCCCTTATATTGACTCAAAAGCTTTATTTGTGTCAATCTACGAGAACAGGTACCTTATGGTCGTAGGCACTTACGACATTGTGCTTATTATAATTAAGCTAAGTAAACTCGTATGATTTGTTTTTCGGAACGACTTAAGCATCAATCACCATAAGGTACGTTTTCCCGTGGATTGTCACATTTATCTCTTTAGAAATTTGCTCCTATACCGTTTTCAGTGGCAAATATCTCAAACTACTTCAGAAATACTCGCTTCGAAATATGTATAAACCTGTCCCTGCTCTGTTTATTTATGCAATAAACTAGAATGGTGTGTACTTGACTAGCTTAGTTGGAGCTTTAGTGAGAAGCTCCCGGACATTAAGCTTTTCATTAAACTGTATCGTTATCCCGCCGCTAACTGAGCGGTCGAGGGTGGTATGATAACACCATGAATATTCAAGCTCAAAGTACTGTAATACGATTTGAGACGAGACGATAAGTTGAGGAATTAACCACTAAATATAGAGGACTACATAACAATAGTTGCCAAAAGGTCAAAACATAAACTTTATACAAAATGTCAGTTGAGTAAGGCACATAAATTAACCACTAAATATAGAGGACTTAACCACTAAATATAGAGGACTAAATAACAATAGTTGCCAAATATTAAAACATAAACTTAATACAAAATGTCAGTTGAGTAAAGCACATAAATTGGTTGAGTGAAGAAAAATAATGCGTAAGATGATACGTCAGAGGATGAATAAGGCACATTAAGCCGGAAAAGGAGGGAAATGACAGGGTATGGATTCCCAAAAATACTTTAATGGTTTAGAAAGCATAAATTTAAACGATCCTTTTTTTGCTTTGTTAGCCTTCTAAGAATCATGAGTAAAAAAATAAAGAAGTGTTGTCTTAGAAATGAAACTAATTTATTGACGGCCCGACTGTTTGTAGAATTGTTAAACTCACATCTGTTAACCATTGTAATCTTGTGTTATCGGACATTGACGAAAAAAAACATTGTAAGTTATTACGTAAAATTCCAGAATTGAACAACGAGGATAAAGCTATTCTCTGTTCCTTTCACACATTGCTAAAACAAATATGTTTTGTTTCATGGTTATGAGAGAGACGCCCATTCGACGAATGAGCCAATGAAATGGACGGTGCGTTGGCGCAATATCGAGAGTTGATCGCGGGGATGAAAAAGGAGGAGGAAGGAGAGGAGAGACATTCGTGGTGGATTCGTCGTGTCGGAGTGTGTTCCTTTAGACGTGTTTGCAGTGAGACGTAATAATTACTTCTTGTGGGAGATTTAAATATTTTTGCATTGCTGGGTAGATATGCGCTTAGAATTGAATTGGGGTAGGAGTGTGCTGTATATTGGCAAGTCCTAGAAAATAAGTTTTCAGTTTTGTCAAGGTTTGGCTGTAAATATAGAAAGAAAATAAGTAAATTACAAACCTTTACGAAACACTTAATTTTACCGAACTAAAACTGATCTTGAAGGATTTGCCTGATTCATGTAAATAATATCCTCAGTTTTAGTTCCATTTTCCCTTTTATTGTTTTGATTTCCTGAAAGCTTTTAAGCTAATTAAAGTATAACTAAAAATATGTGTCTGGTAGGGACTGAATATTCATTCTGAATATTCGGCAGCCCGAGGTCTAAGGGTCCTATTTCAATAGAAATTCGACATTTACACCAATCTTAAATTCGGATATCTAATGAAATATAGTGGCGGGGACACAATTAAAACCATAATAATGCTGTGATTTTATTTCAGCTAGAATTAAGATTGTCTGTGTGTATATTTATCGTTTAAGATCTGTTTATTATTTTCCTAAATTGTGTGTGAGAATCAGAATATAAACACCATTTATTTCTCTTGAGTCTTTTAAATTACCATTCCTCTAATTAGGACATCTTCACTATTTAATAGATCAATTAACAATTCCTTTCATAATAAAAATGCTATCATCATCCTAAGCCATAAGGTATGAAATAGTTTCTATTAGTTTAAAATAGGCTAAGACCCTGATAATTATTAAACTAGTATCTTAAATTAAACTCTTTGCTATTACTCAAATTTAATTGTCTTTTACTTGTCCATTCAGGACTTGAAGAAATATAATATTAAATCTATTTCTCAGGGCAGAATTCTACACCAAAAAGGTGAGGATTCTACAAAGAATTTAATTAATTTGCCAATAACATCAATATTTGTATACGGCTCAAACAAAAGAATAATAAAGGTATCAGCCCAAAAGACTAGCTAGCAACCGCTCCATACAATGGAACGTATATACATTATTGAATACCAACGGTGCGCACCTTCTAATTTCAAATAATACAAAAAAAAATAATAATTATAATAAAGTTGGTATTCAGAGATTATATTATCTCAAAGATCACATATTAATGGGCGGGGCACTATCTGCAGGTAAGTGACCCCATATCATACCTGTTACTCTATCGAGTACAACTTATATGGTCTGAAAGCAGTACCAATCAATAGGCTTACAGGCCTTTATTTGAACCTGATTCATTGACAATCCTAACTTCATTATTAGTTTACAATATTACTATTTATCAGATTATTGAGATATTTAAATGTATGAGCAACAGACGTGTCAATCAAAGATAGTCTATTGTCATACGATAAAGGCTGTGTCAATTAATCAGTTGTTCTAGAGCAATATATGAGCATTTATGTTATTGAAGAGGGCTTTGATGTAATTATTTCGTAACGTCTCCAGTACGGGGTAGTGGCCAAGCCCCTGGAACACGAGGCGACGTGTTCAAACACCCTAGCTTTGCGAGAAAATATTATCATATCTATTTGGCAGAATAGCATTTATTAGAAAATAAAATACGGACCCCAGGGGTAACCGTTACAACATCCCCAAAAACAAGAACATGTACAGTCACGTGCATTGATATATAAACACATCGGTCCTTAAGACGATGTGATAAGATCTAAAATTGGATACATATCAATGCTCATGACTGTATGGATTAATATTAAAATGCTGTATGGATTAATATTGTTATGACCGTTGGTCCATCTCAGAGGTATGGACCAGATTGACTATGAGTTCTCTCTTCCTGCTGTCCACCATCAGCAGTGCTTCACTATCTTAAAGACGAGCTGGTGAGAGTTTATCAGCTCTCCACGAGCAAAAATAATCCAAATAAGTACAAATTTAGATAACATTTTTGCACGCCGAGCCGTTGTTGGGCTGTGCAATATACTCGACTTGTCAAAATCGGGACAGTTTCAGAACATAAATTGTCTATTGAATTCATATTGCACTTATATAATTTAAATTAGTACATGTATATTTTTTTACTAGAAATAAATAACAGGTCATTAACAACCTATACATGGAATTTATCAGGGGAGAGATGGATGCCAGTTATAATGGAATAAACACCAGCACAGCACTACGCATTAGCGTGGGATTTATTTGGGATTACCTCGTGCATGGGAGATCAGAGTTACACTAATATCCTGTCAACGACGACATTGGGAGAGGGAATTGTAGTTGATTATATAACAATCAACTACTAAGTTCAAATTCCTTCACGTATGTCAAATAGTGAAGGCAATATCCACCCCTAAACAATAAATCTAAAATAATAAAACAGTAAAAATATTTTGTCTGTAAATTTAGTATTTTTGACTGAAATGGATAGAGGGACACTTAAAAAAAATAATAGAAAGCAAAAAAAAATTTTTTGGAATTTTTTGTCTGTCTGTCTGTCTGTATGTATGTAAGCGTTTCACGCAAAAACTACTGGACGGATTTCAATGAAACTTTTTTTGTTGTATAGCTATTAAACCTGGGCAACATATAGGCTATAATTGATTTTGAAAACTGGAACACCTGATGAAGAAACTCAACAGAACAGCTTAACTATTAATATGGAAATGGCGCCTTAGCAAAAGTCGTTCAACCCGATGAGCATTTTCTGCTGACGTATAAAAATAGAAGATTATGGAATATCTGATGAAGAACTCCAAGAGACCAGCTACTCTATAATATAAATGGAAATGGGGCTTTAGCAAAAGTCGTTCAACCTAATGAGCATTTTGGGATTGACACGGGATAGGACAAAGAGGGACTTGGGGTAGAAGTGGTGGTACACGGAAAATTGTAGATAACGAGCAGATGAAGATCGTTTATTGAATGAACTTTTGATTCATTTTAACACCGCGACTATACTACGAGTACCTAATATATTCCCGCGGGACACGGGATAACCAAATGGCTGAAATTTTGAGAACTGGAGTTCACAGTTTGGAACACAAAAAGATTTTTCATCTAAGCGAAACTCACGCGGGCGAAACCGCGTGCAACAGCTAGTAAATAAATAAATATAAATACCTATAAACAATGTCAATTTATGCGTGTTGTGTTTATCACCAAAGAACTGGATATAAAACTCTCCGTATACTTTTAACTTGCTACTTTTTTACTTTCTACAATAAATTAAATTTTACAATAGAAAAATAAGATAAAAACTTTGTGAAAAGAGTACAATTTACTTTGAGAACATCAATTTCCCAAAAGCAAACACTCTTAACATTTTCTTAATAAAGTCTGGCTTTGTTGTAATTGTATAAACTTTTTCCAAGTAAAAGTGGTTAAGAAAGTATTAGGGGTGTGTTCAAAACTTTTTCGCAACGACATTTAGCAACTTGAACAATATGTACAAGAAGAAACACTTTTTCTTACTTTCTATGGTTGGATGACGATTTCTTTTATTTATTGCACTGAATAATTGCTACAACATTCCGTGTAACCAAATATTATCGATTAAATACAAAAACAACCGGATGGTTTAGTTGAACTTGATTTTTTTATTATTAAAAAAAATTGCTGAAACAAATGTCAACATTTTATTTTTAACTAATAGGTACTCGCGGCTCCTCCCGCAGCTAAAGTCTATAACTCTGCAACATATCCGAAATGTAACATAAATTTTACTACTATCGCAGTCGTGCAAGTTCTTTGGTAAATCTAGTATTTGTCTGGGTAATATGACCACTTTTTACTGTGCAACTTAAGTGGGCACTTTATTCTAGCTGGTGTAAGTTACTTAACTTCAGACAGTTACTATCCGCTGAGCTGAATTTTCATTTTATCGTTCATAAGTGAAGTGCTTATATGGATAAAAAGACTTTGCTATAGTATTTTACATATGAGATTTGAACATATAAAATTATTTCACCGATTGATGTTTATCGAGAGTCACCCCACTGTCATTTTGAACATAATAGTTTATTTCATTTGTTACATTTACATCCACTAAGAACGAATTTGTCGAGAAATTTTGTATAAAATAACCCTTTTACAGGATCGTCGAACAAAGAAAATCGCATAAAAGGTATAATTTAACTAAGCGGTTCTCGTAGCTCGTAGCTTGCTCGTAGCACTTTCGTAGCAGTTCTACGAATCGGGTTCAAACGGAGTAAAAAGACCGAATATACATAGATTAATTTAACACAATCAACACCAGATGTATCTCTTTTAAAGCTTTGAAAGCTTTAAAAGAGTATTATTTTATTCCACTTTATCTGGAAATCTGATGATCAAACGGCTAAAAGCCTTTTAGTACACATTTAACTGGTATATTCGGCTGTTATATATTCTCTTTAATGTATCTATTTTATTACATTACTTTTATACGTAAATTACGGCCATTATATATTCTCTTTCATGTAGTTTATTACATTACATTTATACACGTAAATTATCTCTAGTCAAAAAGTCTGCCCTGAATCGTACCTGATTAGTATTATGTAATAACTCTACAAAGGTAATGGGTAACCTAGGTTTATGATGGATAGTAAATACCTAGGAACACCCTTACCATCGAATGAATATTTGCAACAAACAAACAACGAAGTAGGTATTTAGTTCACAAAAAAATTATACATATAAAAAGGTTTCACCCATAGAAGTACTTATTTTATTTACACGATTAAGTGAATAACAAAAGCCTATAAAGAAAAAATCTAATAAAAAAACCTGACAAGGATATCCCTGCGTATCTATCCTCTCCATGGGTTTATAAAAGCTTATACGGTGTTAAGCCGAATATGGGATGGAGCCATCAGCCGACGTCGTCTCCTTCAGATTTGCTCCAGACCCATTATCGGAGAGAAAATAGGATCCCGTCGAATACGTTTTAACTTAAAAGAGGTCTAAGCCCTTTGTCATCGAATGTGCATATCGTCGCGCTTTCTAAAACTTTTATTAGCTTTAATTCGAAAACTTTTTTCCAAATTAAATACAAAATTTTCACCCTATAATTTGACATTGCAAGCATTTTTCTCCAATATTTTTTTCAAATGTTACTCTTATTTCGGTAATGAAGTTAATTACATATATTTCTTAATCTTGGTACAATGACATAGGTATAAAGAACATCTTCTGACAACCTTGACATTTACTTATAAGTACAACTAAAAAAAGAAAAAAGTTAGCCATCCAAGTTAGCCCGGCAGATGTAAAACAAATGAGGATCGTGGCACGACGCCTCATGCCATTTTCTATCACGGCATTCGAGTCGATTTTAGTGCTAAGCAGAGCGAATAGATGTTTTAAATCAAAAATTTATGTGATTTATACAATAACATGTCGTAGCAAACTTACACAAATATTCAACACAATTTTGTGAAACTTGGCGAAAGCACACCCGCGCGTCCAAATTCCATCGCAGACAAGATTTCAAGGCATGATTAATGTGGGCTCCGTGTACGGCCGCGATTTGTATGTATATGTTAAGTGATTGTACTCGTAAACCCATACGCTCATCTACATAACAAAGATCCGAATTTGAATATTATTGTATTCTAGTGAAAGAGAGTGAAATAGGTTAGTTCTTGTGATCTTGGCGGCATCTAGGACATTTTGCGCAATACAAAACTACTTTGTTCTTTGTCTGTCTTTACAAGTGAGTAAATGATTATCAATCAATTTACTTCCCTTCGCGAGATAATAGTTTTAAACTTCACATGCCTCACAGGTTTATGCGATCGATTACCCAAACATCTTTCTTCCTATTCGTGATTCCCATACAATATGGATTTAGCACAATTGCAGTTTACTATCGTTAATTTAACGTAATGGGGATTCTACCGCCTACTGAAGTTCAATCTCGTTTTCTTCCATCTTATGATAGTAACCTATGTGTTTTAAAAAGCTATGACGTTTCACCACCCCCGATGATGAGCCAGCATCAATCTCCGTCAGGCGACTGATAAAATAACGCGATAAAAAGCAAAGCGAATTCACAATTCTGTCCTAACAACGAAAACATCATAAATCTTCATGTAGCCTTATGATTCGCGGTTCGTTTCAATATCAGATACTTTTGCTCCAACTCCAAATAACTCGGACAAAATGGGTGCCTTATGAAAGTTATGGCTGTCTTTACCGTTTAAACCCGGGTTTTAATGCCAAATTGTCTGTTTTAAGTAATTTGCATGATTAACATTTTCTCGTTAAAGCAAACCATTTAGATTCTGAGGATATCCAATAGCATTTTATGTGTAAACTTCTGGGTGTAATTTAAATAAACATTATTTGTATAAAAACAGTTAAAATATAATTTACCCGGTAAACCTGTGGAGGCTTCACATACGTAGATTGAATGATCATTTTGATATCAATATAGCTAGTAACTTCAAAAAAATCCGAATGCTTGATAAAATAAATCTAAAGAAAACATTTTCACTCTATTGTGAGATACCAAACAAGCCAATTATTAAAAATAAAAAACACGACTGACGAGTTTTTGCTCAATAAGTACATACAAACATATAAGTTATATACATTTTTGAAATCGCCTTTTAAAGCCCTTCAATTTGATACCCCACTCGATAAGATTGATCAAATTTTATTTTTTTTTGGTCTGCTATTTATCGCATATATAACCCGCCATTTTGTTTTTATGTTGACGTCATATAGCCTATGCCACTCGGAAGAATGCAAGGAATCTAAAAATACATCTCACATCAAAATCTGTTAAGCGGTTCAGGACTTATGGTGGAATAAAGAAACTTACATACATACATACTTAATGAACCCTGAAAACATAACACTCCTTTTTTGGTCAGTCGTGTAAAAATTACTTAATTTCAATATTAGTACCAAGCAACATCAGTTCTGAAAAAAGCCAACAGAGCGCACGAGACCGACGCCATCAGTTTGCCCGGCGTAAACCCATCTATAGATGGGAATAAACGGGCAGAAACGGTTTCTTCCCAGCGTAAACCCGTCTCTGCGCCGATCTCATTTCTCCGGTCGAGACGCAATGTTTACGGAGTTAATTTACAAAATGATTTAAAAAAACAACGCCCCGTCGTCGGTGTGAAGACCCTCACAGCTGCTAAGTATCAGTTACGCCAGCTTGCGCGATAAATGAGCTGCCGTTGGGAGATATTACTGCCATTTGTACTGCACTAACGGTTTAAGCCAATGTCTTACAAAATATTATCCTCGATGGAGTTACTTACGCTTCATAGCTAAACTTCGTTGGTACTTTTCCGGCGTTCAAGATTTTTGGATAACAGAAATCTGAATGTAGTACAAGCGCAAGTAATCCAGTTTTTTATTGACTAATTAATCTATGATACTAAATCTATCCATGCGCAGCTTTTTTTTATTAGCTTTTATTTACCAACTTTAGGTTTGCACTGTCGCGGATTTCCAGGATAAGAAAAATATCCTTTATGATATAAATTTAGCTCTACCCAAACAACCAAATGCGTTTTCATAGACATTACAAAGATTCATCATCACAATCCTTCACATAAGTATATTATAAGTAAGCATATATAAAAAAAGACCTATTGAAGCAAAATAAGTACATAAACACTGACAGCAAGTTGGAATTTACGTCAAAGGCGTTAAAATATTTAGCCGTTCAACCCGAAATCGCCCGGTTCAGCGAAGCGGCGGCATTATGCAAATACGTTTAATAAATTAAAGAAAAGTTCCCAAGTAATTTAAACTTTGATTCCATCTCCCAGGTGCTGTGCCCGAATGGAGCTGGCATTAAAATAAATACCCTTCATAATAGAATGTCTGGATATTTCTAGCTCGGAGAACACTTGGCAAATCTCCTCATGATCGAGCTTAGATATCCGGAACCTGAGGATATCCGAGACCTCTCGGGCGATTCTCTAATAAACTTTATTCGGATACTTTTTGTAAGTTTTTATTAAAATTAGTTAAGTTTTTAATATCATATTCAGCGTCATAGAAACATGTGGATGTGTGGCATGAATGTTGGAAAAAGCAATTTAACGGTGCACTATGTGTAATAAAACTTTTTTCCAAAAAAAATGAACCGACTTCCATCATAAAACTTGAAATCATGAAATAACAATAAAGAAAAATGTATTAGCATTCTACCTACTGAATGAGGTGAAGTCGGTGCCAAGTGCAGGAGTAAGGGTGTTATGTAATTGTTTAGCTAGGTATTATATACATGATTCTAATATTAACTTAGATTATTTAATATTCAATTTGGCACCGACTTCACCTCATTCAGTAGGTAGAATGCTAATACATTTTTCTTTATTGTTATTTCATGATTTCAAGTTTTATGATGGAAGTCGGTTCATTTTTTTTGGAAAAAAGTTTTATTTTATCATTTTTAGTTTAATAAAAACCTTTTTTTTTCACTGGCCGAAAATAAAAAATTAAGAATTCGAAACTTTTTATGTCTAAGTAAGTAAGTTTGATTTGAAATGTCACAACATGTTAAATTGTCTATTATTTTGGCAGATAAATAGACCGAGAGCCCGTGACGACCAAACCTTCCTTATTTTAAAAATGCTGAATGTTTCTCTGCGTGGTATATACGGGTAAAAAATATTAGCGACTAGGTATGAAGTTTGGATCTTAGTTGCTTATGTAGGTAATATGGATAGTAAGGATGATTTTTATAGGTAAAAAAAGCAACCTTGGGGCCACCCAAAGTAATATTAAATTAAGCTTTTATAATAAAACAAATATAACTATAATTTAGTATACTAGCAGGGGTTTATATCTGCACCAATTGCCTGGTAATGGATGGCGTGATTTCTAATATTATTAGGAATAAAATCTTTAAAAAACTTTATTTTGAGGAAATTGAGTTACCACTTTAAATGTTATTGCTACAAGTAATCTGTACAAGTAATCATGAACCAACTTTTATAGTCGCTAATCGCTATTTCTATGTTGGGGACATACACAGAAAATCTTGAGTTTTAATAAAATAAGGAAAGGCATGCTGTCGCGGGCTTTTGCTCTATAATGCAATGTTGTTATTTTTATATTTTGTTAGGTATCTTTAAAATTACCGAACAGATTCTGACGTGGTTAAAATGGGACCAACTTGGGAATACACCATTACGAATAAAAAAACAATTTTGGAAATCAGTCCACAATTGGCGGAGAAATCGGCGAACATACATAAAAAAAACATACATACATCGAAACATATAACCTCCTCCTTTTTTGGGAAGTCGGTTGAAAATACCCAAAACTTCTTGAAAATAGTTCAATTGCGAGATAACTTTATTTAAAAGCATTAGCACTCATTATAGCTTTAGAATAGACAAAAAGATTTCATAAAATATTATTTTGTAATTTTAGTTATTATCATCAGAAATTCATTTTTTTCCGTAGATCAGCAGAATAACCCCCAGCAATATTAACAACGCACTGTTAGGAGAGCCCGTATCTCGATATTTGAAGTATTTATGATCGAGATCACAATATCGCCGCCGATATTACATTTTAATACGATATTTTTTCTTCTATTTCGGAGCAATAAAGACTGTTATTATTTGTGAGCTTTCTTACCGCTAGATATTAAAGTTTCCTCATGATGGTTAGTAGGGATTTAGATCTTGAAAGGATCGTCTGACATAAAGAAATAACTTATTTACTTATGATATTATAATACTACCATCGTAAGCAATATTCAATTGTCACACTTTCCCGAATACTTTTTTTGCCGGTACACACTGCTCCATATGTAGGGTAGGTAGTAGTTACTGATGGTTTAACCGAAGAGACAGTAAACCATTACCCGATAGTGACTAACGAATAATATCACTGTATTTTAGTATTAATAAATCATAATAGTAATAAGTCATAGATTTTTTAAATAATATAGAAATTATATTAGCATAGAGCATTCTATGTACTTATTATAATATTCATGATAAATGCATACGAATGTGCAGCGAATAAATGTAGTGTAGGTCCTGACTCGCCTGATTAAATGCAAATATGAGCCGAGATACCAAAAGTAGGGAGACCGTTATACACCACTCACATGGGAAAAATATTAATTTAAAAAATATACTTCAATTTTAACAAACTATTGATTCGTTACTATTACTACTAGTGGGAAAGATTGTTTACTCGTATTACACCATTAACTACATATTTTTTATCATTAATAAAAAAAACTTATGAATATGTTAGTGGATATCTACGCAGTTTTCAATTTCTTGTAATGTGTACATTATTATCTATACATATAATAAAACAGTAAAAATATTTTGTCTGTACATTTAGTATTTTTGACTGAAATGGATAGACGGACACTTCAAAAGAAAGCAAAAAAAAATTTTTGGAATTTCTTATCTGTCTGTCTGTCTGTCTGTATGTATGTACGCGTTTCACACAAAAACTACTGGACGGATTTGAATGAAACTTTTTTTGTTGTATAGCTATTAAGCCTGGGCAACATATCCATACTAATATTATAAATGCGAAAGTTTGGATGTGAGTTTGTGAATTTGTGAGTTTGTGAGGATGTTTGTTACTCAATCACGCAAAATCTACTGGACGGATTTCGATGAAATTTGGTACAGAGGTAGATAAAGACCTGGAATAGCACATAGGCTACTTTTTATCCCGGGAAAAAGCACTGTTCCCGTGGGAAATTCACGCGGGCGAAGCCGCGGGCAAAAGCTAGTAGGCTATAATTTATTTTGAAAACAGGAACACCTGATGAAGAACCTTAACAGAACAGCTAAACTATAAGAAATATGGAAATGGTGCCTTAACAAAAGTCGTTTAACCTGATGAGCATTTTCTGATGACGTATAGAAATTGAAGATCTGGAACATCTGATGAAGAACTGCAAGAGACCAGCTACACTATAACATATATGGAAATGGCGCCTTATTAAAAGTCGTTCAACATGATTTATTTATTTATTTATTAATTTTTGTACACAACAAACACATATAAAGGAAACATAAAACATAGAAAAACTAAGTACAAAGGTTCTACTTATTTCTATAGAAATTTCTTCCAGTAGACCCGCGAAAGAAAAAAGGGAAAAAAAGAGGCATTGGCGTGTACTAAAAAGAAAAGAAAATAGCTAATAGAGATAAATAACAGATAAAAACAACACATATAATATAAGAAGAAAAATATACTACATATAATACATATAGACAGTATTATACATACAATGTATAACAAAAATATATATGAATATAAATAAATAAATTATACAAAATATATACTAGGATGAGAGAGAGAGGTAGTGTTCCTTCACTCTTTTCTTAAAGATAGAAATAGTTTTAGAGTCACGTATATCAACAGGGAGGAGATTCCATAACCTGACTGCTTCAACAGAAAAGGAATGGGAGTATGAAGATGTGTTATGTAGGGGAAAATCTAGGAGGAGTTTAAGATGAGGTCTGCACGGCGCACCAGAAGGACGAAAGTAGGAAAAACGATCACGCAGGTAGGAGGGATAATTAGGATTGTTTAGGACATTGAAAAGGAGAAAGAGTAATCTAGTTTTCCTGCGAGAGCGGATAGGAAGCCAGTTGAGTTGCTTGCGGAACTTCGACACATGGTCGTATTTTCGCAATCCATAGATAAAACGAATGCACAAGTTTTGCAGACGTTCTAGCCTATTAAGTAGCTCTTCGGTAGCATCGAGAAAGCAGACATCAGCATAATCAAGCAATGGCAGTATGAGAGACTGACATAAGGAGATTTTAGTTTGGACCGGTAAGAAATACTGCAGACACCTGAGCGAGTGGAGTGAATAATAAATCTTGCGACTAATTTCAGATATATGGGCAGACCAATTTAGAAAAGAATCCAACGTAACACCTAAGTCTTTTGCTGTGTCCGTGTACTTAATAGGAGAACCGTCAAGGTATAAAGGAGATAAGTTAGAGACATTAACGGATCTACGCATATAGTGGCTGCCAATAATCATAGCCTGCGATTTCTTAGGATTAATTTTAAGGCCAAACGACATGGCCCACTCGCTCACGTGAGCAAGGTCGTTATTCATTGCATCAATAGCTTCATCAATGCCAGAAACAGGAAAATGTCGATAGAGCTGTAGATCATCTGCATAGAGGTGAAAGCTACAGGAAAGAACACAAGTAACAGAGTTGATGAAGACGGAAAATAGAAGGGGAGAAAGAACGCCACCCTGAGGCACTCCAGAGCTTAGATCACACCAGTCTGATCGTGCCTCACCGAGTAGGACACGTTGCGAACGACCACGGAGATAAGAATCAAACCAACTTAAAGCGGGAGGAGAAACATTGATGGATTGAAGGATTCCGAGAAGTATATCAAAATCAACAGATGTAAAAGCGCTACTGAAGTCCAGCAGAACGAGCAAAGTAAGAGATTTATTTTCTATGGCCCACCGGATATCATCAGTAACATTCACCAATGCAGTCACAGTACTGTGCCCTGGTCGGAACCCAGATTGAAATTTACTCAAAATATTATGTGAATATAAAAAATTTGAGAATTGATTATGAACAATTATTTCTAGAATTTTGGAAAGATAAGGTAAGATAGAAATGGATCGAAGATCAGAAACGGAAGAGGGATTGCTCGTCTTAGGCAAGGGAATTATCTCAGCCAATTTCCAAGATGAGGGGAAAGAACAAGAGAGAAGAGAGAAATTAAAGATATGTGTCAGGACAGGAAGAATAGCTGGAAGAAGAAAGGAAATCATTTTTGCAGATAAGAGATCGTGCCCAGCCGCGTTAGACGTGACATGAGATATGGCCTTATTGACATCATCTTCCGAGACCGTTACAAAAGCGAATGGAGGATAAGTAGGCAAAGGCAGGCTAGAAAGTTTGCTTAAAGTAGCTGATTTGGTACAGTCAGGTATAGTGACCGGAGGGTGTGAAAAATATCTATTGATATCAGTTAAGTCCATACTACTATCAGTAAAGGCATGATGAGCATTTACTGCTGACGTATAAAAATTGAAAATCTGGAATATCTGATGAAAAGCTCCAAGAGAGATTTTTCATCTAAGCGAAACTCACGCGGGCGAAGCCGCGGGCGACGACAGCTAGTTCACAATATGTCATAGAATAGGTCAGAATAGCGAAAGACCGGCAATGTAAGATAAATCCTCGGGTTTTCAGTCATGCATGATGGCATGCGGCCATGCGGTACACCCGACCCCCTGTCCTGCGTGAGCAGCAAATGCGATAAAGCAGCGCAGCGAGAGCCGCGCTTTGCATCAATGTCAAATAAACGTGTGTGTTGTGGTCTATGTTGGCGGCATTATCGCATTTAATATTCCCTTATAACATAGCACAACATCACGCGGCGCAGTGTTCTGTCGCCAACGCAGGACATGGTGTAATAGAGAACATCTCTCGGGTCGCGAGGTTCGATTGCGTTATCCGATTGATCGAACCACGCGGAACAGAAATTCTATAGTATGAAAATTGTATTCCCGGATATTTATAATTTTTGGTAACCCTTCTGTATTATTACGATGAGAACGCATACAAGAGCTGCTTCTAAAGTCATTTCGTTTTTATTTTACTCGCATCCGTCTTATTTTTTTTCCTTGATATATTATGCGCCTGACATTATATTTAATGCCATGGCTTTATTATGAACATCTATATGTTTTATATAACCCTGAAATAATCGTGAAAATGGCATTCTAAGTAAATAACGTGTCTTCCATTCCAAAAACATATTTTACGCACAGTTGGTCAATGAAGTCCATGGTATTAAAATTACTGAAATTGGTATACAAACTGAAACTTAAGTTGCCTACAACTAAGGTATTATTGACGGTAAAATATTCATTGTGTAATATATCTAAGCAATATTACAATTATTATTGTTTATATCGAAATTATATCCTTTTTGCATTATTCTAAAATACCTAATTGTACTGAAACGCTGATTTCCTCCACTGATCCCTGGTGCCAAGTCGAGCTGACTACCTGGTGAATATTCAACGACTGTGGCGCCCAACGCATTAATTGGGAACTATTTCATTACGCACTGGAATATTAATACTCGCTTAATGAAATATAACTCAGAAGGCTCCGTAGTGATTAGGTTGATTATCAGGGTCAAGATGATAGGTACTGTATGGCAAAGATTTCTAAAGTAGGCTACGTCAAAAATGATGATAAAATATTAAACCTTTTTTAGTGTATATTTATTTATTTATTTAAACTTTATTGCACAGAAACATATGTTAAAGTACAATGGGCGGACTTAATGCAACAGCATTTTCTACCAGTCTACCTTAGGGTCATTCAGAGAACATTAAGTGGGTGCAAATACTTAAATAAATTGACTATACAATGTGTCCCGTCGTCAGTGTCGGAGCCTTTAATGGTATGTTATGTGGCATTTTTTATGAACATAAAAAAGTTTTGGGTAGTGATAACACTACCCAAAACTTTTTTTCTTCTACTATAATAAAATGGCAGCCATTTTGTTTTTTTCGGGCTCTTATACTAATTCAATAGTAACTTCTTATGTAAAAGTCCTATTGATATAAAATAGGTCTCATTTAAAAGCTAATCATGTAGACAACAATGAAATGAGAAATATGCTTCAGTATGAAAGAAAAAAAAAGAAAAAACGTAAAAAAAAAATGTGTTTTTTTAAATTATTATTAGCTTCTTGTGAATAAACTAGCCCATTAAAATGTTTCTTTTTTATTTTAAAACGAAAGTTAAAGCATAAAAAAAAATAAAAAAGTTTTGAGTGGTGATTTGTCCATAAAAAAATGCCATATAACATACCATTAAAGGCTCCGACACTGATGACGGGACACATTGTATATTGTATATATAATAAATACATAAACTAAGATAAATACATATGATATATATATATATATATAAGTGTATAAATAAGTGTATATACGCAGCATGACTCAAATTAATCCATTAGGTATTCAGTTATGACTCGGTCAGGTAAAATTTATAAACGAGAGTCTTAAAACAAGCACGGCTGGGAGCTCTTCGTAATTCAATCTTACATACTGAAACCTCCACGTAAAATAATGTATACTTACTTTAATATAACATTAATATCACTAGATACAAGTAATATTAAGTAATATGATTCAGAATCAGTCATGTAGCTATGATTCGGGATTCAGTTAATATAAAATGTATGAGCTGACATTTACGAGTAACGAAGTACCTACCCTTATAATATATTGAACATTTTGTACACAATACAAGCACTCAAATGAAATCCGATGTGAGTCTGGTACTAAAACATTCAATCATACATAGTTGGAAACAATATTTTAAATGAAAAGTTTGTGACGATAGATGTGTCGAATGAATTTAATTTCTCTTTTATGCATTCCTATAAAATTTTATATACGTACAGGTAAGATAAAAATTTAAGCTTAGCTTCATGATTATTTTTTGCCCCTAAAAACAACCCCAGTTAAGATAAATAATTGGTCAAGTGCGTGGCCACGCGCAATATAGGGTTCCGAAGGTACTATCCTGTAGAAATGCGGACACATGAACTTATATTTACTTCCACTTTTATATAACTAATGAAAATAACCTAAGTATATACCATCATATAGAATGAAAATTGTTCCTACGAATAATTTTCATACTAAAATCAATTTTGTAAGTTTATCGTCTATTACTCATTAACGTGTAAAGTCTACATAGCCGTGATAATTTTCCTTTTAAATTCATTATATTTGCTAGTTATTATAATTTGTTTCATATATCCACCCTCCACCATTTTCGTGTTCGAGGGGGGGGATACTTGACTCTAACAAAAGGATAATGCAACCAATTGGGCCCAAAAAATAAAAGTGATTGCCCAGACATGAAACTTATGCCATATTGTAGATCTCATTTAATTAGTAATTTTTTATTATGACACAAAAATAATCGGCCCCAGAGAAACAAAGATATGATTTATCAAACATTTATTTCTTTTAAGCAAATAAAAACATTACTATGTATCAGATTAACCTAATTAAATTCTACAACTAGTTTTAGCATGTTACATAATATTAGAAGAAAATAAATCTTACAAGAAAAAAACAAATCGTACAAGGAAAAAACAAATCATACCGGAAAATAATATTAATCATAATTTGTTATTACACTATCTAAATATAATAGGTCGCGTAGATGTCACAGTCGTACATATCGATAAGCCGGGCGAAGGGATTAACGCTACCTGGCATGTATTGGTTAGTCCAAAAACAATAGAAATATTTTCTTTTAAAAACTTTAATTTTTTTATATTCTAAGGTATATAATTTTTCCACTGGGTTGGATTTTGGTAACGTCATAATGAAAGTTACTAGTGGTGATTATAACTACAGTTTGGCATGAGTTTCATATCTGGGCAACATGTTTTAAAAAATGGGCCCAGATCACTATGGAAGAGTAGCATTATCCTTTATCACTTTAAAGTTAAATATTTCGCACACGGATCCCTAAATCAAAAAATGTTCTTCGGACACTCATAATATTTTTAAAAGATATCAAATGATACCCCACACGATGGTATAATCGAGAGAAAAAAAATCATCAAAATAATTTTTTTTAGGGGGCCTCCCCTAAACCTAAAGTTTAGGACTTTAGGTTTAGGGGAGGCCCCCTAACAAAAATTTTTTTCCTAATTTTATTCTACAGTTCGCTCCGCGTAATAAATATGTATATCTCTACCAAATTACAGTTTTCTAGTACTAGTAGTCTCTGAGATTAGCCGCAGACAGACGGACGGACGGACAGACATGACGAAACTATAAGGGTTCCTTGTTTACTTCGGAACCCTAAAAAGCAAATAAGCTTGAGAACTCAAAACATTATATAAGTAAAGGAATATATTGACCATTCGAAATGAAAGGGTGTGAGGATGTGATAATTAAGTGTATTGCAACGATTGTCGAAATGCTTGTACGCTAAAATTTTTCATGGAATGAAAGGGTGTATGTTTGTGAGTGGGTGGATTTTAATAAAAACAAAAAATACATTGCTTTTAATTGAATCACAAGCTTTTAAAATTTTCAATAAACCTAATGAAACATTTCGTAAGTTACATACATGGTTGTCTACCTGGGAACCTGTTATTAGCCCATTTTAATAATTCATTGCCATCAATTTAGATCTAAACGTAAATATTATTGGACCGTAATCCAAATAAGTGAAATTAAACCGGGCTTCTAATCCGGATTCCCCGGACCAGATTATTATATATATTCTTTGCGTTCCGTTTAAATTAAAGCAGATATGCAATTCAGAGCAAAATGCTTAAATATATTTTCATCTATGCATACATACTTATCTATACATATAATAAAACAGTAAAAATATTTTGTCTATACATTTAGTATTTTTGACTGAAATGGATAGAGGGACACCTAAAAAGAATAATAGAAAGCAAAAATATTTTTTTGGAATTTCTTGTCTGTCTGTCTGTCTGTATGTATGTACGCGTTTCATGCAAAAACTACTGGACGGATTTGAATGAAACTTTTTTGTTGTATAGCTAATAAGCCTGGGCAACATATAGGCTATAATTGATTTTGAAAACTGGAACACCTGATGAAGAACCATAACAGAACAGCTAAACTATAAGAAATATGGAAATGGTACCTTAGCAAAAGTTTATCAATCTGACGAGCATTTTCTGTTGACGTATACAAATCGAAGATCAACACATGATTTGATGATTCCCGTTCATCAACATATTTTCCCGCGGGACACGGGAAAACGGCTAAAATTTTGAGTTAAGGTTACTACGAAGCGAAACTCACGCGGGCGAAGCCGTGGGCAACAGCTAGTAAATAATAAAACTGTATCGGGTCTGTGTCTGTACTTAAGATATTTAAAATATAATATAATATAAAAAATTGTGAGGGGCCCTTTATAGGGTCAATAGAAACCTAAAAGTTTTTTTTTTTAATTTGTCTGTTTGTCTATCTATACGTTTGTATGCGCACCACGCAAAAACTACTGGACGAAATTTGATACGGTTCAAAATCTGGCGTTGATTTTATCTTGATACGATTACGCGGGGACGAAGTCGGAGGCACAAGCTAATCCTAACTAATATTATAAATGCGAAAGTGAGTTTGTTTGTTTGTTTGTTACCTCTTCACGCTTTATCTACTGAACCATGGTGTTGTGGTTGTCCATGGGCAGCGGTGATTACTTACCATCAGGTGACCCGCTTGCTCGTTTGCCGCCCTATGTTATAAAAAAAAAAAAAAAAACCAATCTTCCTGAAATTTCGCATACACATAGCTGGAAGTACGGAGAAGGACATAGGGTACCTTTCATCCCGGGAAAAAGTTCCCGTGGGAAGTTCACGCGGGCGAAGCCGCGGGCGAAATCTAGTAACTAATATAATAAAAGTAGTTTGTTTGTTACCTCTTCACGCTTTATCTCTTGAACCAATCTCCCTGAAATTTTACATACACTTAGGACATAGGGTACCTTTTATCCCGGGAAAAAGTATTGTTCCCATGGGAATTTCATGCGGGCGAAGCCGCGGGCAAAAGCTAGTTTGCAATAATTAGAATTTTCTAATTATTTTCGTTCTTCGGGTTCCAATTTCTATTAACGTGACTTTCGATTGACGACAAATTGTTATTGGCGCATAAAATGCGAGCAAAGGAAGGGTAATAAATCAGTGACGATTCATTGAACTTCGTTCAACCCTTATTAATATCAATCTATCTGTTCTCCGAAGGACCTCATACTGTTCTACGAAATCACATGGTAATTTCAAAAATTACCCAAGTATCCAATTCATCGAAATTCAAATCAAATCTTCAAGTATCAAGGTATGATTTTTTCTAAAGGAGTAACAAACTAGCTTTACTTAAGGTTGTAATTGCTGAAGGCTGCTATTTCGTTCAAACATGATCGGGTGAAAAATAAATGCACTATTTTGAAAAAAAAATCCCATCGTGACACAAAAATGTAGAAAGACCGTTTACTTTATATGTTACTAGACCGCCGGTGGATAGATGATATCAAAAAGATAGCGGGCAAGAACTGGACACACACTCACTGCCCAGGATATAGCAAGGTGGAGGTTGAAGCAGGCCTACACCCAAATGGTCGAAGAAGGCCGGCTGTGCAATTTTACAACCTAGCAAGGGACAAAAAAAAAACAAACCGTGTTTTTACTAAATTCGCTTTAGATAGCATTATTCTAAACCAAATTTAGTAAAAACACATTTTGTTTTTTTTTGTCCCTTGCTAGGTTTTAAAATTTCACAGCCGAGACTTGAGATGATGATGAATTAATCAATGGGAAAGACCCACAAAATCATCATCTGCTAATTTATCATTATACCATTAGGGCTCGTGCAGCGTGCCGGCGACTTCGCGCGACCTCGGTCGCAGCGACTCGCGGCGACTTTCAGCTACTAAAAACAGTGCAGCGTGCGGGCGACTAGCGACCAGCGATTACGGGCGACCGATCAATAGCAATTTACAATAGTTAACTATTGGTGTTATTACTGAACATACGACATAATGTTTGTCTTCGTGAATAAGCATACCATATAGTATATACAATTATAATTTGGCTACAAAATATCTATCTTGGTATTTTCTATGTTTTTGGTTCCAAAGCGCCGGGCGACTACGAACTGCATCTATTAAACCTTTTGCATCCATTATTATTATAAAATAGATATCAATTATGTACTGCGCTTTGCAATCGCAAGCGACTGTGACGACCGGTCGCTGCAAGTCGCGCGACCTCTGGTCGCCAGTCGCGTGCACGCTGCACTCAGCCGTTTAGTTATACACGTTCAATCAAGTCGCCGCGAGTCGGTGCGACCGAGGTCGCGCGAAGTCGCCGGCACGCTGCACGAGCCCTTATCCGGTTTGGGATCGACGCAAAATTAATTCTAGATTGCTATGCGAACACAAATTTATTGAACTTAAATTATTTCTTGGAATACATGTACGTATGGGTAACATGTCCCAGGGCAATTCTATTGAAATTAGTTGGCAAGTTTGCGAGCGAGTCACGAACCAATCAAAGTTTAGTCGGGCACCGTCACCGATGACATCAGTTAACTCCCTAATAGCCACAGTTACTGGAACACTGCTCGGTTTTAACCTGGAAGTTTGGATTAATCTCCAGTCGATTTGAATATCTCCAGAACGGTAAACTTAGGCGAGAACCACTAAATAGTTTAGGCTTATTGGAGATCCAACCATAGTTATGCATAATTAGTTGTCACGAATTTAAACTACATTTTGATGTAAAACATCTAATTGGCGCGGCTTGGCAGTGTAAATGACTCGAATGGCATTTATTTTTAATTAGATATAAGTAGATATTGCATGTTAAAGCCTAACCAGAAATATAAAAACCCTGAATTAGAGGCAGCACTTATGCGTTTTATATTGCAACATTATTGAAAGAAGTAGCGGATCTTCAGGGTGGAAGCACGGGGACACGTGCCCCCCTCCCCCCCCCCACATCCCCGACTGCCATTTTGTGTACATATGTACTGTGGAGGCAGGTTCCATAACAGTACATATCAAATTAAGATTCGATTTGTTAAATAACAGGATTTAGTAGTAATAGTTTCTTACAAGTTTATTTCCAAAAAAATAATCCGCCGCCATTAGTGATGTTCCGTTCTCGAAATTTTCAAAGAACAAGCTGAAACTTCCTTAAATATTTCTCGGAAATATTTTCGAAAACGGAAAACGGTGCCCTTCCCATTAAAATAAAAATATTGGATCCGCCCTTGATCGAAAGTCAAACTTTGACAGGAGAAATGACAGAAAGGTTTTTAAATTAGTTGCCAGGGTAAGAAATTAGTTCTATTGCTTTTCCGCAACATGGCGAGGGTTTTTATATGCCTGGTCAGAGTATACTAAACTTACCTGTAACTTTTTTGCTTTATCCAACCACCCTCTATTTTAAGGCACAATGCACCATCATGGATTTTAAATCATAGACATAGAAAACAAAATGCATTCTTTATTTAAAAAAAAATCTAGCTCATGATTTAAATAGGTATTATATTATACCATACATAATATCTTGATGTAAGTAGAGTAATATTTGTACAGGCTCGTAGCACTTTCGTAGATGTCCTACGAAAGTTCTACGATGAGTAGATTCGTAGCCATGTTTTTGTAGCTGTGATAGACCAAAAGTAGCGTCACCACACTGATTAGCTTCGAAGAAAATTTTAGGGTGGAGGGAAATTTATATACAGGTTAGGGTTGACACAAATATCTAAAGCGTAGACACCCTTGTTCCAAATAATTAAACGCGGCAAATCCCTTCTATCAATCTATTACCTGAAAACGCTATCTTGCGTTCTCTACTTAGACTTAATCCTACACAAGGTACTTTTGCTTTGTTCGAATTCCTAATCCCCTTAAAAGGTACGGATTAAAAAAAACATACATTGTTTTAACAACAAACGACATAACAAATTATATTACTAACGTATAAAATAAATTCCTTTCATGTGGCTAAAGTATAACTGAATTTCGCAAAATCGCAAACGAAATTAACAGCTTTTGGGTGAATTTGTGAACTTGTAATCGCCAGTGGCAGTCTCTGATACCGAAGAATAAATTTGTTAATTTAATAACAAGAATTTATCATTCAGGAGCATGTTTAATGGTTCTTTCAAAAGTTTTTGACCCCGACGTAAAAGGGTTCTATAATCTGGGAAGTACGATGTAAATCTTAGTACCAAACTTTTTTCTACACTTGGTCTATTTATGCATTACTTACCAGTGATGAAACCATAGAGCTAGCAAAAAAAAATTAAAAGTATGTTTTTTTTCCTATATCTATGGATAAAACACATATCTAATGAGGGTTTATCGTTTTGCGCTCACAAGTCGGCGTTACTGGCGAATGAGGTCTGTCAGCAGATATACACTGTTATCAATTGTCAAATTCAAATGACAGTATTGTACCATCTGACAGACCTCACTCGCAATGCATTAATAGACCAACTGTAGAAAAAAAGATTGGTAGACATTTTCTAAGCTGAAATGACGCGCCTATAGACTTATAATATACTGACGCGCCCCACCTCCGTATTAACGCACACAAGCAAATTTCAAATATGGAAAAAAAGTAGTGGGGCGCATCATTTCAGTTTAGACAATCTCTAAGATTTACATCAAACTTCCCAGATTACAGCCCACTTTTTCGTCAGTGTCAAAAACTTTTGAAAGAACCATTAAGACATGCTAGTGACTGATAAATTCATCATTCCTATTACTTTCTATTATTCATGGAATGTAAAAGACAAAAACACCAAACTCACGCGCTATTAATTTTGCGCAGTAGGCACTATATCTAGTCTGTACGTAACTCTCAGTCGTAAACCTTAACGCGACACATAAACTGGATAATGGAACGGGACCTTTATTAAGACAACCATCCAACATGACTTTCACTTAACGAAGCCACATGCTGAATACCTGAGATTCTGAGGTGTGACGGTGAATTTGTTTCCCTTAATTTATTGTTTAAGGTTAATAACATTCGTATAGTTTACTTTAACCGTTTTAGTACCTATTGCTGTTTTAACTAAATTAAAAATTCTAATCTCAATAGTTACTTTGCCTATAATGATTTTATTATTTTTACTTCCTGATTATCTTACTACTTTTATTCTTGATTTTGCATCAATTAGGTACCTGTAATGTTATCTATTGAATATAGTAATAGCATGGCAATAGCAAACCACGAAAGTCAAACCACGCCTAATACTGCATGTGAAACGGTTAGTTTTATACTCAGAGAAATAATTGATCAATTAATGGTTTTATATCATTAGAAAATATATGGCTTCAGTGTTTAGTTCTGTCAATGTCATCTGTACACTGTACTTGTCAGTTGTCAGTCAGTTCAGTTGCATTAAACAACCTCAAAAATGAAATAGCGTGTTCTCATTCCAATTATCTTTATTAAATTAAATAACGTTATAATCCATATATAAATCGACCTAACTCACTAACAAAATGGTCCTATTCGAGCCACATTATAACACTAGCGCATAATAATCGGTCGACAAAAGTGTGTTATGGATTGTATTTTTCATGAAGATCATTAGGAACAATGGACGAACTGTGCCTCGTGCAAAAGTGCAACGCATAGTTTTATGGTGCATATTTTTGACTATTGCTGTGTTAAAACTACAAAGTAAACATTTTAAAACGCATAATAAACATAATAAATAACCATGGCGTCCATCGAAGAAACTATCGAAATTTTAGATGATTTGTCCACCATGTTGTTGAAAACTAAAACAAACTACAAAAAAGCTCCGAAAACAAGGTTAACTAAAGGATTTATAGAAACTAGATTGCAATGTTTGGAAGATTACTGGAAATCATTTAGAGTAGCTCATCAGACATTAATAAAAATAACCAACAAGGAACAACGGAAAAATATTGGATATTTTACTGAAGAAACTTACAGTGTGTTTGAAGAAATTTATCTAGATTTGAAATCAGAAATGGCGGACACGCTTGAGTCATTTACTACCAATAACAAAGAAGAAACAACACAGCAGGAAAATGTACCATCCAAGTCATCGTCCAAATCAGAAGGCTCACATAACACGGAGGTCAAGTTACCTAGAATCAACTTACCTACATTTGCAGGTGCATATGAAGAATGGCAATCTTTTGAGGATACATTTAAGGCGTTGATACATTCAAACAAATCACTGAGTGATGTACAAAAACTACACTACTTAAAATCATGTTTAGCGGGTGAGGCGAAGAATACTATCAAGCATATACCGGTGACAGACAAAAATTATGAGCAAGCGTGGAGCACCTTGAAGAATAGATTCAGTCATAAACGACTTATTGTGAATGCTATTTTGAAGAGGTTATTTTTGTTGAGAAAAGTCAATACATCTTCGCCCGGACAGTTGAAGTTTTTGATTGACAATACCAAAGAGTGTTTAAACAGTTTGAAGTCAATGGACATTAATACTAAAGAATGGGATCCTATCATTATATATTTAACTGTGCAAAAATTGGATTCTGATACGCACAAAGAATGGGAAGCTCATGTAAGTCGAGAATGTGAAACAAAATTACCTAATTTTGAAAAGTTAATTACCTTTTTGGAAAATAGAATACAAACACTCGAGTTAACCTATCAATCTTCATCTAACACTCAAAGAACAAACAAAGAACGTTCCTTTCACATCTCAACCACCCAGATGATTTGTAAATTATGTAATGGACAACATCTTCTATGCCACTGTAAAGAATTTGCAAAACTTGACCCAGAGACACGAAGCGAGGTTGTCAAAACCAATCGATTGTGCTACAACTGTTTATCACCAGGCCATCCTATATATTATTGTAAACAGAGGACTTCTTGTCAAATATGTGGGAAGCGTCATCACTCACTTCTTCATTACTGTAAGAAGGAAGAGAATTCTCAGGACACCGAGAAGATTAGTTCATCACCTGGAATTTCCTCACTGCACACAAATGATGACGATACACAAGAAAATCTTCAGGATGAGTCAATCATAGTTAACTTTGCGAGAAAACATAAGAACTCTCTATTAGCAACAGCATTAGTACCGGTCAAGAGTGAGAGCGGCCGAGAGACTTTGCTTAGAGCATTAATCGACCCTGGATCCCAGGCATCTTTCATAAGTCAAAATGCAACTCAACTCATACAACTTAAGAAGACACCTGTGAAAGGTTCAGTCATCGGAGTAGGGTCCACCACAACTTCAGTTCGTCACGCAGTCCAATTTAATCTTTTATCACGATATGAAGAAGATTTTAACCTCACTGTCAGAGCGTACGTCTTGAAGTCCATCACATCTACTTTGCCATGTTCTACCATGCAACCAAAGATGGATTGGTCACATTTAGATGGTCTTACTCTCGCTGATCCACAGTACTTCGTGTCAAGTAAAATTGATTTATTGCTTGGCATTGATGTATATACAGAAATCGTGAAAAACAATTTAGTGAAAGGTCCACAAGGCACACCAACAGCACAAGAAACCAACCTTGGCTGGATATTATTTGGAAACATTCACGAGAACACTCAAAGCAATACTAACCTTGTCGTCATGCATCATCAGCTGGATATAGACATGGATCACCTGCTGAAAAATCTTTGGGCTATAGATGATGACACCAAAAATAGAAAATTGACTTCTGATGAAAGAATTTGTGAAGAGATTTTTGAAAAAGAACATTATAGAACTACAGAAGGAAAATATGTTGTCAAGCTACCGTTTAGAAAGTCACCACAAGAAGTAGGACAGACAAGAGATATTGCACTGAAAAGATTAGTACAAATAGAAAGAAAATTAGAGAGAAATCCTAAGTTAAAAGAAGAATATGTAAAAGTCATGGAAGAATATATACACTTAAATCATATGGAAAAGGTTCCCAAAGAAGACACACACAATTTTTCAATTTATTTACCACATCACGCCGTTGTAAGAGATAGTAGCGAGACTACCCGCGTCAGAGTTGTTTTCGACGCGTCCTGCAAAGGGTCAAATAATGTTTCCCTCAATGATTTATTGTATGTGGGGCCTCAGCTACAAGAAGATTTGAGAAATTTAATTATGCGATGGCGAATGAAAGAAATATGTTACATAGCAGACGTGCAAAAAATGTATAGAATGATTTTAGTAAAGAAAGAAGATGCAGACTGTCAACGAATATTATGGAGAAGGAATATTACAGATGAAGTTGAAGACTATAGAATGCTACGAGTCACTTTTGGTACTGCCTGTGCACCATATTTAGCTATCAAAACGCTAAAACAGCTGTCTAAAGATGAATGTGAAGAATTTCCAATCGGCTCAAAAGTACTCGCAGAAGATTTCTATGTCGACGATTGTCTTAGTGGAGATTTCACGCTAGAGGGCGCTGTTGAAGCCAGTAGACAACTGCAACAATTGTTAATTAAGGCTGGATTCATACTGCAGAAGTGGGCATCAAATAGTAAAGAATTTTTAGACAACATTCCACAACATTTGAGAAGTAAAAGCGTTGAAAAAGGAATCACTGATGAGAGTATTATCAAAACTTTAGGATTATCTTGGAACATGACAACCGATTCTTTTCAATATCAGACAAAATTGCCTCCAAAACCAATGTTTACTACGAAGAGAAGTATCCTAGCTGACGTTCAAAGTTTATTCGATCCATTAGGATGGATTTCACCTGCAATTATTACAGCAAAAATGTTAATACAAAATATATGGAAACAACGACTAGATTGGGATGAGATTATAGATCAGAAAGATGAAGAAGATTGGATAAGATTAAGAGAAAGTTTTGATGACATGGATAAAATACAAATAAAGAGATGGATATATACTGACAAAGATATACACAAAATAAATTTACATGGTTACTGTGACGCATCAATTAAGGGATATTGTGCTGTAGTTTATTATAGAGTAGATACACATGATGGAGAAATTAAAACCGGAATTATTGCATCCAGAACTAAAGTAGCACCCCTTAAAACTATTTCACTACCAAGGCTTGAGTTATGTGGCGCTGTACTTCTGGCAAAGCTGTTAACACAAGTCAGAGATGCTATGAGATTGAAAGAAAGTCAAATATTTGCATGGACCGATTCGACAATAGTTTTATCATGGCTTATGGGTGATCCTAACAGATGGAAACCGTTTGTCAGCAACCGAGTAATTGAGATTTTGGATAATGTTTCCGTCAGTCAATGGTTTCATGTCAGATCTAAAGACAACCCAGCCGACATAGGTTCAAGAGGTACTAATTTAAATAATCTCATAGATAATAAATTATGGTTAGAAGGGCCAGAATGGCTCAGAGATAAAAATATAGAATTTACAAAACCTCATATTACAACTACAGATTTAGAAATAAAGAAAATAGCTGTTAACATACAATTAGAAGAAGATAAATCAAAATTAATTACCGAAGAATTTGATACATTACAAGAACTTTTAAGAACAATAGTATACAGCTTAAGATTTTTAAACTCAAAGAAGAATCCACAAAATATAGATAGGAATATAACAACAGATGAATTAGAAATTGCTTTAATAAAATGTTTAAAAATAGCACAAAGAGAAGAATTTAATAAAGAAATAGAAGCATTACTCAAAGAAAAAGATGTAGCAAAAGATAGTACTTTACGAAGTCTTAATCCTTACCTTGACGAAGAAAAATTGATCCGCGTGGGCGGTAGACTGAGAAACGCTGATGTAAGCAATGATCAAAAGCATCCAATCATACTTGGTACACAGAGTCATCTCGCATATCTTATTGTTGCCGAAGCGCATAAAAAGACGCTACATGGTGGCATCCAACTAATGCTTTCTTACATCAAGTCTAGATACTGGATCATTAGAGTGAAGAACATGATTAAGACCTACATAAATAAATGCATTGTATGCGCTCGATACAAATCAATGTCAAAGACTCAGCTCATGGGAGATTTGCCCAAGGTTCGCACCACACCAGCTAGACCATTCATACACAGTGGAATTGATTTTGCCGGCCCTTTGCAAGTATTGATGTCAAAGGGCAGAGGAGCTAAAACAAATAAAGCCTACATCGCTTTATTCATTTGTATGTCCACGAAGGCCATACATCTTGAGTTGGTCGGCGATCTTACTTCTGAGGCGTTTATCGGTGCTTTCAACAGATTCGTGTCACGACGTGGACGATGCTTACAGATCTGGAGTGACAATGGCCGAAATTTCGTTGGAGCCAATAAAGAACTTCGAGAGGCATGGAGAAAAGCAAATCTTGAGTTACCTGGACACTTAGCAGATATCTTAGCAGCAGATGGGACAGAATGGAAGTACATACCCCCTTATAGCCCAAATTTTGGAGGACTGTGGGAAGTGGCTGTCAAATCTACCAAATTTCACTTAAAGAGAATTTTAAAAACCAATCTGACATTTGAGGAAACAGCCACCGTACTCTGCCAGATTGAAGCATGTCTTAATTCAAGACCATTGATACCGATAGACTCATCTGATACAGATTTTGATATTTTAACCCCCGGACATTTCTTGATTGGAGAAGCACCCATATCTATACCAACCCCAAGCCTTCAAAACATCAGCATGAGCAAATTATCTCGATGGCAGCATACACAACGCTTAGTTGCAAGTTTTTGGACTCGATGGCAAAACGAGTATCTGACAAGACTCCAAACTCGTCCTAAATGGGTGACAAAGCAGAAAGAATTTGAGATTGGGGACATAGTCCTTTTGAAAGAAGACCAGTTGCCACCAGGGAAATGGGCTCTTGGTCGCATCATAGCAAAACATCCCGGAGAAGACAATTTAACTAGAGTATACAGTATAAAATGTCGCAATGGCATAGTTAAAAGATCCCTTTCCAAAATTTGTCCTTTTATAGATAAAGACTGATCTCTAGTAGTTTCAATTTTGATCTCTTATATTTTTTTGTTTAAATGTCATTAGTATACTTAGCTATCAAATTTTGGATTTGCTGACATAGCTACTTTTTGTTTTGTATAAAACTAACTAGATTCTTAACTATTTTTAGTAATTACAGTTCAAATAGCACTGTGCATTATTTATATACAATTAGCAACACATTATAACACATTAGTTTTTTAACATTTCATGTTTGTTGCACAGTGCATCTTTTAGTACTTTGATAGGTACATAACTTAGTTTTTTTGCCTTTAATTAAGGACTTCGCCCTTCGGTGGGCGGGATGTTTAGTTCTGTCAATGTCATCTGTACACTGTACTTGTCAGTTGTCAGTCAGTTCAGTTGCATTAAACAACCTCAAAAATGAAATAGCGTGTTCTCATTCCAATTATCTTTATTAAATTAAATAACGTTATAATCCATATATAAATCGACCTAACTCACTAACAACACAAACCGAGAAAATTAAGAATTCAAACTGTGAAATTTGGTAATATTAATTTTGCAAGTGCCGCATGCGCGGACCTTTCAGAACCTATTTAGATACCGTCACAACCTGTCATGCTGGGAGCTGGGACAAGGGACTTCCGTCATCAAACTTCTGATGATTATGTCAGGTTTAAATTATCAAGAGAGGTTTATAATGGCGTCGGGTTTAAAAATACTAATTTCAACTTTTCAAAAATTTATTAGAAATAGGTACCAGGGTACCTACATTCTCTCATATTATGTATTTTGTTTAAGATTTTATGTGAAATAGATTTAATTAAATAAAAGACACAACGACACACGATACCGGATACTTTCGTTACCTACCTATCGAATAAAAATTTCAAAAATTGTATAAAGGAGATCATGTAAAATAAACAATGAGAGTTATTCAGATATCGAGATCATCTCTGGGATCGTACTGATAATAGTATATCGTACTGATCGAAATGTTTCAAACAAACAGATGGTTTGTTTTCTTTATTGAAACATTTCGATCAAAACTTTAAACCTATATGTAGGCATGTATGTTGGTAACATTAATTAAAACAGTTTGGAGCAGTATAACGATGTCAACTCACACTTCAAGTCACTACTTTATTATAATGCCAGGGACCAAAATTTTCACAATAAAGCCCACCCAAAAGTTTGAGCTGTTATGAAATTTGAGGAAATATTTTAATGTTATCCCTGGCTAACAGGAGTTTTATTAAGGTCAGAAGTTAGTTACGGATCCACACAGTTGCTGTTAAACTTTAATATTTTAAGCCTGACCACATTTGCGGGATTATTAGGGTTGTGAATACCTAGGTCGCGGGTGGCATGGAGTTGCATCAACCATAAAAATTGTAGATGTATATTTTTTGGTATATATTGTTTTATTGTTATGTTTTTGTGTTTAACAACAAACAAAAAGCACGTAAACAATTTGCTCCTAATTAACCAATTTAGTTACTACTTCTGTGACATCAGATCTCCACCCGCTGCCTAGCACCGAACCACATTTAAGTAATCTCTGACCGAACGAAAAAAAAAAACACCACCTGGAAACTTCAGCCAGAAATTCTGTAACATGATGTATTTTATAAAGTACTAGCTTTTGCCCACGGATTCGCCCACATGAATTTTCCACGGGAACAGTGCTTTTTCCCGGAATGAAAAATAGCCTATGTATCCTTCTCATTAATTCTAACTATGTGAATGCGAAATTTCAGGAAGATTGGTTCATTAGATGAAGGTTGAAGAGATTACAAACAAACACACTTTCGCATTAAATATTAGTTAGGACTAGCTGTTGCCCGCAGCTTCGCCCGCGTGAGTTTCGCTTAGATGAAAAATCTTTTTGTGTTCCAAACTGTAGTAACCTAAACTCCAATAGGTACTCAAAATTTCAGCCATTTGGTTATCCCGTGTGAATATATTAAGTACTTGTAGTACAGTCGCGGTGTTAAAATGAATCAAAAGTAATATTTTATTCAATAAACGATCTTCATCTGCTCGTTATCTACCTCCCGTGTACCACCACTCCCACCCCGAGTCCCTCTTTGTCTTATCCCGTGTCCTGTCTATTTAGTCATCAGTAGAAAATGCTCATCAGGCTGAAATACTTTTGCTAAGGCCCCATTTCCATTTATTTTATAGAGCAGCTGGTCTCTTGGAGTTCTTCATCAGATGTTGCATAATCTTCAATTTTTGTACGACAACAGAAAATGCTCATCAGATTGATAAACTTTTATAAAGGTACCGTTTCCATATTTCTTATAGTTTAGCTGTTAAGTTAAGATTCTTCATCAGGTGTTCCAGTTTTCAAAATCAATTATAGCCTATATGTTGCCCAACAAACTTGCTATACAACAAAAAAAGTTTCATTCAAATCCGTCCAGTAGTTTTTGCGTGAAACGCGTACATACATATAGACAAACAGACAGACAGGCAGAAAGACAGACAAAAAATTCAAAAAAAAATTTTTGCTTTCTATTATTCTTTTTAAGTGTCCCTCTATCCATTTCAGTCAAAAATACTAAATGTACAGACAAAATATTTTTACTGTTTTATTAAGGTAGGGTCTGGCGAATACGTCGACTTTAACAGCACACGACAGCACACCGATTATCACGAGACCGCCTTTAAGCCGCAAGAGTTTGCAGCACGCGACTACACTGAGTTGTAGTGATAATGTGTGTGATATATTTGTCTCTTTTTAGCACAGCATTTAGTGCATATGAAGAAAGAGTACATCCAATATGTCAACAGTTCAACTTATAGCGGCGTTAATCAAAGTGCTGTCGAGTGTAGCTGGTCGCTGCGACCGGCGGCACCTTGCAGCACCTTGCAGCACCTTGATAGACGCCGGCTTAGGGATGTATGCAAACACGAAAACAAAACATCGATATATCGATATTTTGTCTTTCTTGGCAGGTACTTACAAACTAGGGACAACCCGTCTGTCTGCTCGCGATAAACTCAAAAACTACTGAACAGATGTTTATGCGGTTTATACTAATGGACTGGGTGGGTCATGTCATAATAAAGGAAAGCTTTGGTGTACAATTTTGTCGGGCAAAGCCGTGGGTATAAGCTAGTCGATATATAAATATAATTCTATTGCGTTGCATTAAAATGATTTTCTAAAAACCGCATCAAAATCGGTACAGCCAAACGCCAGATAATCGCGGACAAACATACATACAAAAATCCAGGTCAAACTGAGAACCTCCTTTTTTTGAAGTCGGTTAAAAGTAGCATTTTTAATAATGTTTTTGGTTTTTTATAAGATGTTGTGTATACGTTTATCTTTGTATAGTAAAGTATTTAAAGTATATTTTATAGATTTTCTAAGGTTTCTAGATTGATGGAAATACACCCCTTGAAACTACCACAAAAACAAATTTTACCTACCAAAAAATAAAATAAAAGCTTCGATATAACTAATAATAAACATTACTACACCCCTAAGTCTCGGTACACGCAGCGGCTAACGCCGTCTGCTGCTAGCTTAAGGGGATGTAATCCATGGTTACCTAATATTTTATTTCATCGTATTGTTTGGTTTATTATTTTATTTAGGTGAAGTTTATATCATTGATTACAAAATAACACATTAATTTGTTTTTAAAACTGGTATTGCCTTTTGCAACACACTAATCGTCATTATTATGGATTCTTAGCCATTACCATCTCTCTCTTTAGCCGTATTTCCTCATGACTGAGGGTTGTGGTCATTATATGGAATGAAACACACACAACGACTCTCTTTGCAATTTTAATGGAGTGGTTTGCCATTGCCTTCTCCATTTCACACACTAGCTGATTATCATCAACCAGAGTGCAGGTTTCCTCACGATGTTTTCCTTCACCGGAAGCAAGTGGTGGTCGATGAAAACTAACATGAGTCAGATTGGTATACAAAGCCATGTAGCCCGGGCAGGATTCGAACCTGGGATTTTGCATCCACAGGCGGGCGCCCCACCAGTCGGCCACCACCGTTTCAGCCATTACCATAAGTATTAAAAAATAGAATACTATTAGCCTGATGCGATTACCACCAGTCCCCTCAGCCGAAAGACGTCCACTGCTGGACAAAGGCCTCCCCCAAGGATTTCCACAACGACCGGTCCTGCGCTGCCCGCATCCATGCGCAACCCGCGACCTTCACCAGGTCGTCGGTCCACCGAGTGGGAGGCCTGCCAACACTACGTTTTCCGGTTCGTGGTCGCCACTCGAGAACTTTTCTGCCCCAACGGCTATCTGTTCTGCGAGCTATGTGCCCCGCCCACTGCCACTTAAGTTTGGCGATTCTGCGGGCTATATCGGTTACTTTAGTTCTCCTACGGATCTCCTCATTTCTGATTCGATCACGCAGGGAAACTCCGAGCATAGCGCGCTCCATCGCCCTTTGGGTGACCTTGAGCCTTCTTATGAGGCCCATAGTAAGCGACCACGTCTCTGTTCCGTATGTCATTACTGGCAACACACACTGGTCAAAGACCTTAGTCTTGAGACACTGCGGTATTTTGGACGAGAAGATATCGCGAAGCTTCCCGAACGCTGCCCAGCCGAGTTGGATTCGACGGTTGACCTCTTTCTCGAAGTTGGACTTACCTAACTGAACTGTTTGTCCCAGGTATACGTAATTGTCAACAACTTCGAGTGTAGAGTCTTCAACCTTTAGAGGAGTGGGTGCGACACGGATATTAGACATGATTTTCGTCTTATCCATGTTCATTTTTAGACCCACTTGTTGAGAGGCTCTACAGAGGCCATCGAGCATTGTGCCTAGGTCTTCCAAGGTCTCAGCCATGACTACGATATCGTCAGCGAATCGAAGGTGAGTGAGGTACTCGCCGTTGATATTGATACCGAGTCCGCTCCAGTCCAGAAGCTTGAAGACATCTTCCAGGGCGGCGGTGAACAGTTTCGGAGATATAACGTCTCCCTGTCTCACCCCTCGCTTCAACTGGATAGGTTTCGAGCCTTGATACCACCACCAGTAATTATTGTTTAAATCAAGTATCACCTAATTTCTTTCGATATTTTTAAATTTGCACGCATTCCAGATGATTTAAAAAAAAGGCTTCAAAATAAATCAGAAATAATCCAAAACGCGGCCCCTTAAGTTTGCGACAGTCTGCGTTCCTTTGTAGAAAGCCGCTTCTCGTAATAACTTTTTTGCGTTTTTGTGGAGTTGTTGTGACAATATGTCTATCTCTTTTTAGCTCTTTTAAGACGAAAGAGTGCAACCAATTTGTTAACAGTTTGACTTAAAATCTGTCGAGAATCCCAGACGACGCAAAGCCACTCCCCACTCGCCGCTCTTTCCCCTCAACCTTACGCAGATATCGACGTTACAAGAGACCATTCTCAACGGTTTTCATATAATTTTGTATCCGATATAACGTGTAGCTCGTCGCAAAGTAATCGAAAGACCAAAGTTTTAGTCATTACGATACGAGGTTGTATCATAGTGTACTATTAGGTATATTTAATCAATCTTTACGTTACATGCACAAGTTTAGCTATATATATTGTGCATGTATCGTAAAGGTAAATCTACCTTATGTTTATTTAACATTTTATGATACTGCGTCTGAATTGCCAGTATTACAGCGCATAAACTGAAGTCATTGCAAATGAAAGCACCATGTCGCGTACAGACGGACAGACAATAAGACATAAGAGATGAGTAAAACAGAACTAAAGCAGCTTTATGTTCGCTCTGAAGGCTTCTAAACAATGTTGCGTGCGCAATGTCGTATTGTCTTTTAGTGTACTTGTCTTCCACAGAAGTATATTACTCGTAGTATTGTGATCCTGTTTTGCCGTTCGAATATAAAACTAATACTTACAAATCGATACCATATTTAAATATTACACAATAATTTAAGATTTTTTAAATTATATATGTAACCAGCTTTTGCCCACAACTTTGTTCTCGTGGAAATATCGGGAAATCCACTCTTAATTCACGCGGGTGAAGCCGCGGGCAAAAGATAGTTAAAGAAAAAGAAATGTACATTTCTAAATGTTTATTTTATATAAAAAATTGCTTGTCTCATAAAATAAAAGTAATTACACTTGAAGACTTTTCTTAGGATTACAATCTAATTTAGATACTTTAGAAATTTTCTTAGTTACTTATAAAAGAAACTGAAATACCTATATTTTTTAAGAATTATAATCTACAAGATAATCATAAGATTAAAGTTTTCCGTTTTGTAAAAAGCATAAAGTTAGAAGAAAAATGTTTAATGATTTTTTTTTTCTATTTCTTACACGTGCAGTGCACAGAGTCCACAGATAACATTTTATTTCTAAACAATATCAAAGTCGCAGAGTTTTGCTGAGTTCCCGCGTGGCCGCCTCCAAGCGACAAGCCTTCGATACACGCTTCAATGAAGTGTAAGAAATTAAATAAAGAGAACAACGGAATTCATGGCCAGTGTTTTTCTTGTTTTCTTTTCTTTTGAACTCAATCAACTGTGAAGCTTTGTGTTATTTTGTTATTGTTTGATAATGATTTGATGTGCTTTGTTGGAAAATTAAGTAGGAAAATAATGGATTTAATGGTACTATAATAACCGTCCAACAAAAACCTGAACATACAATGATTGACGTCACTAATTTTAGCTCTCTTGTTCTTTTGTTTTTTTTTTAATGTTATGTATTTTTATTAGTATTCGAAAATTCTGACGTATTTCCAGTAACAGTGAGTGTTTGGCAGTAATTAATGTAGATAGGTTTATAGAATCAGTGTCTACCTCTCACGTTACCGACATGCGAACATAACATTCAATAGCAGTATCCTGAGATTAAAGGATTAGGCTCTGAAAGCATCCCGCCCCGGCTTGTTCTAATGATATTAACTGAAATTGTTTTATCCCAGGTAAATCTAGGGGTAGCACATTCATTATTTCCACCAAACATACGAAATTTTGTAGAATTTTTTCGAAAACAATATGTACTAAGTTACCCTACATGGAGCTCTATGCTGCGAGGTTGCGAGGTTGATGTACTGACTCGACAAGATTAAATAACAAAATTATGGACACAGCAGCAGTAGTATTATACTTAGTTGTCATAACACAATGACAATGATGAATATTTAAGGGCAAAAGTTTGTTACGAACTAAGTATATCATTTAAATTAACCTGACAACCCAATTTAAGTTTGTCACCGATCAGTTGTTTTCTTTTTATACCAAAAATCTGTCTAAAAGATAGGTGTACCTAGCACCTCATTACTCTGCATGATCCAAAGGTTAACTGGGACAGTACTGTGCTTTTTTTACTTTTGTATTTTGTACAATAGGTTAAATAAATAAATATAGAATTAAAATACCATTCATCCCGAAAATATGGATTGTTCAAACGAAGATGAATTTTTACAAATAATTTCTTTAAATTTTTAGGCAGGCGTCGTGTCGTATCAAGACCTTAAACGTTAAGCCGAGAACAGAGAAGTATAGCGTATACTCCACCGACAAGAGCGCGGCTCTTAAATAAGAAGAAGAAGGTATGTAGGTATATATTTTTTCTTAGGATTTACTTGTTATTTTGGTCAGCCCTAGTCTTGAGAGTGTGGGTAGAGTTTAAAAGTGCAGCAATTTGCATCAGGTGATAAATCACTGTCTCGCTGCACACAGCGGGAAGGAAAGCACCTGTACCGCTCTCGGAGCCCTGGCTTATCCGGAAATGAAAATACATGTTCTTTCACATCTTTTTGTTATTTTTCTCCAGTTTGAGACGAGTATTCTGTTAAAGTAAGTTGTTTACATACCAATAATATTACAGATACGCAAGATAATAAGCACAAACCGTGAAAAAACTGCAGCATTAGCAATTTCATTTTGTAGACCCCGAATTCGCGTGACTCATATTATAAATCCGACTAATATTATAAATGCGACAGTTTTGATGTGAGTTTGTGAGTCTGTGAATTCGTGAGGATGTTTGTTACTCTATCACGCAAAATCTACTGGACGGATTTCGATGAAATTTGATATACGGGTAGAAAAATACCGGAAATAGCACATAGGGTACTTTTTATCCCGAAATTCCCACGGGAGCGAAGCCCCGGTACGCGGCTAGTAACATAATATAATGTTTTACCTGAAAATAAAACAGTTATTATATGCGTAACCTTATTCGAAACCTAAAGAGTGAGATAGCATTACTTCCGCTGACGTCATCAGCCCCCCAATATGCCCTTTCCACCCCCTCCCTCACACTCCCGGCGGCCATAGTGTGAGTGGAGGGGAGCCTTGCTTGCCGCCTGCGCAGTGTTGAGTCGTCACATTGCATCTCACTGAAAGTCCTGTGGAATGAGATGAGGCCAACAGGCAGAATTAAAAATATAGGTTTCGAATAAGGTTACGCATATAATAACTGTTTTATTTTCAGGTAAAACATTATATTATATGCTTTGAACCGTTATTCGAAACCTAAAGAGTGAGACGTGTTTGTTATCGCCTGGTGGCAAGCAATATTATGATTATTGTATGTATAGGTAAGAAATGCCAATGTGTGAAATCAAAATGGATCAATCATTATAAGAATGTAATTATAAACATTTATCATTTAAATGATAATTTGTTAATTAGAACAATAAATCAATAAACTCTTGGAATACATAGGTTGATTTATAAGGTATCAAATGTATGTGCAAGATTGATACAATTATTTTGTTGAGAACGTAATTCTGCTGAATAAAATTTAGCAAAAGTGTTGGGAGAATGCCAGTTTCCTTTTGCTATGACTGCGTCGATGGAGCCACGTTCGAGTCAGTTGAGGGAAGCGGCGGCGCTGCGCGTGCTGCCCGCGCTGGCGCGCACGCGCCGCGCGCTGCAGCGAGCGCCCAACGTGGCCCGCGACGCGGGCCGCGCCACCCCGCATGCAGATATGAACAACTCTGACAGATATGAAGTTGCTGTTTTCTCTGCGTCGAGCAGAGACCTCTATTAGTTTTCTTCTCACTACACTTTTAGAAAGGCACCAGTCTTGCCATTTAGACCAAACCGAAGAATAAACTCGTTTTGTGGATGGTCTCCAACTAGAGTCTAGTAACTCTATTTCTTCCTTTGACCCGTTAGCTAACAGATAGTTCCACCTTTCACTAACCAAACTTCGAGACACATTTGATCTACCTGAGCTGGTGGCATTTGGGTCTTCGCATCTATTAACTTGTCCCTCAGGTGGGTTAGAGTCCATGGAGCTGCTATCGCTCTCTTCTTCAGGTCTGGGCCCCAAAACACCTTGTGCCAGCGAGGGGCTACTAGAAGGAAACTGCCTATGGCCTGATTGAGGTGTGCAAGAACTCGAGGCATCAAGTGCGGTGGTGGAAAAATCCAAGCTCTGTGGTAGTACCATGGCCTGCTGAAGGCATCGTGATACTCGGCTTTCATGTCCTTGCAATCCCGTGTCACGTAACGAGGTACGACGTGAGCATTCTTGGACGCAAAAAGATCGATCTGCGGTATTCCAAAGCGATGGAAAACTTGCTGACAAGCCTTTACAGTTAAGGTCCATTCTGCATGGCCTCTCTGGCGAGAAAGTGAGTCTGCCTCCTCGTTGTACGGGCCTGGTATGTAGTTTGGTATAACGTGAATGTTGTTCTCGTCTAAAAGCTGGAAAAGTATGTCCGTCATCTGGAATAGGGCCTTTGAGCGTAAACCACCTTCGTTCCTGATGTAACTCACTACACTCTTGTTGTCGGATTGTACCAACACAGACGTTCCTCGTAAACGATCTTGATACTCTCGAATGGATTGAACAATAGCCCACATCTCCTTGAGATTGCTGTGCCAATTTTTCTGATTGAGCTGCCAAGAGCCGCCACTCAATCGAGTTCCGTCTAGCACGGCACCCCAGCCTTTGCCGGAAGCGTCTGTAGTTAAAAAATGAGTTACTGGCTCTGGGTGTATGGACGTACTCGCCGAGAGCATTGTCACCCACCATCTCAGCTCCTCCAAAGGTGCTGGGCCAAGAACGTGCTTTGTATATGGCTGGTCTTTCGGAAGAAGAGAACAAGCCATCTGAATGGGCCGGCACCGAAGTCGACCTCTTGGAATGATAAATGATGCGAAGTTTAGCATTCCCAACAAACTCTGAGCCTCTTTCAAACTCCATTCCTTCGTTTTCAGAATACACTGTAGCTTTGATTCGATATTGCGTTGTTTTTCAAGAGGCAATTGCTTCAGGTTCATTTGAAGATTCCATGTGACTCCTAAATAATCTATTATTTGGGTCGGAACCAGGACGGATTTTTCGAAATTGATATTCCAACCCAAAGAGGACAGAATCTGAACAGCTTCTGCAGCCTGGTCTGTCAAAATCCGTTTGTTCTGGTTGACTATCATATAGTCGTCGAGATATACGATTACCCTCATACTGCTTCGTAGCAGCTGTGCTACCCAGTTGGAAACCGTCGCGAACGTCACTGGGGCTGACGAAAGGCCGAAGGGGAGACTCGTGATTTGTAGAAGTTCTGCTTCCTTCGCGTTCTCGGGTTTGTATAGTACTCTCAGAAATGGCTGATGCGATCGAGCCACCGGAATGTGAAAATATGCCTGTTTTATGTCGATTTTTATGGCCTAGTCTCCCCTTTGCAAGAATTCTGGGACTCTCTGTACGTTGATCAATCTGAATTTGAAATCTGTTAAATGGCAATTTAGCTTTTGTAAATTGAATATCGGGCGATCGGTGGAATCCGATTTTTTTACTAAAAACATTGGGCAAACAAAACTCGGAGACGGCGGTGCTGGTACTAAGATTTTTTGATTTTTTAATTCTATAATCTGCTTTGTCATTGTAGGACTTGTGGGAGTTGAATATTTTTCTAACAGTTCGGGCTTGATAAGTGCGGGTTTTCGATAAAATGGCAGACGGTAGCCGGAAATTATTTTCATTAAATGACGAGGTGCTCCTAATTTTTTCCAAACATTTAAATAATTTATTAAACAACCGCCGTAAAACGAGTTTTGTTTGTAGTCATTTACGAAAGGATTTGTTATTGGTTTTGCGGGTAGATCGGCCCGATTTTTTATCATCCTGCTTGTTATCGTTACGATTCGCCGTGAATCTATTGCGACTTTTATTACTAGAAGAAGGACCAGGAGAGGTGAAACGCTCTTCCTGTTTATTAAAGTACGACCTCCGCGGTCGCTTGTTTTGGGCTTGTTCCTTATGTCTCAAAGACATAATCGGCTCATCCGCTGGGCGTTTTCTATTAAGAAACAATTTATTCGCACCGCCAGCTTTAGTCAAAAAAGCACTCTTAGTATTCGGGTTAAATAGGCAACTGTTTGTAGGGGGGATTTTCCGCAAATCCTCTTTAATGTATCGGTCTTTAATGCCAGACAATATGCTATCGCGTCGTTTTTGAATAGTATCCGCTCGTCTTCCGCAAACGAGCTGGAGAATATCCTCGGACAATTTTATGTAATCAGACTTACTGGAAAAAAGTTCATTAAGTTTTTCGAACAGGGTATCCGGAGTAAGAACACAGTCCGGTTTGTGAGACCAATCGACTATTTGCTGTAAATTACTTTTGAAAACTTCTTTTGCTGAATAACAGCATGAGTTAAAGCACCCAATGAGCGGTCCAGAGATTTGAGCCAAGAAGAATTCGGATCATAAAATCGTAATTCAGTATTTACATCTAAATCGTAAAAACCAGGTGTGGCCACGTATTTTTTCTCTGTTTCCACATACCGCACTCGGTCCCATTCATTTGTGTCGAAATGGTGTAAATTAGATAAGGTAGAAAGTCTGGCTTGAGAAGTGTCTACAACGGTAGCTTCTTTAAGATTAGTTTTCAGGCTACAATCTAGTGACTTCATTTGTTTAGGCTTATTGATTAACGGCTCATTTAAAGTAACCGAATTTTTCAAATTCTGTGAAGGGTGCAGTGAAAGTATATCGGAATCAGATTCGCCCTCCACTTCCTGTCTATTCAAGTATTTTAATATGTCACTGACCTGATTGGATAAGGAATCCAGCTTCCTATTATCTCTGGACCGTACCCTCGACCGATGTTGCCGCGAAGACCGCTTCTGCCGCCGGGGACGCTCGGAGCTCGAAGACGACGATGATGAAGAGGACGACGAAGAAGAGCTGCTGCTGCTACTTGAGCTACGCGATCGCCTCACGCGGCGCTTGCGTTTTGGCCTAGCAGCCCGCTCAGGAGAATCCGAACGCCTCCGAGGGCGTTCCCGCTGGGCGGGTCTAGAAACCCGTTCGCCAGCATTCCCGGTAACAACCAGGCAATCTTCATGAACATCCAGTTCCTCGGGCAATGAATCACGCACGGGAGATTTTCCCATGGTGTATTTCCTGCTAAGAGTCGTTCTTCCGCAGAACACTCAAAATGCCTTCCGTAGACACGATAATATATTTTCTCTTCCGCAAAGAAAATATTTTAACCGTTTTTTTTTTTTCGAACAACAACGTTGTTTAAACGGGGGTGTGCACTTGACGAAAGTCAATGCCAATGTGACGACTCAACACTGCGCAGGCGGCAAGCAAGGCTCCCCTCCACTCACACTATGGCCGCCGGGAGTGTGAGGGAGGGGGTGGAAAGGGCATATTGGGGGACTGATGACGTCAGCGGAAGTAATGCTATCTCACTCTTTAGGTTTCGAATAACGGTTCAAAGCATATAATAAGTCGAATAGACTTCACTTTTTCTTTGCTTCTGTTGAAGAGAATAAAATATAGCTACACAGGTATTACCCACTATAGGACAGGCGTGTAAAACACGGCCTGCCACCGGTGGACAACCGCACAGCCAGCTCAGTGGTGCGTTATGTAGGAGACTCCGGAGTGAGTCGGTGGGTTCTGGTCGCTCTGTGGAATGTTACATTTGAAGAAAGAGACCAGGTGTATGTTGTGTTTCAATTCTAACCAAGGGCGCCACCAACTATTAGTTGGAATCAATTAAACAAGTTAATTGTTTATATATCAAGTTAAATATATTACAGGAAAATATACATATTTGGTAAGCTCACTTTTTAGTAGTTAAATATCCTTATTCCTTATTACTAATTCTTTCTATAGGAATGTTTTAACAAATCCTTTCTTTTCTTACATGTTTCTTAAAACAAACTAGTTAAGACTAAAGTCTAATTATCATAACCTATGAAAACACATGACATAGAAAAATGTCCTTATTCTTAAAGTTGGTTATGAGACCTACCTCTTAACAAAGGTTGAGAGCGTCCTCTCTATGTGATAAAACTAGGAACAAATCATATTAGGCAAAGTCTCTGCCTTAAAATAAATTCTAAAGTTTAAATTCTAGTTATAAAATGGATATTACTTGGTAAATCCCCTTCAAGTCCTTTCCTTTTCTTCCAATAAACTGTATCACCTCGTCATTCCCAGTAATGTAGGGACAGCTGGGGGTCCTGGATTGTTGATTTGGGGACACCTGGCCATGTGGTCTTGTATCACATGGTGGTCGGCAATCCTCTTTGCTCACAGGAAGTGTTATTGTTTTTCTGGGATAAATAGGGGTTATTTATCCAGAGAAGGTGATTACCCTTAGGGTCAGGGTCATTGTAACCAGTATGTACAACGAAAAGAAAGAAAAATATAAATGGGAACTCATTCTGAAGTAGTCATGTCGCGACATCGAATTACGTGTCAGAGCACGAAGAAAAATAGTTTAAACGAGTAAACTAATAAAGTATAACACGTGGAACGTGGAATATTGAAAGATAAAGCGTAAACTAACAACTTAAAACCTAAGTTTAGCAGCGGCGTCTTCTGAAACAACAGAAAACACCATTAACATCGTGTCGACAATATTCATATGGAAACCAGCAGAACACCAGAGAGATGAACTCACCGGACCGCTGCATCTTATCCTCCGTTTATGGAGGTTCTAGATTGCGAGGCGTGGAGCCCTGCGGCGTGTTCCATTCCAAAAGAAATCCAAGAAAGATCATCTTGAACGAGATAATCTCCACGTCATTCTCGCGTTGACACGAAATCAGAGACAACATAGACTTCGACCAGAGCCAAGACCTGTCGTGTATAAAAAATAAAAAAATAAAAAGTGTGTATGTTGGTCGGTGTGCGCAGGGGTCCCCGACTATTTGAAGCGAAGACGGGCAGTATCCCTGCGCAGTGCGATTATACACGAACAATTACTTTAGAGAGAGAGCCGGATGTAATGCTCAGGATAGAGCCTCGTACTTTTGAAGTACAAGGACCTCTTGTCTATTAAGCCTTAGGTCCTGGGAGTCATGGGCAGGGTGATATCATTAATACAATATGGTTGGGATAGAATATAGCATTTTATTCCATAAACACACTAGCCGCTGAGGGCGGGCACATGTTATACTAATATCAAAATCTGATAAGTCTTTGCCGCAATTAAAAGTTAAAATTAACATAAACCAAATATAAGGTACCTGGCCAGGTCCGTACACAAACGTCTGTGCGCACTTATAACGTTGTTCCGTTCACCATTGTGATCCGTTGGGTTCGAGCACTGGTGCTGGTCGCGTCATCAAAGCGGCGCGGCGCTCCTGCGACGCTCCGTTGTATGCGAGATAGTAGACGCTGGCTGGACCTTCCGAGGTTTGCGCTGAGCCACTACAGGGACATCGGATCGGAGGCGGCGATGCGGCCTTTGGAAATAAGGTTAGGATCCGGGTGTTGCGCCTTGGGGTCGCCGACGACGGGGCCTGCGCCGTGGCGTGCGGTCCACGGTCCGGGGAAACCGCACCCTCTGGCGATAGGGGGACACTCCAGGAAGCGTCGATTCATGTGGCCGGGCGGGCACGTGGATTTCAACAGCTCATGTTCCCGACAACTTCGTGGCGGCGAATATCCCCTGTGTCCTTGCGCGTATCGCGGGTTTTAAAGCTAAAGGTTAAACTATAGTCCCATGACGGGAAGCCGAGGGCGGCGAAAGTGAAAAAAACCCCAAAAATTTAATGATTTTGCTTAAGCCATGTTAGTCGTGGCGCCTGTCCAGGAAGAGACAGAATCCTGTCGACTCGATTTGACATTCCGTTTTGTCGCGCTCCGTTTCGCTTAATTCGAACGCACATCAAACCAACTTTTAAATATTCTTTAAAAGAACTAATGTTTAAATAAGGTATTTATTCGTTGAATATTATAATAATCTAAGTCGACGATATTAAAGGAGAATAATTAAAATTCTACAACAATCCTACCATGGTTTCTTATTTTTTTATGATAAGAAAGGTTTGTTAGGACGCAGGACGGAACGTGTGTCACCAGCTGTCAATGTCAGACGTCCAACTCCGCAGATTTTGTTGACAGTCTAATTTAATCATAGAATGTTTTGTTATGAATGTTTAATTTTCGATATAATTCCGTAAGTACACAAAATCGCGTCGAGTTATTGCTACCAATGGTTTCGGCGTGACTCAAAGAACGTTTTGATGTGCGGGTCTCCCTGTTTTCTTAATAAGTATTGTAAAAACAACATATGAAGTTTGTGTACCGGTGTGTCACTTTCCCATTCAATTTGTCTGGAAACTAATGGATTTGAATGCCTGCTATTGTAGTGCGTCGAGAGCCTATCATGCAGGTAATACGATACGACACAGGAATAGTATCCCAATATATCAACTATTTCACCTAAAATGTGACATGCAAGGTAGACCAGTTAGAAGTTCAAAATAATTCTGTAGTTATCACTACAGACCATAGAAATGTGGTATTCATCTCGAAGAAAAAAAATATAGTTAATCTAATAAAATCCTTGTTTAAATTATTATTCTATAAATTTTGACCAATTACCTATATTATTTACAAATATAAGTAAATAAAAAACATTCTAGCAACGCGTCCGTCATCACTATACAACTTGTAGCAGGGTCCATTTCCAAACGTCACTGTCGAACGTCACTGTCAAACATCCAAGATGACAAGTTGACTTTACATAAACAAACAGACCGGTGTGTTTGTAAGGACGATTAATTAACACTAAAAAGCGTTAAAATAATAGTTAAACAAACAATTATGTGTAATGAATGTGCGAATCAACAGACGTAAGTGCAGTATATGTGAAATTTAACACGGTTGTGTGTAATACACGCAACACAGGTAATGTTGGCTCGTACAACGCCAAATCTTTTGTCGAGTCATGCGTAAACGGGAACTACGAGTATGCAAACGAACATATTTTACTTGAGCAACAAAATTTCCATAATGCCGCAAAATTTATTGTGGCAGAAAACTGTCATGAATTTTGTAAAGAGTAAAATAAAATTAATAATACTTAGTAGAAATTCCATGGTGAGTAAGGGATCGCCTCAGGCCTTATTGTTATTACATGTATGGTAGGTAGCCATAGACAATATTATAGGTAGAGTGTGTGGATTGGACAGCAAAATAAATCATCGTGGTAAGATACATACTTAAATATAATTGATAACTGTGTTTTAAGATGTTTCAAATTTTTAGTAATTAAGTTATATTGATCTGTAAGTTTTCCGATTAAAATAAATAAATAAAACAAAATAATATAGTATTTAGTAGGTATAGAAAGAGCAGTATATCATCGGAAAAATAATCGTAATTTTTGCTTACTAGTAATTTTTTTTTTTATTTAGTGAAGAGAGTCAAAGTTTAAATATATGCAGCCTCTTATACTCGTAGATAAAATTATAAGTAGATTAACTTCTACAATGACTTTGACGCCTAATGTAGCTCACAAAATTCTAAGTTAGACCCTGTTAAGTCTCTGCATAAAACACGTATAAAATCATAAGACTTATATATTGGCGTATATATAATAAGTCTATGCATAGACCAGTGGTGGTGAGAAATTAGATAGGTAGTCTAATCCTTCTGGCGTTTTAAGAAACTCTTCAGCTTCTTTTAAAAATCTACAAGTGCTATACTAGGTAAGTATAGATGGGTATTTGTTTCTCTAGTAATTACAACTGTAGTGATGCACAAGGCTCGAGGCGTCGAGTTCTAGTTTTGAAGACTCAAGGCATTTTGGCAGGACTCGGTGAGCTCGGAGGCTTATAAACCCGAGCCTAGCCGAGACGCGAGCTCTCTGAGCTAAGTCTTGAGGGTTCAAAAGAGTTCGAGCCTTAAAAAGACCTCAAACCTATAAAAGAGCTCGAGTCCTCAAACAAACTCGTGTCTTAAAATTAACGTGAGCCTCAACGAAGACTCAAGTTCTTAAAGACTGTTTACTGTAGACTGTAGGGCTTCTGGCTAAATAAACCTCGGAGCGTAACATTAGAGCTTGAGTCTTTTTCTGCAACCGAGTCAGTTTCTGGGCCCAAGTTTTCCTTTGATCTCTTGTCTTTTGTTCAAACGACTGCTAATCGATTAGTAGGTCACGGAGGGGGTCACGACTAAAAGTTTTGAAATTAATAGTAATGTGCAAGGATAGGAATTAAACTTCGGTTACACAATTAACATAGAAATCAGCTTTATTTACAAATAATATAAATCATCGTTAGATTATTTTTTATTATTATTATAAATTCTTTATTTTATATCGTCAAGAAAGGAAAGCCACGACGCGAGACACATGGAAGCTTGAATCGACTTATTACCGAGGCGATTTATTTTCTTTGATATTAAATCTCCTGATTTGGAAAAAGACTGTTCGCTTGGTACACTTGTAGTAGAACTGCTAGTGCTAGTACTGTACAAAGCTCGAAGTGTCAAATTCTTTTTCAGGCAGATTGGCAGGACTTGATAAGCTCGGTAGGCTCGTAGACCCGAGCCTAGCCAAGACGCGGGTTCTCTGAGCCACGTCTCGAGGCTTCAAAGAGTTCGAGTCCCCATACATAGAACTCAAAAAAGTGATTGTTTTATTTAGATCTCAAAAAGATTAGTTTAACCCAGCTGGGCAAAAAAAAAGTAAATACTGGACAAATATGGAGGAGAAAAAGATTAGTGCTATAAAAAGACTCGAACTGTGAGAAAGCTTCGAGATCGATTGAGCCTTCAAAAAGGCTCGAGCCTTGAATAGGTTCGAGCTCTAAAAACGACTTCCAAGTCGTCGAGCGTCACATAAACGAAGCGAGCCCTGTAAACGACACCGAGCTCTGGATAAAAGGACTCGGAAGCCTCGAGCCTTGTACATCACTTTACAAGTCTGTTTAATGTGAATGTCTGCGAGGGTAGCGCAGTTTGTTTTCTCTTCCTCCCGAATAAGTTTAATAAAAGAGCCCTTTATCCCGTCCCAGGTAAGCATCAAAACACAATGCTTATTGTTTCAAACAAATTCGTGCGACTCTATGGTCACTTGAATAACACATTAATTTGGACGGGCTCGTTGCTCGGGATTGTGGAACAAATTTATATTGTCTGTAAATTTTTGTGCCGACCCTAACCGAATTACTTTGTTTTCTGCGTTACTAAACAGAAATATCATGATCAAGGCAGTGTTTTCGACCAAAATTTCGTTTAAAATATATTTCTTCCTAGAAATTATTGTGCAAAACCGTTGTGTAAGTCTAACTTGAGAAATAGGATAGTTTTCCAAGGAATTTCCACGGAAGCACAATTCCGAGGATTGAATAGAAAAATACAAAGATTAGATAAAGATATCTCCAAAGACGAACTTCCTCGCTAAACAATAAAGCTTTAAGCTGTCTCCACTTACCCTACACGTGTTAAGCTATGTCCATCAATTAACCCCCGATTCAGCGTCAGATTAAGTTTATCAGGCTTTAAATACGGTGTTTAGTGAAACTTTAATTAATCCCACTGGACCTTAATAACTTCCAGCTGGCTGAGCATCTCACCCATTTCCCTTGTTTCGCTACAATGTCTGTCAATTTGTTTTCATTTTGTTTTGATTGGGGCTCTTTCTCTAACTCACTGCTATAAACGTCAGAATGTATAGTTTAATTAGGCGTGCCGTGGTTTTGTTGTGAGCTACATAAATGAATGTTAAATCAAAGTAAATTAGTTTGATCTATCTTTTGGTTCTAAACTGTATCATTACCCTGAAAGTTATCAATAAGGGTAGTAGGATAGAAAAATAGTAAAACTACCAGTCTGATTTGAATTATATTTTTCATTACTCATACTCTGAAAGTAAGTCTGAAGTTGCCTGAGGAGCGTGCTGAAAGTAATACTTTTCAGCCCTAGGGAGAATCCTTTTCACTTGACTGACAGCTGTCAAATTATTAAAAAAAAAAAAAACTAGTTCTATTTTCACGTTATTCTATTGAACCATGTTCCAACTTTCTATACAGCCATTAAACATATAAAATTGAAATAACATGAAGTTAAAGAATATATTTTTTTATAATTGTTTGTAACATAGATTTTTTTTATCATTATTTCAATGATGGAACCAAATGAAAATAATCTAATAGTTAAATAGTTGGTCGGCCACAGAAAAAAAATATGCTGGAAGCTAAAGCCGCAATCCGTTCTTATTTTTTTTTTCAAGTTTAGATTTTTGTTTATGCTTCCGGATAATTTACTTGTTATTTCTTTAGCTAATTCATGTTCTTATTTTTACTTTCCTTGTATTCGTAATGAAAAGCACAGTGTTTACCTCGGGTGAAAGACTTTTTTAAGTCCCTCGAACTATTAAACCCCGTCTCGGGACTTCAAAAAGTTACTTTCACTGTAACGTTGCGTTTTATTTGTTCTTTTGAGAAGAAACAGAAAGTACTATTTTGTGAATTAGGTCATCTTTTGAAACCACTAGTGCCATCTGTTGTGCAGGTTGGAAATTAATATTGAAGATGTTTTGACATCTAGCATCATAGAGGTCGCTGTCTTTTGATGATATAGAATATATTTTGAGATTTCTCTTGATTTTATTATTTAATAACCGGAATAAGTAAATATTCTATTCCTAGTCATGTGTTATCCTTTATTTCAATAAAAGGTTTTAAATAAAACTCATCGAATTATAAATTTTATTGTTTGGCAGAACTACTAGGTGTTAAATGATAGATTTGACGTTTAAAAAAAATAAAAGGGACGCGATGGCAATTTGATGGAAAATGGTCGGGGACCTCAGCAGGCAGGCACATTATATTGTCTCGTTTCGTCGCCAGGGTAAAAATGAAGGACAAACCTTCATAAAAATGGTATATACAATGCACTAACAGGTAAGGCTTGGATAAAACGCTAGTTGTGGTTTTATTTCTGATGTTTGAACATCCCGTGAAGGAATACATTGTCTTTTTTCCCTTGTGATAATTTTCTGTACAATTCGTTTCAGCCAGCCAAATTGCAGATGGAATAGAGGCCTACCTGAGTATTTATGTGAACGGTTGGATGGATTGCTTATGTTACGCAGATTTAGTAAGTATTTTGAAATGATATATGCATCGCGCACATGGCCGACTTTGTTCGTGCCTTTGTTCAAAAATTTATGAAATATCTTATTCCAGGAACCGTTCGTCACTGGTAGGCTGGGTTCATGGATGGGGGAGTGTGTCGTAGATGGTTTTGATCAACACGAGATACTCGTAAGTTGTTTTTTTTATCTAGTTGAAGACATGTGTTGGCCACATGGTTGCAATCTTATAAATGAATAAAATCCATCTCTTTTCTTTTCAGATGGGAATTTTAAAAGAAAGAAATTCAAAAGTTAAGATTTAAGATTTAAAAGTTAAGATTTAAAATTTAAAATTAAACTAAATTAAACTGATTTAGAATTAAACGGATTTAGAATTTCTACTTAAAGAGTTCTTACTATTGGAAATCTATAAATACTTAACTCAGTTCTTAATGTTTAAAGTTTTGATATTTCATCACTGATTGAATAGTTTTTACTATACAGTAGTCTCCTTTAAATAAACATCTTTTGAGGTTTAAATATTTGCCCAAATAGTATAGGGGTGATTAGTTTGGTCAATCACAACGGTTGGAGAACCTGTCGGCGTGGAGAGTTCAAGATATACCTGCAGGTTCACCAGGAGACCGTGGTTGCGGCAACAGGAAACGTTTAATCTACGGAATCTTTGGTTAGATCCAAAAAGAGGTACCAAAATTCATCTTATCTTGCTACGTCGAAGCTGGGGGATCAACCTTTGCTTTCCCTTGTATTTGTCACTACACAAAATTGGTAGTTAATCATTTTGAGGAGCTTTAATAAACCACGCGAACCGAATATACTCTCACGACCCTTTATATTTGGAAATTATTATGTTCTCTCTGACTCGGTCATCCTTACACACAAGAGTTTTGCTCATAATAAATAAGGTTATCTAAGAGTTTACATATTTTAAATATTGTACCATCCGTGTCCTCCTAGAGGGGTCATGTTTAAGAGTATAACTGTGCAATATTGTAATGATATCTAAATAATCAATAAATTCTGAGTACCTACCGAGTACAGACAATTTTATTTTATTTCCATTTAGCTAGTCCGGTTCCAGTTTTTTTTAACAAATTTCTGAAAGACTCTTAACATAACATAACAAACATAAAACACAAAAATTACACCTAAAATACCTTCCAGTGGCGCCCACTTGGTTTATTAAAGCTTCATTTTGGTAGTGTATTATTATTTTCAGCTCATTGAAATAACTACTTTGTAATCAGGTTGTGCATTTATTTTTCATTTCCTATTTAGTGAAAATAAATACAATTTTTAGTTTTGGTTAATTTATTTTCTCTAAAATCAAAATAAAGAAATAACTGAGTTTTTTTTATATTCTATCTGCAAATTATTATTTTTTGCTGTGCTGCTGTTAGTGTATGCTGTGCCTTGTTTTTTATATTTTTTAATGTAATGTAACCATTACATTTATATTTTTTTTCTTTGGTGTGTCATAACTACCTATACCGGGTTAATGATAAATATTACCTACTATCTAGACATATAAGTTACTATATAATATAAGTTACTTTATAAATCACAAAATACATATTGTTATAAAACTGCTTATAATACAGGTACTTAATCCTTTTTAAATACTTTGTATAAATATTCACAGATTAGTGAAATATTTTAATACTTTAATTTCACAACAAATTTTAAATACAAGTACTTATTTACACACAGCGATAGGGCTGTGCATATTATTTTTTTGTGGTGATTTGTGAACATGATGTTCCACTTATTTTGTTTTACAAGTAAATAACTTGTATACTTATTGTGACAGAGAAAACATATAGGTTATATTAATTTCTCCCTTATACTGGTGTTTATTACTGCTCCTATATAAAAAAAAAAAAAAAAAAAAAATGGATACACAAAGCGTTTATTTTCATTCGTTGCTACGCGAAGAGCTTATTTATGAGGTTTCTGTTCGATCGGAGATTCCAGAGGACACCGTTCCCAAATTGCGAAAACAGTTGAAGTCACTTTGTAAAGAATTTAAGCCGGAGGACATTTTGGGTGATGATATCAAACCCAGTGTGGAGTTGCCTCTTGTTACGGATAAAATCAAGGAATTACAAGGTATTTTGGATAATTATAAGAAATCTAAGGATCGTTATCAGCTCTCTCGTGCGAAGGCCTTATATTGTCATTGTTTGCAAAGATTGGAGAGGTTACAATGTGAGGAACCTGTGGATAAGGATATTTGTGCTGCATTACTTTCAAAGTTGAAACCTTTTCTTGGTATTTTAAACGGTTGGGATTCTAAAAAACAGGAAGGTGAATCCAGTTCTGGTTCGGTTGAAGAGGTTGCGAAGGATAGTCAGGAGCGTTCTCCTATTAATAAATTAAATATCCACAAATGGAATATTAGTTTTAATGGTCACACAAGTGTACATTCCTTCTTAGATATGGTATGTGAACGTGCTACGGCTTTTGGTGTAAACGATACAGTGTTGTTCAAATCTGCGTTTTGTTTTTTCACGGACCAGGCACTTTTGTGGTATCGAGGTGTCAAACATCAAGTTTCATCATGGAAGGAACTCAGTGCTTTGTTAATCGAGGAATTCGCACCAGTTGATTACGAATACAGATTGCTAAGCGAAATAAGGTCACGTACACAAGGTTCAGATGAACCTATACACATTTATTTTGCGGTTATGAGTGGAATGTTCTCGCGTTTAAATACACCACTATCTGATAAAGACAAGTTGGATATTTTATTACATAACATTAGACCAACTTATAAAGAACAATTAGCGTTATACGATATTAGTTCTATTGATGATCTCAAACTTAAGTGTAGAAAAATAGAATCGGCACGTCAAAGCACAGAATTGTTTGTTGAACCACCTAAACAATCGAACATAAATCCCGATTATGTGTACAAGTGTAAACAGACAAAAAATGTCACCGTTGTGTCTCAACCACCTCAGGTAGAAAAGAAATTTCCAGAACAAAAACAAACTAGTAACATTCAAAATCAAAAACAATTTATTCAAACACACCATAATAAACATTTTGGTAACACACAAAAACAGGATACAGTGAATAAAAATAAAAAAGTGTACTGTTACAGATGTAAAGTGGATAACCATAGTACTAGATTTTGTAGAGACAAAAGGTTATTATGTTTTAAGTGTGGAGAATTAGGCTACACAACTCGCTCCTGTCCTAAATGTAAAACTGGTTCGAATCCAAAAAACTAGGAAGCTCAAATCGATGTAAACTGAATTCGAAGGAAAAGGCTGATCCTTTGGAATGGAAAGAATGGTTAGGGATTGTATCTAAATATTTTAAACATAACAACGTTACATCGGTTTTGTTTGAGCCAAACGTAAATGATATTCGGCCTTATCTAAATGTAGATATCCTAGACTTGACAATTTGTGGATTGTTAGATTCTGGTGCAGCGATTTCAATTATAGGAAATAATGCTCATAAGCGTTTTATTGATTTGGGATATTCTTTAGAAGACACTAACGAATCAAATGTTATGGTTGCGGACGGTTCAGTTTGCAATACTATTGGTTATTTAACACTGCCCATTACTTTTAAGGGAGTGACTAATGTAATCAAATTTCATGTAATACCTTCTATAATTTCAAATGTCATATTGGGAGTAGATTTTTGGAAAAGTTTTAAATTAATGCCGGAGATTTTTCAAAACATATCTTATATTGAAGCACCTACAAATTTTATTCAAAATTCTAGTTATGTTGACAAGCCTATTAATTTTGTAAAATCTTATAATGATTTGAATTCTAACCAAAAAGAGCTGGCAGAAATTATGATAAAACAATTTCATGACGTTTCGTTTGAAAGCAAGGGATTAGGTAGGACACATTTAATCGAACATACAATAAATACTGGTGATGCGTTACCAATAAAATGTAGACCATATCCAATGTCACCCGAGAAATTGAAGGAATTGCATAAGGAAGTGGATAAAATGCTCGAGCTCGATGTTATCACACCTAGTGAAAGCCCGTGGAATAACCCAGTTCTTATGGTTCCAAAGCCAGATGGTACATGGCGATTTTGTTTGGATTGTCGAAAGTTAAATGCAGTTACGAAAGGGGATGCTTATGCAATACCTTATATACCTCAAATTTTAGATAGCCTTCGAAATGCTAAATTCATAAGCTCTGTTGATTTTAAATCAAGTTTTTGGCAAATTAAATTAGATGAAAATTCACAAGAAAAAACTAGTTTCACTGCTCCGGGTAAAGGTTTGTTCAAATTTAAGGTAATGCCATTTGGTTTGTGTGGAGCTCCTGCTCGCCAACAAAGATTGATGGATATGCTCTTTGGTACACCTTTTTGTAGTGATATTACAAAGGGTTTAGTATTCTGTTACGTAGATGATATTGTAATAATAGCTGAAGATTTTGAAACACATTTACTGCTGTTAAAACGCGTTTGCCAAAGAATTGAAAATGCAAATTTAACAATTAATTTTGAAAAAAGTAAGTTCTTCCGTAAATCACTTAAATATCTTGGGTATGTGGTAGATGAGTGTGGATTAAGAACGGATCCAGAGAAAGTGCGTGCAATTTTGGAATTTCCTACACCAAAAACTTCTAAAGAGGTCAAAATGTTCTTGGGAACTTGCTCTTGGTACCGTAGATTTATAAGAAATTTTTCATCTATAGCAGCACCACTTAATGCTCTTACCAGTACAAAGATTAAATTTGTTTGGAACACAGAAGCTGAAGAAGCTTTCACTCGTTTAAAAAATTGTTTAGTTTCAGCTCCGATTTTAGCCTGTCCAAATTTTGAAATACCTTTTGCTGTACATTGTGATGCATCAAGTTATGGTATTGGTGGCATGCTAACCCAAAATATTAATGGTCAAGATCACCCTGTGGCCTATACTAGTAGATCACTAAATAAAAATGAACGTAACTACAGTGCAACAGAAAGAGAAGCTTTAGCTGTCGTTTTTGCAGTTGAAAAATTTGAGCCATATTTGGGAACTAGACCTTTCACTGTTGTCACAGATCATGCATCCTTAAAATGGTTCATGAATTTGGAAAATCCTACTGGACGATTAGCTCGTTGGGGTTGTCGTTTGTCACAGTACAATTTCACAATTGAGCATAGAAAAGGGAAAGATAACGTCGTACCGGACGCTCTCTCACGTTTACTCAAGGTTGAAGTCATAAACACTCCCTCGGTAAATGAAGACGATGATGATGATTGGTATAAGAAAATATTTCAGGGTTGTACAGCATATCCGAAAAATTATCCCAACTACCGTATAGAAAATGGAAAACTGTTTAGATATTGCAAAAGTAAATACACATTAACACAAGAGTTTGATTGGAAAGAGGTTGTGTCGAAATCTGGGCGTGCAAAGATTATCTCGGAGAATCATGAACCTCCAACTTCAGGACATCTAGGAGTATTCAAAACACATCGCAGGATATGTTTGAGATATTTTTGGCCAGGAATATATAGAGATGTAACAAATTATATTAGAAATTGTGCCACATGTTCAGCTTACAAACACAAGACAACTCTCACACCAGGACTTATGGGTCAACCAAAACAGTGCTATAGACCATTTCAAGTTTTGTCAATGGATTTGGTAGGACCTTTGCCTAGATCTCGTTCGGGATTTGTACATTTGTTAGTGGTAACATGCTGTTTTTCAAAATATACCATGTTGTTTCCGTTAAGAAGTGCAACTAGTGCCGCGGTGACAAAGAACATTGAGAATTATGTTTTCTTAGCTCACGGAATTCCTGAAACCGTAATTACCGACAACGGGGTTCAATTCACGGGATCTGATTTTCGTAAATTGCTTGAAAAGTATAACGTTCCTCGTGTTCACTACGGACCTAGGTACACACCACAAATTAATTTAGTGGAGAGATATAATAAAACCGTAATGACAGCTGTCTCATCTTATGTAAAACAAGATCATAGAACATGGGATTTAAATTTATATAAAATACAGTTTGCATTAAATAGCGCTGTTAATGAAACTACTGGTTTTACACCATTCTTTTTAGTTCATGGCAGAGAACCGATAATAAATGGGTCATTTTATAAAGATACTGGTGATTGTGATTATGATATAGCCATGCCAAGGGATGAATATGCAGGTGAGTTTGGAGTTCTGAAGGAGATCTTTAATAAAGTACGTACAAACATTTTAAAAGCTCACGCTACGAACACCAGGTATTATAATTTACGTCGCCGTGAGGTTAAGTTGTCTGAGGGACAGGAAGTTTGGCGGAAGACGTACATACAAAGTGACGCTGATAAATTTAAAGCTACCAAACTAGCACCTAAGTACGAGAAATGTATCGTAAAGAAAGTATTGTCACCATTGGTCTACGAATTAGAAGGATATGACGGAAAATATCTCGGTACTTGGCATATCAAGGATATCAAGGTATGACTACCTGTTTCTCACATCGCTTACACCCGTTTCTTCCTTATTTTTTCTCCTCACTGTTAAGCAGTGGACTCTGGTTCTCTAGCCGTAGGACGTTTTTACGTGTTGCTTTGGTATATACCAAACAACGATGCCAAGGTTATTTTTGAACTAGCATTAGTATGCTAGATTTTATTTTGAACTAGCTTTAGTTTGCTAAGTTTTAATTTAAATTAGCTTAGACTGCTAGGTTTTATTCTTAACTAACTCTAGTTTACTAGATTGTGTTTTTAACTAGTTAGTAGAGGTCGTGTTTTAACTTGGTTGCATGCTCGTTAGGAAATATTTTTGTACTATGGATAGTAGGTACATACATAGTTTTACTAATGGTTAGGATAGGAACACACAATTTTCTTTTGTACTTGCTTGGTGATATAGCTTCCAGCTGTCACTAAGGTTTTTTTTTCTTTTCTTTTAATTTTCTTTAGTCTGTAGACTATATTTAGTAATATAGCTAAGAGCTGTTACTTAAGTTTTGTGATATAGCTAAATGCTGTCAAATTTTTTTTTCTTGTCCTTAGACATAACTTTAGTGATATAGTAATAATTACTGTCACGTTAGTAATTTTGTTTCGTTTAAAATGATAGCACATGTTGCATCTTTTTATTCATTTCATTGTTATCTCTTGGTAGAAATCATGTGGCACATTAGACCACTTACCTTGAGAATATTTTTTTTGTTGTTGTGATGGTCCATGGCGGCTAGTAACTGGTTTATAGCTAGGGTTGATATCATGTGGTTTGAAAAATATTCACTATATCCTAGACTATATACTTTTCTTTCTTACATGAGTAGAATTTCAGAGTAAATAGCTACTTACTGGGGATTGAGTACAACTGGGAATGACAGTTTGGACTCCTGGGAATAAGTGTGCTAGAACGTGACAGGCAGTAAAATCTGCAACTGCTACTGTTTATGATAGGGATGTATGATAGAAAGATGGATTGAAAGAAAGGGGAACATATGCTCGGACAGCAGGTGAAAATTAAAGATGGAATAACAACGGTCCTGGCAGTTGGTTTTCATTTTGGTCTGTATCACAGTAGGAAAGGAAATGTAAGTAGGTAAGTACTCAGAGTTTGTTTTGTGGTGGATAGGATTTTAAAATTTAACATAGTGAAATTTTAATATTTAACGTTTTAAAACTGGTGGTTATTTTCTGTTTTATTTTCATTATTTTTTTTGTTTCCAGCTAAGTACGCTGAGGGCAGCGGGTTTCTCCTGTGTCGAAACTTTTTCTGGGGGAGGGATATTGTAACGTTGCGTTTTATTTGTTCTTTTGAGAAGAAACAGAAAGTACTATTTTGTGAATTAGGTCATCTTTTGAAACCACTAGTGCCATCTGTTGTGCAGGTTGGAAATTAATATTGAAGATGTTTTGACATCTAGCATCATAGAGGTCGCTGTCTTTTGATGATATAGAATATATTTTGAGATTTCTCTTGATTTTATTATTTAATAACCGGAATAAGTAAATATTCTATTCCTAGTCATGTGTTATCCTTTATTTCAATAAAAGGTTTTAAATAAAACTCATCGAATTATAAATTTTATTGTTTGGCAGAACTACTAGGTGTTAAATGATAGATTTGACGTTTAAAAAAAATAAAAGGGACGCGATGGCAATTTGATGGAAAATGGTCGGGGACCTCAGCAGGCAGGCACATTATATTGTCTCGTTTCGTCGCCAGGGTAAAAATGAAGGACAAACCTTCATAAAAATGGTATATACAATGCACTAACAGGTAAGGCTTGGATAAAACGCTAGTTGTGGTTTTATTTCTGATGTTTGAACATCCCGTGAAGGAATACATTGTCTTTTTTCCCTTGTGATAATTTTCTGTACAATTCGTTTCAGCCAGCCAAATTGCAGATGGAATAGAGGCCTACCTGAGTATTTATGTGAACGGTTGGATGGATTGCTTATGTTATGCAGATTTAGTAAGTATTTTGAAATGATATATGCATCGCGCACATGGCCGACTTTGTTCGTGCCTTTGTTCAAAAATTTATGAAATATCTTATTCCAGGAACCGTTCGTCACTGGTAGGCTGGGTTCATGGATGGGGAGTGTGTCGTAGATGGTTTTGATCAACACGAGATACTCGTAAGTTGTTTTTTTTATCTAGTTGAAGACATGTGTTGGCCACATGGTTGCAATCTTATAAATGAATAAAATCCATCTCTTTTCTTTTCAGATGGGAATTTTAAAAGAAAGAAATTCAAAAGTTAAGATTTAAGATTTAAAAGTTAAGATTTAAAATTTAAAATTAAACTAAATTAAACTGATTTAGAATTAAACGGATTTAGAATTTCTACTTAAAGAGTTCTTACTATTGGAAATCTATAAATACTTAACTCAGTTCTTAATGTTTAAAGTTTTGATATTTCATCACTGATTGAATAGTTTTTACTATACAGTAGTCTCCTTTAAATAAACATCTTTTGAGGTTTAAATATTTGCCCAAATAGTATAGGGGTGATTAGTTTGGTCAATCACAACGGTTGGAGAACCTGTCGGCGTGGAGAGTTCAAGATATACCTGCAGGTTCACCAGGAGACCGTGGTTGCGGCAACAGGAAACGTTTAATCTACGGAATCTTTGGTTAGATCCAAAAAGAGGTACCAAAATTCATCTTATCTTGCTACGTCGAAGCTGGGGGATCAACCTTTGCTTTCCCTTGTATTTGTCACTACACAAAATTGGTAGTTAATCATTTTGAGGAGCTTTAATAAACCACGCGAACCGAATATACTCTCACGACCCTTTATATTTGGAAATTATTATGTTCTCTCTGACTCGGTCATCCTTACACACAAGAGTTTTGCTCATAATAAATAAGGTTATCTAAGAGTTTACATATTTTAAATATTGTACCATCCGTGTCCTCCTAGAGGGGTCATGTTTAAGAGTATAACTGTGCAATATTGTAATGATATCTAAATAATCAATAAATTCTGAGTACCTACCGAGTACAGACAATTTTATTTTATTTCCATTTAGCTAGTCCGGTTCCAGTTTTTTTTAACAAATTTCTGAAAGACTCTTAACATAACATAACAAACATAAAACACAAAAATTACACCTAAAAGATCTTTCATCACCCACTCGGTAACAATGTACTATTTATTTAGGTATATTAGCCCGATTAGACCTATTCTAAAAGCTATTTACGGGAGCGGAACCCTAGAGCAAAGCGTATAGGTACTGCCTGGGTAATATAGGTAAACTTAATATTTTACAAAGAAAATAAAAAATAAAACCGAAGCGCATCTAAGGCAAGATATTCATGAACAAAACCAACAATGTTGGTTAAAAATCTAATTTTAATAACTAATGAGGGAGCTGTTGAGAACACATGGCGCTTGTTATTAGAGCAGTCTTGAGCTGAGCTTGTTTAAAATTTAATCGAGAGCAGATAATTTGATACGTTTTGCTAAATATATATAACTAGCTGTCGCCCGCGGCTTCGCCCGCGTGAGTTTCGCTTAGATGAAAAATCTCTCTTGGAGCTTTTCATCAGATGTTCCAAATCTTCAATTTTTATACGTCAGCAGAAAATGCTCATCAGGTTGAACGATTTTTGCTAAGGCGCCATTTCCATATATGTTATAGTGTAGCTGGTCTCTTGGAGCTTTTCATAAGATGTTCCAGATCTTCAATTTTTATACGTCGGCAGAAAATGCTCATCAGGTTGAACGATTTTTGTTGAGGCACCATTTCCATATTACTTATAGTATAGCTGTTCCGTTATGGTTCTTCATCAGGTGTTCCAGTTTTCAAAATGAATTATGGCCTATATGTTGCCCAGGCTTAATAGCTATACAACAAAAAAAGTTTCATTCAAATCCGTCCAGTAGTTTTTGCGTGAAACGCGTACATACATACAGACAGACAGACAGACAGACAAGAAATTCCAAAAAAAAATTTTTGCTTTCTATTGTTCTTTTTAGGTCTCCCTCTATCCATTTCAGTCAAAAATATTAAATGTACAGACAAAATATTTTTACTGTTTTATTATATGTATCTATAGATAATATGGACACAGCTGCATCTGTGGCTGCTGCATGCAAATTTTTATTCGTTATTTGGGTTCTGCATACAGAATAGAATAAATGTTTATCTAGAAAAATTACCAACTGTTCTCGAGGGAAGTATTAACAAGGATGACGCCGCAGGCATGACCTACTTAACAGCTATTATTTTTTATAATATCTTTGAGGCGAATATTTGTTCATGTCCTAAAATTCCGACTTCTATCTCATTACTCTGCCATTATTAAGACAGTAAAAGCCTTTGAAGTCGGCACCATACGCTGCCACTTCAAAAGTGGGCTAATAACAACGACTTTTTAGTTCTCATCCTCGTATCTGAGTCGTGGTCGTTACAAAGCATTCATCTAAAAGCGAAAAGCGACTTAATGCAAAAATTCTGAGTAAAACTGTTACATTAGGGAAATGCTTTTGAATAAAAAAACTGCTTATTTTCAGTGCAGTCTTATAATACTTAAGCCTTGATCATATACTTCTGGGACTACAACTCTTCTCTATGCATTCATTCTACATATCACATAAAAAATATATTATCAAGATCAATATTTTCGCTCTATTACTGGACTTTGGCCTCTCCCATTTATTATTTTTACAGACTTAAGTTTAGATATTTATAAGAGATGATGAACACGTCTACCAAGGTTACAATAATTGGCAAATAATATTTTTCTGTAGGTACATGTTTAATAACACATGAAATGTGATGAACTGCTGATCAACAATTTTTTCACTTCTCATGCTCTGAAAGTGCTTATTTGTGCAGGATATAGGCTGCACAAAGTCGAATTTTGTGCACAAGGGCATTAACGTATCTACTCATAAATGTATCTATATTAAGGCAAAGAAAATGAGCCATACAGCCAAACACGATAAAAAGTTCATAGATAGAATTTATTATTTTAAAATATTTACTTTTAATTTATTTGCCTTATGTGTTTTTTAAGACATAAAAGATATAAAAAAATAAATTCAAGTAGGTATACAGTAGGTTATTTAATTAATGAAAAAATATATATTACAAAATTAATTTAATAGTAGGCTGTATAGGTCTGCAATCCAAGCCTATCAATGTCGTAAGATTTAAAAAAAAATAAAGCAGCGGGAAGCAGCTCTTGTTTTTTCGTGCGTTTATTAATTTCTTCAATTTGATTTATTTCCTCGCAATCGAAGTGAAAAGCAGAGTTTATAACTCGTCCACAAAACGATTTTTATCCTCGACATTACTATCAGCCCTCGCCTTCGGCTCGGGCTGCTAAAAGTCTCGGATAAAAATGATTCGTTTTGTGCACTTGTTGTAAAATCTACTATTAATGAGTAAACCAAAGTAAAGTAATAACCTTCCCGTCTCCAGGTGTTTTGTGCAAGAGGTTTGACCAAATGTTTAATAAAAGTTTTAAGAAAAGACATAGAAAGCATAAAAATTGAGGCCGTCTTTCCTATCTTGCTTCTGAATAAACGGTCTTTAGACGTCTTAGTGCAAATATCTCCCTATAAAACTACAAACAATGGCTGTTAGTTGGTAACAGTATCTATATAAAGTTTACTCGAATAAAGCAAACACATTTGCAAATCCGCTCTAGTTGTTTACTTAGCTAATGACACGGATTTCTGCGAGCTGCGAGACTGCGAGTTAATCCCCTGCCAGCGCGAGCTATCACGAACACAGCTTATAAAGACAAAACTGCAAAGGCGGTAAATCTCTTTGTGCCAATCGTGCTGCTGCGGCTTAGAATGAAAATGCAATGAAATCAGCTGTAAACCAAGTCTCAAAGCGGTACGATACGACTGCTACTGCTTCACAAAGTAATCACGAAACCGTTGTGCCCAGGTACCTATAATTAAAAATTATTTCTCTAAATAGAGTTTATGGTTATATAATATAACTTAAAACTAATATTATAAATGCTAAAGCGAATTTGTTTGTTTGTTACCTCTTCACGCTTCATCTACTGAACCAATCTTCCTGAAATTTTGCATACACATAGTTAGAAGTACGGAGAAGGATATATACCTTTCATAAGGGGAAAAAAGCACGGTTTCCGTGGGAAATTCACGCGGGCGAAGCCACGGGCAAAAGCTAGTAAAGTAATAAAGAGTATAAGCCTGTATCACTTGAAGGTCCGCTGTACCGCAGACAACGAAATTCAACACCCCTATGTAAAAATACTCGACTCAAATAAGTGTGTAGTATAGTATCCCAAAAATATAACCCAAAGCACCAAATTTCCTCCAGTATACCTGCGTAAATTGTTATAAAAGTGTTCCCGTCAGCCTTATGGGACTACGCAGCCCACAACGTTTAATTTATGCGGATACTCATCACTCTGAAGCCGCTAGGAACACGATGATGAGATAAATTCCTGCGCCAGGCAAGTAATACAAAGGGAATCTCTTTGGCGAAAGCACTTAATTAAACGTTACGACATATTGTGGTTGGCACCTTTGCTGTTCATGATTATTTTATAACTAAGTTCACCTTCCTACAACTTTCCAGTTTGTTGGTTGCTTTGGTTATTAGATTTAATCGTTGTACCTAGCTATACCTCGAATTGAATATTGTAGTGTGAATTTATCTTTTTGTGGTGTACACACGTACAGAAATAGGTAAATAGGCGCGAAGTACTACCCCATAGGTTTTGATTCTCTTTTTCCCCGAACACGCAAAATTTGCGAAGACACCACAAAAAGATAAATTCACACTACAGTGGTGGTGGTGGTGTACAAGTGTACACACGTACACTTGTACACCACCACCACCACTAGTTCCATTACAAATAAAAAATTAAAATTAAAAATTAAAATTGTCTTTATTTCATCAAAAAGATTCTTCATTACAAGAAATAGAGTTTGAAATCTCCTTTTAGGCAAAACAATGCCTGTATTAGGATATTTCGCTCTTCCACAATAATAACAATAAAATTGGCAATAAGCAACGTCATGGCGTTGCTTATTGACAATTTTTTTGATTCTAGGTAAACCACGGAAATCTACAGGAAACTACATGTACAGGAATAAATCTGAAAACTGTAAATAAGTTGCTTAAAAAAAGATACCAGGGGCCCTATTTTTGAAAGTGTGACTCACAAAAGTCACCAAAAAAGCCAGTGGTAGTCGTCGACTACCACTGATTTATACACAAATAGTAATGAAAATTACAACTGAATTCAGGATTATCACTTTAGAATAAGACATGACGTATTAATTCAACAGAGTGCGAAATCTTGCACAATCAGTCGAACGTTTTTTACGTCAAAATCTTGAATGACATAGACAACCGGATACGGATATATAAATGGAGTCTATATTCTCATTTTTGCGTTCCTTTTAACGCTTACGTTACCTTTGATTAAAAATTTACGAACATTTTTTTTACGATTCGTTACCGATTCGGTTTTCATTGCATAGAATGAAGCAGAAATTGTTTCTCGCATTATTTTCATATCACTGGCAACATTGCTAGACGAGTGATTTCAAAAATACGGCTTTTATGTTTTAGTGACTTAATAGGACAAGTGCGACATAATAGTGTATTCGTTTTCAGCGGTATGTCACACTTTCAAAAATAGGGCTCCTGTGCTTGGTGCAATAGGAATATGTAGGAAAAATTTGTATCCGCGTTGCTGATAAAAAATGTCTTGTCTTAACGGACAGACGGACAACGGGGTTTAGGGGTTCCTGAGAGGGTTCCTTTTTACATTCGGAAGTACGGAACCATAATTTTTTTTAACTTGTATTTCTATGGTTGATCATATTGTTTATTCTGTTTTTGTCTATCACTGTCATTTATATGTCAGTGTCACGTGATGTATGTCAATGTCATGTCATGTCATATCAGTCAATATATAACCTAACTTATTTAATTTTTGTTGTTTTTGTATGTATTGGTTTGGTTTTGTCCCGTCTCGGATAGATTATAATACCTATTTTAAGTTTATTGTGTAATGCATTAAATTACTGGAGTCCTATTCACCATATTTGAGTTTGTTTTACAAGTTGTCACTTAACAAATACTATTTATACCAGTTCTTTCAAAGTAGAATCAATAATGAAGATATCAGAAGTAAGTGCAGTAAATTTGAAGATATTTACATGAATACAATTTAATGACGTTATATTTATGCCCTTTACATTGTTACTACAGGACTGTGTAATTAATATATCAAGTTATTGCCATTAACCTAACAATATACTGAATAACATATGTTCTAACCAAACTCTTGTTTTTGCTATCATAAGAATTCCATAAACTTAGTATTTAATGAGTTCTTTTATTTTCCAGTTACCAGGCGATGAGGACTCTGGTCTGACGTGCCGCACATATGTTTTTCAAAATGAGAGTCACACTTTAGGCAATGCATTGAAGTGTATTATTTCTAGATAGTAAGTATAAAATACATTCATGGTTATTATTCATATTACAATTATAGTTATTTAGAGATTCTGTGTGCAGTTAATTAGATAGGTACAGGCTGCAATATACATATATTGTTTATAAATAGAGCGATAGGATAATAAAAACGAGTGACATTTTGATGTAGTTAGGGAACAGTGTTTTATAAAATATACCAACACCTAGCTTTTGGTTGTAGCTTTGTGATCAAAGAAGGATTATATTTTTAAACCTTTCCACCATCACTCCATTGGTGCAAACTGCATGAAAATGTGATTAGTTTTTAAATTCATTGCATTCAGATACACAATGATGTAACTAAACACAAAAATCAACACCCACACACTCATGAGATAAGTATGATTTGAGTCCTTTGGCCCCCATGTGGGGCAGAGGGCCAGTGTTTCGCCAGTTTCCTCGATCTTGGGGTTTCAATCGGTCCGGTTATTCATTGTTTCTATTTCGAAAATCGTGTATTATCAGGCAAGTAGGTGATTAGCCCGCTGTGCCCTAGTTTGCTAGTGGTGCTGGTTTTATTCAGGTATCCTCCCTAGTGAGGGGTTCTGTTTAGGCGCAGAACACTCGCCCTTTGCCCTGCATCCTTGGCAGCTACAGCACTAGATGGTGGTCACGCGTCGGCGTGGCTGTAGCCGGGCCCGGGGTGGACGACGGGGACGTGGATGGCACAGACTGGCTGAGACTCGTGTCCCACCATTGACACAGCAGAAGGATACCTGGCATTTTATAGAGAACCCTGACTCACCAATCAGGGTTCCCACCAGGACCATATCTCAGCTTGCCACACCATGAGATAGTATGGATAAATTTGAATTAAGAATTTTACTTTTTCAGTGAAGATGTCCAGTTCTGTGGATACACAGTCCCTCACCCAGCAGAAGCGAAGATGCATTTTAGGATACAAGCAAAGAAGACACCAGCACTAGAAATTTTGAAACGAGGCCTCAAAGATCTCGAGAAAGTGTGCACACATACTATAGATTTATTTGAAAATCAAGTAAAAGAATTTCATAAAAGTTAAAATAGCTGTTTAAATTAAATCTCAATCATTCTATATAACATAATAAATTATATGTATGGGGAATCATCATCCCCTTGTTGCTAACGAGAGGACAAATCAGACTTTTTCTCTGTGGATAGAGCAGGCTTTTTCATCTAAGGATAGAGCAGGGTAACAGAGGGATTTTCAGAGACCTAAATTAAAAAAAAAATAGTTCCAGATGAATACATAGGTGGCACTTAGTAAAAGGCGAGACCATTCAAATAGCAAAAATGCACGGGATTGGCATTTAAAAAAAATAAAACCTAATAAAAAACATCTAAACAGTATTAATAATATTGTGATATGTGCAACTGTCAAACTGTTATGTGATTTTTTTTCTGCCTCTTGCTGACAAAAGCGCACGATTAGGTAAAACTCCATTTATTCTAAATTGTCCTAACATGTAAACAATCTTCACAGTACTTTTTGTTGAATTTCGTTGAAAATAAATCAAATATTAGTTCAAACCTAAACATTCTAAAGTAAAACATTTATTAACCACGAAAGTAATTTCCTAAAAAGTCTATTTTAATTTAAATTGTTGTAAAATCATAAAAGACATGGTAAGATTGTTTACATAATAGGACAATTATAAATAAATGGACTTTACAGCCATTATTACAACTCTGCTTTCAATGAAACTCCATCTGTTGAGATTTTTTTTTTCTTAATTAGCTGTCAGAAAAATCGCTCATTCAGATTACTCCTTTGTAGGTATATCATCCATGAATTCAGGGTTTTTTGGGACATGGAATAGTGTTTGTTTTTCATATTTCTGTTGTGTTTCTGTTTTATAAGTAAAAAAAAAAAACAAAGAAACTAACCCTTTTTTTAATCTTTATAAAATTTAGACGCTTTTGTAAATTTTGACCATGTCACACTCACATTTGTTACAATTAAGTAGATACAAAAAGTTACATCTAAATAAACTAGGTACATCACTTATATTCCCAACACGGTCGGCATTTTTTTGTGCTAGAAGAGAATGTGCAATTTTGTTTACACATCGTCGGGTCAGTGGTAAATTCGCCAAACTGAAAATATTGAATTTTTGAGGAGAGGGCAATGAAGTTAAAAAAAAAATATTGTAAATCAGGTTTTAAAGATATGTTTTCAAATTTGTTATTTTCAGAAATCTTAATAATGTATCTTTACTGGTTAATGATCCAAAATGTAAAATTATTATTATTTATTAAATAAAAGCAGTTTGGCACGTTTACCATAACGAGTACGAATTAAATAAATTAATTCACATGTGGTATATTAGTCAATGTGGCAGTTACATCAATTGGCTATAGGAAAAATATGAACTTTTTTAACGTTTTCTTGTATATTTGAATCAATCTTTTAGGTTTAGTTATAATTTTTTTACTGTGAGTAGGCATTTAGGCTAAAGATTTGATAGCTAAGCTAACAACAAAATAAGTTTTGTTTGTTGCAATATTTTTAATGAATAAATCGTTATTTTCCTTAAAAATTAAGTGAAATACAGTCAAAATTATCTTCACTTTCTTCATTTAGGTATGTCTGGCTCTGGAAGACAGTCTCTTGCAAATTCAGTGCATTGCAGATTGTTATAGAAATTATGATAAGCTGTAGGGATCTGCAACTACGAGCATAATTTCTGGTTGACCAGGCGACTCTGGTAGATACCCGACGTTGAGAACCACGTAGGTAGCTAATTGTTTGGACTTTCTGCTGACGACGGATCCAGTTCGAAATGAAGTGTCTGTTTCAGCCTTCCTAGCAACTTACCCTTGGCTGCAGGTCTGATTTTCCTCTGACAATCCGTCGAGCTGTGCAAGCCCTGTTGCTGAGATTATCGGTCTGGCAATGGAGTATTATAACCCATTCTCGGATCGACCCTCTGACATCAAAGCTAAGCCTTGTTTTAATGCTGACTGTTCGAAAGCCGAGGCTATTAAACAGTCAGCATACCAGACTTGGGCTTACGCTCGTAGTTGTAAAGCTACGGATACGAAAAAGAAGAAGAAAGCCTTGTACTCTGCGGCCTTTAAGTTCTGCAGAAAAGTACTTAAAAAGGCTCGCTTTGACCACATAGGCCGAGTGGGAACAAAACTCGCTTCGTACCCATCTGGCAGTAAAGCATTTTGATCCCTAGCCAAGTGCGTTGAAGCTAACTTTTGCCGCACCTCACTTCCTCTTCTGCAGAAACTAGAAAGAACATTGGCACACACGACTTTAGAGAAAGCTTATTTACTTACTTCTATTTGCTGAAAACTCCTATCTAGATGCGAGTAACCAAATACCCCCAGTTACCTTTTTGTGGTTGTAAAATGCCTGAGCTCCAAATTCACCAAAAGATGTTCTTAAAACTCTACACAACCTAGACGTGTAAAAAGCCAGTGGCCCTGATGGCATACCTGCGGAATTGCGCTGCGAATTATCTCCTGTTCTGACACGCCTATATCATCTATCATTTTAAACTGGTATTGTGCCAAAAGCGTAGAATCTTGCCAACATACAACCTGTACCCAAAAAGGGTAGACATGCCGATCCTACAAAATACCGCACAATCGCAATCACCACCATTCTCTGCAAGGTAATGGAGCGTGTTATTAACAAGTTCTTGCTGGCGTACCTTGAAGACAATGATCTCCTCTGTGACTGGCAATTCGGATTTCACCAGTGCCGACCTACAGGAGACCTTCTTGTGTACGCTACGCATCTCTGAGGTAAGGCCCTTGAAAAATACAGTGAAGCACTTGCTGTCTCACTTGACTTTTCGAATGCATTCGACAGAGTTTGGCATGACGGTCTTATTGCAAAGCTTCCCGCCTATGGTATCCCCGCCAGCCTTTGTGCTTGGATTTCCGATTTCTTGAGGAAACGGTCTATTCGAGTAGTTGTTGACGGCTGCTCTTCTGACCTATTGGCAATTAATGCCGGGGTACCTCAGGGGTCTGTACTTTCCGCAACGCTTTTTCTGCTACACATCAATGATCTGCTAAAACCCGGTATTATTGGGTACGCAGTACGGGTAGTGCAAAGGCAAAAAAACCGGAAATAGACGAACTCAGGCAGGCAATGGTGGACTGTACCAATCTCACTCTGCAGGCTGTCTCCGATTGGGCCAATCTTGTGAGATTCAATGCCTCTAAGACGTAGGTGTGTCTGTTTTCCGCTAAAAAGACCCCGTTCGACTTTTCTCTCACTTGCCGTGGTGTGCCTGTTCCTGTCACCGATCACCTAGAACTTCTTGGTATCAACTACTCATTCAATCTTAACTTCGGTATTAATATTGAGACCAAGGCTAAGACTGCTTCAAAAAGCTAGGCATCCTTTTCAAGTTCCAACGGTATTTTACTCCGGACCAACTGTTGAGCCTTTACACAGCTCAAGTCCGCTCCTGTATGGAGTATTTCTCCCATCTGTGAAATGGATCCGTCCGCTATCAGCTCGAAGCCCTGGAAGCTATCGAAGGACGTATCAGAAGGCTTGTGGATGATGAGTCGCTTACAGCAGGACGGCTTCAGAGCCTCAGTCATCGGCGACTAGTGGCAAGTCTGTGTGTATTCTACAGGCTGCACTTCGAAGAGTGCGCACAGGAATCGCATGAATTAATTCCATCTGCACCATTCCACCATCGGACGACATGTCGCGGACAGGGATCTCTCACTCTAGGTTCGCCTTCTGCTTTATCATGCGAACCGCTAAGGTATGGATTTTATATTTTTTTAATGGCTTCTGAATGCTATATTGTCTGGTATATCATAAGGCCACCAACATGTTTAAGCATACGATGAAAGAGAAGCGGGCGCCTACAACGCGGGAAGCGGCACCAAAAATAACACAAAGAATTTAGTTTTGTCTATGGTATAGAAATTGTGAAAATATAAAACTTAGTAGTAAATTATGGTCAAATCTTTATTGTTAAAATATTTGAAGTTTGAAAATTTGCGCTTGCACTTTTCATGAAATTAAATTTAATTGTTTCATACAGTCTGATAGTTTTTTTTTATTTGTGACATAGTACTATTTGGGCAATTAGTGATGTATTCAATCTGCCACTTAGACTAGTTGATCTTAACAAAATAGTTTTAAATCATATTGTAAACCAAAGTAAAGCATTCAATCTGCCACTTAGGTCAGTTGAGCATTGTTAAATTAGAGTTTTTTCATATTGTAAACCACAGTAAAGTATTCAATCTACCACTTAGGCTAGTTGGGCATTGTCAATTTATTGTTTATTTGGGCATTGTAAACCAAAGTAAAACAATCAATATACCACTTACGCTAGTTTAATACATTGATTTTATTATAAAAGGCTATATTTTCAAATGTGGAAACTGACCTATATTTACTTATGCAAGTTTACTTTTGTAATATTCTAAATTTATGCAGATAGCCACTAGATCAAATTGAAATAACTCAGAAAGTATTAATCCTACACTTATGATATTTTGCCACAGTGTGTATAAAAAATAAAAAAACACTTTGACACAAAAAAGTCAAAATCGCCAAAATGACAGTTTGGCGAGTTTACCTCTGACCCGACGACATTCTCTACATATTCAAGAGGTACATAAGAATGTTTAGGTACCTAGTTTTATTTAATTTTGGTAAGTTTATATTGGTTGGACCAAATGCGATTAGCTGATGAACCAATCGCACCTAAACTATGAAGGGTATATTCCACTCTGTTCACCTGGGTGAAAAGAGTAGACTTATTAGTATCTTCATTTCACCTTGGACTAATTTCACCCAGGTGATATCACCCAGGTGAATTGATTCGATAAAAGACATTGTTCATCGCCGGCTTACTGCGGACAGTTCATTCAATAAATAATAGTATTATCATTCATCATAATTAATGTCAAATAGATTTTCTGAATACCTATATATTGGAGTATGAATATCTATAATTAAAATATACCGTTTAGTAAGTATTTTTTGCGTTTCCGATACTCAAATCAAAGATGTCGGCCTTCACGTATGTTCTGGGATGCCATTATCTAAAATAATATTACATTAAAGTAGTATATTTTTTTTCTTTGATGAATGATTGGATTAATTAGGTAATTTTTTAGCATAATATATTAGTTTTATTTATTAAGTACACTCATATCATTTCATATTTATGTTTTTGAATGAAGAATTATGTATTTATTTTAATTTTAACTTAAATAATTCAATATTGCGTTTTCTTTACCTGGTAACACTCAATTCTTCAGCGTGGCTTGATTTTGACGTTGACCGGTTGTCGTCGGTTGACATTGACACTTGGATACTTGTCAACAACTGTCAACGTCAAAATCAAGCGGCGCCCAAGAATCGAGTGTTACCAATATTGAATTATTTAAGTAAAAATTAAAATAAATACATACTTCTTCATTCAAAAACATAAATATGAAATGATATGAGTGTACTTAATAAATAAAACTAATATATTATGCTAAAAAATTACCTAATTAATCCAATCATTCATCAAATGATAAAAATATACTACTTTAATGTAATATTATTTTAAATAATGGCATCCCAGAATATACGTGAAGGCCGACATCTTTGATTTGAGTATCGGAAACGCAAAAAATACTTACTAAATGGTATACTTTAATTATAGATATTCCTACTCCAATATATATTCAGAAAATCTAATTGGCATTAATTATGATAAATGATAATACTAATATTTATTAAACGAACTGTCCACAGTAAGCCAAGCCCCCATACACTTTGAACAAAGTCCTTTGGTGTCATTTGTTCACTTTCGCATTTATTCACCCAGGTGATATTGGGCCACTTTTTTAGTAGATTTAGCATACTTTTATCACCTGCATACAAAATCTCAAAAATGAATTTCAAATTAAAGTCAAGTTAATATTTTAATCAGTTTAATGTAAATTAAACGTAATAAACTGTACAAAAGTGATCATCAGGGTAACTCAGTGTGGAAAAAAATATTAAAATAATCATTACAGTATTTAAAAAATAAAGATCAACGTAATTTTATTGATAAAAAAGGCTAACATCAAAAAAACAATATTTTAAAAGTACCCATCTAACTACAACTTATTTTATTAGGTACTTACCATTCCGAACAAGAAAATACTAGCACTACAGAAAATTATTAAATTATTTTATTTTCTTAACCGTAACAATCACTTTTAAATTCTATAGGTTTAATTTACATTAAATTAAAAAAATATCATACCTAACCGGACTTTTAATTTGATAGTTATTTATAAGTTGTACGTGGGTTGGGTGATCAAATTCTACTAAATTGATTAAAAAAGTGGCTCTATATCACCTGGGTGAATTAAGTCCAAGGTGAATAAATGGACACTAATTTTGTTGAATCAATTCACCTGATGAAATTTTCTGGGTGAAGAGTCCGAAGTGAAATGAAGATACTAAAAAGTCGATATCACCCAGGTGAACAGAGTAGAATATACCAAAGCCTACACTGTATTTTATCTAACTAGCAAAAAAATAAGCAAATTTAAAACATTTTCTTTTAAATTTATTCTTGTTATAATGTGGCTATGAAGGAAAAAAAAGTTGATAAAGAAATAAAACTTTGATACATGTTTAAATTCTTTTATTTCAGTTCACACTGAATCATATTTAGACTTTGAATTCAGAGTAAGGAGACTTGGTCAATGGGATGTCACGCCACAAGTCTGGGGTAAGGTAAGCATAGGTCTTGGCAATGGCTGCATAGGTAGCCTTCGCGAAGTTGCCAAGGGTTCCAGTGGATCCTCGGGCAGAGGTGTAGCAGTCCTGTACTCCAGCCATCTGCAGCAGCTTCTTTGGAACTGGAGCAGACACAATACCGGTACCACGAGGAGCAGGAATCAGTCTCACAGTGACAGAACCGCACTTGCCAGTGACCTGAAAGGACGTGGAAAAAACTATGTAACATGGTCCTGTACATAATATAAAAATAGGGACAATGTAAAGTAGTATCAGACGCGTTAAAAGCTTCATTGGATTTACCTCAAGAGGATACCACGAATGAAATGATTATCAGTTTCATCATTTTTTATAAAGATTACTACCTACTTACCTACATTTTAATTTCAAATATAGGTACTTAAGTCATTGATGTGTAAATATTATGTGAAACTCACCTTGCAAGGTACAGTATGGGGCTTGCCGATCTTGTTACCCCAGTAACCTCTACGGACAGGAAGGACTGACAGTTTAGCCAGGATGATAGCTCCACGGATGGCAGTAGCGACTTCCTTGCTGCACTTGACGCCCAGGCCAATGTGACCGTTGTTATCTCCAATAGCGACGAACGCCTTGAAACGCGTACGTTGACCAGCACGTGTCTGTTTCTGCACAGGCATAATCTTCAGGACCTCATCATTCAAAGATGGCCCAAGGAAGAAATCAATGATTTCAAACTCTTTGATGGGCAGGGAGAACAAGTAAATGCTCTCGAGTTTGTCGATTTTGCCTTCGCGAACTAGACGACCCAGTTTGGTGACGGGCACCCATTCTTTTTGATCTTCTTTGCCACGACCACGGCCGCGTCCGCGACCCCGTCCTCGACCGCGTGGGCCTCCACGGCCTCTATCACCACCTCGGGAACCGAAGCCACCGCGAAAACCACCACGTCCACCGGCTGGAGCAGCGTCCGCCATTCTGAAACATATGTATTAAAAATTTTAAGTATACTCATAAGCGCATGTGGTTAACAATGTCATAATAGCAAAAATCAGACGCGTTAAGGCCATCATCGTGTAAAACACTATGGTACCTAGATACCACGAATGAAATGAATTTTAAGTCTCATCATACGAACGTTATAGGACCACGTGGATATAGGTTAAAAAAACATATTTGGTGGATTAAATGACTAAAATAGAAGATAATAATTAAAAATAAGGAATTGATTTAAATACATACATCTGGACAAGAATTTCAGATATTACTAAAAAAATACTCACGTTGAACAGTGGAAACGATGAAAGTCAAACACAAAATGGCCGAGTGCCGAATCTTTCTTGAAGTTGAATGATTTTCACATTTCATTCGTTCAATTAAATTCTTTAAGTTGGTAGCGCTGTCGTAGGGATGAGAGATGCGAACCGATTATGAACCATAGTCTATAATCGAAAAAAAAACCGGCCAAATGCGAGTCAAACTCGCGCACCGAGGAATCCGTACACGCAAAGCATCTTACATTTATAGCTCTAAGACCATCGAGATATAATGTACTACGTAGTAGTTGTATTTCGATGTCTAAGACCAACTAGTTTCAAAAACAAACTTAACTTTGCAGTTCGATCCCTAGGATTCATACTGAATCCAGCGTAAAAATAAGTTTGTAACACTTTTTTTCAGATTTCCAAAAACATATTTAAAATTTTTAGATTTATTCCTGTATAAGTACTGTTTGACCTTGCTTTTTGCCAAATTTCATAATTTTAGGTCAACGGGAAGTGCCTCATAGGTTTTGATTGCTGCCTAAAATCGCAAAATATGCCAAAAATTGCAACATTTCGGTAATATCCTTGATCGTATAAATACAATTTATTTTATACTAGCTTTTGCCCGCGGCTTCGCCCGCGTGAATTTCCCACGGGAACAGTGCTTTTTCCCGGGATAAAAAGTAGCCTATGTGCTATTCCAGGTCATTATCTACCTCTGTACCAAATTTCATCGAAATCCGTCCAGTAGATTTTGCGTGATTGAGTAACAAACATCCTCACAAACTCACAAATTCACAAACTTACAAACTCACAAATTCACATCCAAACTTTCGCATTTATAATATTAGTATGGATGACAAAAAAAAATATTTCTGTGAATTATATTTGTACTAACTTTTGCCCGCTGCTTCGCACGCGTGTACTTCCCACGGGAACAGTGTTTTTTTCCCGGGATGAAAGGTACTTACCCTATGTCCTTCTCCGTACTTCTATGTGTATGCGTTTCAGGAAGATTGGTTCAGGAGATAAAGCGTGAAGAGGTAACAAACAAACTCACTTTCGCATTTACAATATTAGTTGGGATAGGAAGTTAGGATTAGGATATTTTTTTTTTAATAGAAGTCGGAAATTTTTTTTCGGTTAAATATACTAAAGTCCATCAGTGGACGCCTTTTGGCTGAGAGAGATATATACTGAAGTAAAAAAACTGGAGTTTGTTTATTTGAACCATATTTGAACTTTAAAACCATTAAATTAATAAATCATAGTTGCATGTAGTATTGTACAAATTGTACTACATGTATACTACTTTTTTGGTACAGATTGATACAGACAAAATTATCTGAAAATTGTCATGCGAACGCGCATTGTGTTCGTATTTTTTTATGGATAGAGTACCTATATAAACGGTTATGTAGGTACTTTACATAATACATACCTACTTGTTATTGTTATCTCATTTTTTTCTGAAATTACTCACAAAAAGACTGTTTTAATATTAAGACTACCTATGGTCGAAAGGAAACCAAGAAACACCATTGAATTTTTTGAAACGTTTACTAAAATAAACATATTTCACAAACAATCAACCACATTCACTTTGTATGTCTCTTGCGATCCGTCTTGGACAACAAAAGGAAACATTGGTATTCCATTACACGCAGCACCATATTCCCCATTCTTGGAAATGGCAATAACAGCCCCCATGAAGGATGGGTAGTGATCAACTATTCTCTTCACAGCTGTCAGAGCAGCATCACGTGGAGTTGAACCACGACGCATTTCTTCCACAGCCAGGAAACTAAAAAAAGACAAATATTACATATTTTGTCAGTACAATTCATATCTCATACACATTTTTTTTTATTAGCTAATAGGTCCCACTGCTGGGCAAAAGCCTCCCCCTTATCTCTCCAACTATCACTATCGCTCGCTAGCTGCTAGCTTGCCTACCAAAGGTCGAAAATTCAAAAATTATATAGCATTATATCTGTGTAAAATACGTATAAACAATATGTATTAGATTATAGTGACTAAAAATATGATTGACTGTTAATTTATTTAATTACTTAATCAATTATTCTAATATATAAATATTCTTTTGAAATTTTTTTTTATATGGTGTTAAGGGTGCAAATAAAAGATTGTAGTTTGATGGATAAGTAACAGCGGCGTAGCTGCGAGCGCATAGGCAGCTTTATTGCGACTAAGTATATAAGGCTTTGTTTGAATCATGAGACGACCCCCCCCGTCAGCGGGGGAAGACAAGGAGCGCTCGCAACTACTACGATGACCGTTTATTTACCAAAATAAACACAAATATACATATGTAATGCAATAGGTAACAAATATACATTTAGAATAATACAACATTAAAGTGCCTAAACATACTGAGTACATAATATAGAAACTACGTATTTGCATCGCCTACATTCCCCTCCTCAGTGCTGACGCAGCACTCATATCGTGGGAATAAACGCGACGCGAGCGGCGGACCGACACAACACTCCCGACTTTGTTCGCACTTGAACAACACGCACCCGGCCATCCTTGCCGGGACACACGGCCTCCACGAGTCCCTTCGGCCATGTGTTTCGAGGCGAATTGGGGTCTACAACTAATACGAGGTCTCCGACTTGCAATGGCCTCTGCTCTTCACACCACTTCTTCCTGGGGCGCATCTCCGGCAACACTTCTCGAACCCATCGTCTCCAGAATTGGTCAGCCAACCGCTGTGATATGCGCCATTGTTTGCGTAGGAAGGCGTCCGACGCATCATAGGCACCCAGAGTGGGCAAGTTTGATGACGTGCCCAGCAAAAAATGGTTCGGCGTTAGGGTTTCTTTGCAGGAGGGTTCCACTGTCACATGAGTAAGGGGTCGACTATTCACCATGTGTTCAACCTCGGTCATTAACGTGTGAAATGTCTCTTCGCGCGGTGCTCGCTCTCGTAGTATTACTTTGAGGGCGTCCTTTATGCTCCTTATCAGCCTTTCCCACGCTCCGGCCCATTGGGGACTAGCAGGAGGAAGAAAGGACCACGTCGTGGCTGAGCTGTAGTTTGACACCCTTTCTTTCAAATTTGCACGATCCAATTCCAGTACACATCTTTTCAGTTCAGCGTCCGCGCCTCGCATATTTGTCCCGTTGTCCGAATACAGGTGTTGTGGCCAGCCTCGCCTAGCAGCCATACGTCGAATAGCCATTATAAGAACATCAGTAGTGAGCTGGCTTACTATTTCTATATGAATAGCCCGAACAGTGAGGCAAGTGAAAATAACACCGTATCTTTTTTCACGATGACGACAAACTGTGATTTCAAAAGGCCCAAATAAATCAAGCCCGCAGTGGGTAAATGGACGCTGGTGGTGAGCCATCCTGGCTTCTGGCAAATCACCCATTCTGGGTGGAAGAGGGCGAGCTTTCCTAATTCGGCAGATCATGCACTGTGAACTAATATTTTTTACAGTAGGTCGCAGTCTTATCATCCAATAGATTTGTTTAATTTCATTCACCACCATTTCTTGGTTGCCATGACACGCCTTAACATGATAGTGCTTCACAATGAGGCGAGCGATGTGACAACGGCCATCCAAAATTATGGGCTGCTTAACTTGACCAGGTACATCCGCAGCAGCACTTATGCGACCACCCACGCGAAGAACACCGTCGGCATCGAGTATAGGCGTCAAGGTAAGTAGCTTACTTGTTCTATTTAATGATCCTTTTTGTTTCAGATTATGTAAATCATCGGGGAAGCTTTTCATCTGCGAGTACTTCATCAACAGGACTTCTGCACGCTCCAGCAGTGTGCGGTCTGGATCACAGGTAAGTTTTTTACATTTTTCTATGAAGGACAGAACAACTGATGTAGACCTCAACAAGCGGAGCCAAGAAGAGAAGCGTTCAGGCTCGGGAACAGCAGGTAAGCACATAGGTACACCGTGGAGAGTATTTATACATTCCAGGTCCACGGGACTGACATCTGGTTGCTGCATATCGGATTCTACTGGCCATTGGTCTTCATCTTCATATAAAAATCTCGGTCCGTATAGCCATTCATTTTGTAATGTTGTTATTTCACAGGAGTCGCGAGTAGCGAGGTCCGCGACGTTCAACTTCGTAGGTATGTATCTCCATTCATTGATATTTGTGTACTCATCTATTTCGCCAAGTCTGTGTGAAATAAACGCTTTGTACTGACGCGTGTTATTTCTTATCCAATGCAGGACAGTAGCGGAATCACACCACAATATTTTCTTCACAGGTTGTAGTCTATGTTCACTTTCAATGCTATTTAGCAGTCTTCCAGCAATTACAGCAGCCTGCAGCTCCAGCCGCGGTATCGACACGTATTTCACAGGTGCAACTCGGCATTTACTACTAATGAATGCAACTTTAATTTCATTGTTTACGTTCCAACGCCAATATGCTACTGCGCACATCGCTTTCGCAGATGCATCACAAAATATATGCAGTTGTAAGTTCGTATAGCAGGCGGGCGCTGTTGCCGACGGAGCCGTACAGGTGCGAGTAGTGCAAAACCGGCACTTATCGTCCTTTGCACTAACACCAGTCAGGTCGTTGTTCACTAACACAGTCTGAGGCCGATTGCGAACGTTATCACTTTGTTTACTAAGTCCGTACGCAGTAATAAATGTTTTTGATATCTTCTCAGCTTCCGCACTCAAAAACTCGGACAAGATGATGAGCTTCGGTGTTCCTTGACTGATACGCGGGAAGCTGTAGTCAGTCCATTTGGATATCAGTACACTTGGTAGCTTAGCAAGAATCGTAGCTACTATATTCATGCCGTGTAGATAATCTTCACAGCCGATAGCTGTCACTGCCGCGACACAATTCTTCACTTTGTTGGAGAAGGGGATGATGTCCTTCTGATATTCAGATAACATTGGTCGGAGCTTATTCAAATCTTGCAGGATTGGCGATATTCGCGACATGTTTTTACGAATAAAAATTCACGAAGAAGATAGACATGCTTTTCGTTTTCTTTGGCGGGAATCACCTAATCACCCTGTCAAAACCTACACTATGAGCTCACTTATATTTGGTGCTAATTGCTCGCCATTTATTGCCCAATTTATAAAAAATAAAAACACAGAGAGGTTTGAATCTACCATGTCGGAAGCTGTTCATGCGATTCGTAAACAACATTATATGGACGATTACATCGACAGCTTGGAAGATGAACAGTTAGCTAAGAAACTTGTCAATGATGTCACCTTCATTCACAAACAAGGCGGCTTCGAGATAAGAAACTGGGCTTCCAACCAACCATCGATACTGAACCGCATACCTAAAGAAGATCTACGCTCAGCTGTCTCATTTAAAAATGGTCATCCCTACGACGGAGAACGTACACTTGGTCTACTCTGGTTCCCGAGTGATGATACGCTTGGATTCGACGTCTCTTTCCAACGTATACCGAAGCCAATATTAGATGGAGAGAAAAAACCTACCAAAAGAGAGATGTTGAGAATATTGATGTCAATATTTGATGTTTATGGATTTTTATCTCCTATAACATTCAAAGGAAAAATAATTTTACAAGATATGTGGAAAACTAATATCGGCTGGGACTCTGAAATATCCAAAGAAATATTCGCAAAGTGGCTAAACTGGTTAGAGATAATAAAAAATATAAGTAGCATCCGCCTTCCAAGACATTATGTAACAGCGACACGATGCACCAACGGTAAAGAACGGGTCAGCATTAGAAAAAATGAAATAGAAGATCGTCGTCCGCATGCACTCGATAGCAACTTCCCGCCGCCACCTGCGTCATCTATCTGCACTACTCGCACCTGTACGGCTCCGTCGGCAACAGCGCCCGCCTGCTATACGAACTTACAACTGCATATATTTTGTGATGCATCTGCGAAAGCGATGTGCGCAGTAGCATATTGGCGTTGGAACGTAAACAATGAAATTAAAGTTGCATTCATTAGTAGTAAATGCCGAGTTGCACCTGTGAAATACGTGTCGATACCGCGGCTGGAGCTGCAGGCTGCTGTAATTGCTGGAAGACTGCTAAATAGCATTGAAAGTGAACATAGACTACAACCTGTGAAGAAAATATTGTGGTGTGATTCCGCTACAACCTGTGAAGAAAATATTGTGGTGTGATTCCGCTACTGTCCTGCATTGGATAAGAAATAACACGCGTCAGTACAAAGCGTTTATTTCACACAGACTTGGCGAAATAGATGAGTACACAAATATCAATGAATGGAGATACATACCTACGAAGTTGAACGTCGCGGACCTCGCTACTCGCGACTCCTGTGAAATAACAACATTACAAAATGAATGGCTATACGGACCGAGATTTTTATATGAAGATGAAGACCAATGGCCAGTAGAATCCGATATGCAGCAACCAGATGTCAGTCCCGTGGACCTGGAATGTATAAATCGCCTACATATGGGTTCTTGTGCCTGAAATAAATAAATTTTATTTAAGTAATTGTCAAAGAACAGTTGTTTTATTTATTTCGTAAATCATCAAATCTACCCAAAACACAATCAAATCGCGGCACTATTACCTAGTTACTTTGTCTATTATCCTGGATTCCAGAAAGATGAAATATCACCTGGGCAAGAACCGCAGCATCACGTCTCCGTCGCCAGTAGCAGCAGCGCCCCCTACATTGTTATCAGCATAGGCACCAGCACCAGGTATAGGAGAATCACCAATTCTTCTGAAATCAATAGGATATATACAATACTAGCCGTCGCCCGCGGCTTCGCCCGCGTGAGTTTCGCTTAGATGAAAAATCTCTCTTGGAGCTTTTCATCAGATGTTCCAGATCTTCAATTTTTATACGTCAGCAGAAAATGCTCATCAGGTTGAACGACTTTTAATAAGGCGCCATTTCCATATATGTTATAGTATAGCTGGTCTCTTGCAGTTCTTCATCAGATGTTCCAGATCTTCAATTTATACACGTCATCAGAAAATGCTCATCAGGTTGAACGACTTTTGTTAAGGCACCATTTCCATATTTCTTATAGTTTAGCTGTTCTGCTATGGTTCTTCATCAGGTGTTCCAGTTTTCAAAATCAATTATAGCCTATATGTTGCCCAGGCTTAATAGCTATACAACAAAAAAAGTTTCATTCAAATCCGTCCAGTAGTTTTTGCGTGAAACGCGTACATACATACAGACAGACAGACAGACAGACAGACAGACAGACAGACAGACAGACAGACAAGAAATTCCAAAAAATGTTTTTTGCTTTCTATTATTCTTTTTAAGTGTCCCTCTATCCATTTCAGTCAAAAATACTAAATGTACAGACAAAATATTTTTACTGTTTTATTATATGTATAGATTATTTAATAAATACTTGTAAGTTATTACATGAATTATCCAACTGGACCATTAGTCAAATCCAGATATAATGGGAGCCAGGTAACCTGACCAGTTTCAGTGGGCACGGTAACAGTAATGTGTTGGAAGAAAAAGGTATGAGATCAGTTATAAATGGTGTATAAATGGAAAATCATTGCCACTTTACATGATTATAATAAATTTAGTGGAGGCGCCACCATCGAGTTTCTGCTCGGGGCTGATAGTAGGTCCAAAGTAGTGATGTGCCATTCTCGAAATTTTCAAAGAACAGGTGGAAACTTTCTAGGAAATTTTTCGGAAATATTCTTAAGAACGGAAAATTCGCCTAAAAAAACAAGAATTTTCAGAAATTTTCGAGATCAAGGAATTTCTCGGCGGCGCATCACTAGTCCAAAGATTCCTTTTAAATATATTTTAGATACTAACCCAGGCATTTTAAACTTAGCCCCATTGGTTGAAGTTCCAGCAGCTATATTTCCAACATGGTCAATGGCCACCATGCCAATTGTGTCATGATTATGTTCATCTATTATCCTATGTTCTCTTCTCAAATTATTTTTATGTTTGGAACTTTGTAACTTATTGTATGGACCACAGTACTTTGTTGGATCTGGTTTAACATTCTACAAAAAATGTTTTACATACATTACAGTACTGATAAATAAAACAGTGTTAGGTGTACCAGAATTTTTATAGTTTTAACTATTAACATTAAACATTCTTACAAACTATAAACATGAGAATGTTTATAGTATGTTAAAATGAAAAAAGCAAACCTTAAACTAACCAATATAAAAAAATGTATCAGTTTGTAATAAATGACAAAGTTACCATCCAGAAGTTCGGTTGGCAGCTATCTTCATTTCTCCACTTCATCCACATTTTTTTAGACTCTGGTGTAGTTAAACTCTCTTCAATAAAACCCATTTGTAAGGCGAATTCTGTTGCCAATTCTCCGACTAAAAAAGAATGCTTTGAATGTTCTAAAACATGACGAGCAACTGATATAACACTTTTAATTCTACGTAGAGCTCCAACAGCCCCCACATTCATAGTTTTTCTGAAAAAATATTAACAAGTTTTAATATGTGAAACATAATATCTACACGCTAGAAAATAAATTCTAAAAGGAGAAACACAAGAGTTCCAATGATTTTTGTAAAAATTACTGAAGCAATTAATTAATTACTGAAAATACTGAATTAGTGTAGTGAGTACACTACACTTCCAAACAAGTATCATTTACTGACAGACAGTAGATTTGTTTTTAAGAAATATTGAAATAAATCCTTCAATCCAATTAATTGAGGTACAATCTGATTAAGTGATGCCAATGAAATATTTTATTGTTGGGAGTATCCCCAGTCGGGTCAAGATGGAAAATGATCTTTTTCAGATTGACCTGGGTCTTGGATGTTCATCTATATGTGTATATGTTATAAATTATAGTATTATTGAGTTAGTATCCCATAACACAAGTCTCAAACTTATTTTGGGGCTAACTCAATCTGTGTGATTTGTCAGTATATAATTTTTTCTGTATTTAATACAATACCCATCCATAATCATTGCATCAAGTGTAGTTTCACCATTTTCATCTGGGCTACCACCATAGCCAACTGTTAGATCACATTGCATTTCTTCACACACCGAGGCACCTTTCTCAACAGCATCAAGTGATGATCCTCCATGTTTTAGAACATCCCACGCTATAAGCATTATGTATATACAAATTAGATAATCCTAACTAAAATTATAAATATGAAAGTGAGTTTGTTTGTTTATTTGTTACCTCTTCACGCTTTATCTACTGAACCATTCTTCCTAAAATTTGGCATACTTACACATAGTTCAAAGTACTGAGAAGGACATAGGGTACCTTTCATCTCGGAAAAAAGAACTGTTCCCGTGGGAAATTCACGCGGGCGAAGCCGCGGGCAGAAGCTAGTACTATTATAAAGTTATGGTAGGTACCTACTTATATTTTTATACTAAACAAGTGTAATAAAGTATGTTGAATTCATTTACCCCTTGCTGTAGCATTTGTGAATCTCCATGTCGTTATTACTATAGGAATGCACCCACAGGCACTTAGTAAAAAAAATGAATAAATAACTAAAAATGACAGTAACTTCAACATTATGAATAGCCTAATCGTTGAAAAGTTAACAGTTACGACTTATTGCAAGGTTCAAATACTTGTGATAAGCTAAGCATTTCCATATCTCACACTTCACTCGTTTATCGTCGCCACTTCGCCAGTCACTAAATACTTTATTTCTTTCTTTTCGCAAGCAAGAAAATTGAGAACAAAATCATCAAAACAAACAACTTGAAAACTTGTCAGTCAATCAAGTGCTGTCAGATCAGAAGTCAATCAATCATAATCAATCCAAAATAGCTTCCAGGAATATCGATAGTTTGACTATCGATAGTTGACCTTGAAAAATAGTAATACTATCGAAAGCCAAGCCAATAATTTGCAATGCTATTGACGATACCCAAAACTATCAATAGTATTGCTTTTCAATACTATCGATTCTATTGAATTTTTACAAGCTATCAATAGTGTAATAGTATCGATTGTTTGTTAAAATAAAAGTGTCAATACTATCGATAGTATTAATTAGAAAACATCAATACTATTGTTAGTATTGAAAAGCAATACTACCGATAGTATGACTATTTTTCAAGGTCACAATACTATTGACAATACTATCGATAGTCAAAACTATTGCTGCAACAATCCACAGAAATATATATTTTTTTATACTGCAACAATCCAAACTCAGTTTTTAATTTTTATAAGGTTTTTATTCTTTCCATTCCATGGTGAAACTTAACTATAATCTGTCAAAGTGTCAAATGAATTATATCAATAAAACGTAGTGATTATATGCTCTTTGGATATAGGGACACGATATCGAATAGAAAGTATCGATACTTTACTCATGAGTAGTATCGAAAAAAAGTATCGTACTCGAAAAAGTATCGAAACAAAAGTATCGATACCTTAGGGTATCGAGTACTTTTTCTTAAATTTTTTTTATTTGAATTAAATAAACAAAAACAATATATACATGACAAATCAGCATTAATTTCTTCAAACAACATTATAAACCACAGATTGACGACTGATTCCGCACCGCGGAATTCGTATATGTACGTCACATTCACTCCTTAGAGCAGTTGATAAGTATCTCTCGCTTGAAATTGCGGTGCGAGCGAATCGCGAATTCGCCTAGGTTTGAGAGCCTAAGAGTCAGCGCACACCTAGCTGCAAAATGCTTGCGCAGCGCAGTGTGTGTAATATTTAAAAAAGAACCTTGTGTACGATCAATACAATGTTCAGAATCGATACAATGCTGTAATTGCTCTCGTTACTAAGTTTGCAACCTAAACTGAACTTGAGAGCCACAAAGTTATACGTACGTTATGAATATAATACTACAATAAGAATTTCGGCAGACAGCTAATTATGTATGTACACATAGTGCAGGTAGGTACCTACCTAAATTCTAAACAAAGATTTTTTTTTATAATTCTAACACATTACGATTTTTTTTTATAATTCTAACACATTACATTACATATATTGTGTTGCACAGCCAGTTGGCGAACCTAATAAATAAAAATTAAAAAAAATATTCGATACGATATCTCTGAAAAAGTACTCATTGAGTAAAAGTATCGAATACAAAGTATCGAGTACAAAAGTATCGGTATCGAAAGGAAAAGTACTCGATACCACAAAGTATCGATACTTTTTTCGTGTCCCTATTTGGATATCAAAACAAACGAATTTTCTATATATTTTGTTAGGTATAATTTTTAATGCCCTTATTCCTTCTCAGACTAAGCGTTATTTATATAACAAGTAGGTACATCATTTTAGGAAACCTGTATAGATAAAAGATATCATGGATCTTTTTCAGTTTTGCCGTGAACTTCCCAAAGTTGTAAGTACAAAAAACAGCGAGGCAGCAAGATATCAAAGTTACTTTATAAATAAATAATATATCAAACAGCATATAATAACTACGTTTATATATCTCTGTACCTAGGTAGGTACCATGTAGGCCATAAAAAATATCTCATTTACAGGAACTTCACGCTCATTTAAACGGATCGTTAAGCAAATCAACTATGCTTCAGCTAAAAAGACTAAATGCCGATTCTGGTATAAAAGATGAGACTAATACTTTCATGGATGAATTTGTTATGGGTGCAGGTGATACGAGAAGTTTGTCAGAGTACGTATTTAAACTTTTCAAAAGAAGGAAACAAATGATAAAAGCAAAAAAAGATCTCTTTGCTTGGACTGCATTTACTTAATAGTTCCTTGTATATTTTTGGTTTCAGTTGCTTTCAAATATTCAGCATTGCTCATGCACTAACCACAACACCACAAGCTTTGCAAATGGCTACAAGTCTGACCCTCCAGGAATTCCAGGATGATGGCTGTTGTTATATTGAACTGCGAAGTACACCTAGAGACACTCCACATATGAACAAAAGACAGTATGTTGATGCAATCATTGAGGGTATGAAGTAAGTTATTATTTTAACAAAAATTTTGCTTCATGTTCAGATAATGATTAGGTACTATTTTACTGTTTATCACATCTATTATTCTTTATTTCAGAACTCCTGATAACTTGACCATAAACCCAAGACTAATTATTTCAATTAATAGAACTATGTCAACAGCCGAGTGTGATGCTATAGCTGATCTTGCAATTGAATATAATCAGAAATATCCTGATCTAGTAGTTGGAATAGAGCTTAGTGGAAACCCAACTGTTGGGGAATTTAAAAATTTCTTACCAGCATTAACTAAAGCAAGAGATGCTGGTTTGAAGGTATTTTTTTAAAGTATGAAGTGATGTGTTACAGATTTAAAAAAAGGAATTATTATACATAATTACATTTTGTGGTGTCTATGAGACAATAATTGTTTTTATTAACAGGGCTATTATTAACCACCAGGTTTACAACCATTTACTATGATTGAAAACCTGAAAACTGGCAGTATGTGTTATGGATTTCAAATCTATGAAGGCTTCCGAGATAACACTCCGCTGTTAAAACCTTTGTTTTAAACAGAAACATGAAGTGTTTTAATGAAACAAAACCTTTTTTTCAGATAGCACTCCATTGTGGTGAGGTGCAGAACCCTACAGAAGTACTTGACATGATCAATTTTAAACCAGACAGACTAGGACATGGAGTATGTATCCACCCAAAATTTGGTGGCACAGAGGAAACTTGGCAAGCTTTGTGTAACTCGTCAATACCTGTTGGTAAATAACTTTTCGAAATATATAGTACTAGCTTTTACCCGCGGCTTCGCCCCCGTGAATTTCCCGCGGGAACAGTGCTTTTTCCATGGATGAAAGGTACCTTCGATGGCTTAGAGATGAGTCTGTGGCTTAGAGTGAAAACCTCAGATGTTTCTTTTCAAAACTGTAATAAAGTAAAATTGCCAAAAAAATCACATCCGAGGTTTTCACTCTAAGCCATCGCTATGTCCCTCTCAGTACTTCTAACTATGTGTATGCGAAATTTCAAAAAGATTGGTTCAGAGGATAAAGCATGAAGCACTTTCACATTTATTATATTAGTCAGAATTAGCCCGCGGCTTCGCCTGCTTAAGTCACACACTTTCCTCATTACTCACCACAGTAATTGATGAAAACCCTATGTAAATATGTTTAGTAGTTTCACCCATATTTATTAATTTTATTGTTATTGCAGAACTTTGCCTCACTAGTAATGTTAACACTAAGAGTGTATCAGGATATGAATCACACCATTTCAAAGAGCTTTACGAGGCTGGTGTCCCTGTCATCATCAATGTAAGTTTGTTTTAGAAGATATCATCAATGTCAGCCTTCCATGACTCACTGCTGAGTATAAGATATCAAAGTCTACCTTATATAAAATAAAACTGTAAGTGGCCTATATCTGTACATAGGAGAAATTTGAGAGAATTATGCATCAATATCAGAATTATGCATCCTACTTCCTACTAATTGACCGAGCGAGGGCTATAATTCCAGTTGGGGCGAAAACAACATTGTTTGTATGTATGTAAGTATGTATGTATGTTTGTTCCGCGATAACTCTCGAACCGTTGAATTAATTTCGATGATACCTATTAAGAATACGTGTAGCAACTATCCATAGAATTTTTAAGTTCGTTGCGCAACAAAATCGGTCCAGCCGTTTTTAAGATATTTTAAAATAATAATCGCGAGGTCTAAGTTCACGGCGAACAACTAGTATTATAAGTGCGAAAGTTGGATGTGAGTTTGTGAGGATGTTTGTTGCTCAATCACGCAAAATCTACTGGACGGATTCCAACGAAATTTGTTATATGGGTAGAAAAATACCGGGAATAGCACATAGGGTACTTTTTATCCTGAAATTCCCACGGGAGCGAAGGTAGATTATATCAGACAGAGACCATAGACAATATGATTTTTTTTTTTTTAGATTTTTCCTCAGTCTGTAGCGCGTTACGCAAAAACTACTGGACAAAATAAGATGCGGTTTTCAGTTATATGGGTGAAGGTTTGTATTGACGCTCAGAACCTGGGATATTAACGATATTAAATTACGGGCGCATAATCGCGGGCAAAAGCTAGCATTTTCTCAAAAAGTTAAAAATGGACTTTATTTTTTTAACCATTGGCCATTTTATATTTCAGACTGACGATAAAGGTGTATTTGCAACATCGCTTTCCCAAGAATACATGTTGTGTGCCGAAACGTTCCACCTTGATATAGGGCAAATTGCTCGTCTCGCACTTGACGCATGTCAGTACGCATTTGATACAGGATCTCGTGATACTACCAAAACAAAAGTTTTAGAATTTATGAATAAACATAATATATGTTCATACTGGTTTCTTTTACTTTCTCTTTGTGATTTTCATATTCGTCAAAAAAAGTCTCATCTTCTAGAATCATTATAATGGTCTTTTAAGGTCTATTGTACACCGGGAGAGACGCGGCGAAAATAGATCGTTTGTTCCCGATGAGTCATACCAAGTTTAGTAACACTGAGACTCAAAGTGAAAAAAGTATCGATGAGTCACAGTATTACTTATTGCAACTGTTGTTTTTCCCAATGAGTCCACACTCTTACTCATCGGCACGGCACTCTGTATTCCCGTTGAGTAGCACTGTTACTAAACAAAATTTCAAGTTTAAAAACCACATTAAAGGTCTAGTAGTTTTTACGTGGTGCAAACATACAGAAATAAAATCCTATATCCTATGCGAAAGTTTGGATGTGAGTTTGTGAGGATGTTTGTTACTCAATCACGCAAAATCTACTGTACGGATTTCGATGAAATTTGGTAAACGGGAAAAAAAATACCGGGAATAGCACATAGGGTACTTTTTATTCCGAAATTCCTACGGGAGCGAAGCCCCGGGGCGTAGCTAGTATATTTATAAATCATAGTTTTTTTTTCCCTACGTTGTAACCACAGACTTATAAAAAAAAATATTTTTGTTGTTGTAATCATGGACTAAAGCATAGGACTAAATATCATCGACTATACAACCACCTAAATATAGACTTACTATTATATGTACTTACTACAAACTGTAAGACGGATGTTACACGCTGTATCAGTATCAGTCTGGTAATACTGATGCCAGCCTGAGCGTCTAACCCACTGACTGATGGACTGATGCCAGATTGACGGATTTTTAAATCCTAACTAATATTATAAAATGCGAAAGTGAGTTGGTTTGTTTGTTTGTTACCTCTTCACGCTTTATCTACTTAACCAATCTTCCTGGAATTTCGTATACACATAGCTGGAAGTACGGAGAAGGACATAGGGAAAAACACTGTTCCCGTGGGAAATTCACGAGTGCGAAGCCGCGGGCGAAAGCTAGTATTTTAATCATTTTCATCAGTCTGGTAATACTGATGCTGTAATACGTTGAAAATGTTTTTTCGTTCGCTCCAGTAGGCCCCCATTTTCGCTGAAAGTGCGACTCGCCCGTGATACCCTGAGGTTTAGGGCCACAAGGACGTATAGGGCTCAAAAGACGAGGAATTTGAAGGGCTTTAAGAAGATGTAAAAAGTATTTTGGAAAAGTCAAAAACTTTGGAAATCGAAAATACCGACTTTTTCGACCGAAAAATCTTGTTTTCACAGAAAATTCCCGATATCTCGAGAACGGGGCCGAATTTAAAAAATAAAAAAAAGCACCTCGGTATTGCACCAAGGAATGTTTTAGGTTATTACACTTTTTTCGGATAAATTGGTTGCATATTTGTGAGAAATTGTACGGGTTATGGAAAATAAAAATATATTACAAACATGATTTTTATTTTTTTTATCCTAACTAATATTATAAATGCGAATGTGAGTTTTTTTGTTTTTGGTTTGTTTGTTTGTTACCTCTTCACGCTTTATCTACTGAACCAATCTTCCTGAAATTTCGCATACACATAGCTGGAAGTACGGAGAAGGACATAGGGTACCTTTCATCCAGTTATAATTTACGTAGTCATCATCTTGTCCAGAATCCCTCTCTTTTCAATAGCCACGATAAAACCCAAAGATTTAACCCATTGTTGTTGCTCTAACTTGAATCTAGAAGAAAACTGTCAATGACAAAACTAATCTACATTAAATTACCTACCACATGATATGAATTTTATTTTTGTACGTCTTATAGTTTTTGAGTAACATCTACTCAAATTTCAAAGTTTAAATTTTTTTTGAAATTTCAACTGTATTTTCGCCATTTTATACTGGAAACCGCTGAATTTGGAATAAAATTATGTATGCTCTAATCAATCTTGATGTATTTACCTACAAAACAAGAACACTAATAGTAATTGGTTAAATGACTGGGTTCAAACTAGTGGTCAAAACTACTGGGTTAATTGTTGTTCAATGTTCGAAAGTTCGGTGCTGTAAGTTGTTGAAAGTGAACAAATACTCGTACGATCATTAATGGAGTCTTGTTTTGTAGGTTAACATATCAAGATTCATTAGTGCATACATAATTTTGTTCCAAATTCAGCGGTATTCAGTATAAAATGGCGAAAATACAGTTAAAATTTAAAAAAAAAATTAAACTTTGAAATTTGGGTAGATGTTACTCAAAAACTATAAGACCTACTGTGGCGTACAGCGGAGCGTCATGTTCCCCGCTACCCGCATTGAGCTGTGACTCATTATATTCAGATACGTCTCGGTGTGCGGACGGCTGCTCGAGTGCACAGGCTGTTATCATTCTCAGTGACTATCTAGTCGCTCTGTACCAACTTATACCAATAGTCAGGATACGGTGGAGCCCCAGTTAACTGACCCGGTTAAGCCCCGGGTCAGGTTGTGCTGTGGGGCACATAACGTGCGGGGCGGGGCACGTTACTATGCCGTATAATATTAGTGCCAACGGCACATTTGGCGACGAGATAAACGTGAGTACATTAATCTTTAGTAAAAAAACAAAGAAAGTGGGTGGAATATTCAATTTAATTTTATAATCCTATCACTGGGCTTCCGCCCGCGTTAGATTCTTATTCGAGGGTAGAATCTTAAGAAAATATATCGTAAAGAATAATCAGCCATCTCGATAATCAATAATTTAGTGAAAAGGGTACAAAATGACCTTATTGGCTTTGGTACCATGAATGGCTCAAGGGATCTTGGCACCAACATAACAACAATACTTTTTATTTAAATATTAATTTCAATATTTTCCTGCATCTATAGTTTGGCCATAGTGGCCGTGATGATATACATATATGAAAAAGTTAATAAGTAGGTACTAAACAATATCTGACTAATGGCTCTGATTGTGATGAGCGGCACCTAACTATTTATGAATAGCTTTTCGCTTAATACAATGAGTATTATTCTGTTAACAATGCACTTTCTGTACATAATTTGAAATATTTGCTCATTCATTTATTCACTGTACAATATTTACAATTTATCATTATACAATGTTACATAAACCAGTAATATGAATGCATACTTAGTTTTCTTAGGTTAAAACGTCAGTTTAAAACGTAACTACAGTGATACAAATTATGAGGTCGGCTGGACTGGCACTACCGGCAGGTCACAAGACAGAATATTTATAATTGATTATTTTTCTAAAGCGAAGTATATATAGCAATTACCTACTTTTAATTTAACGATTTAACACAAGAAACAAAAATTTAAAGCTTATGTCGTGTCACTGTGAAAGATACACGAATTTTTGTTTTCTAAAGTTTTTATACCTTTGGTATTATCAAAATAGATAAAACAGTGAAATAAATAGGTATAAAAATGGAATATTATAATTATTTTCTCATCACAATCAAATCAGTTCAATTTGTGTCATATAACTAATACCCAATTTCTGAGATACTTTTGTCAATCTGTTGATCTATTACCATTATAATTGCGTTTCTGAACAACAAACTAAACTATGTTTAATATGAGTTTAACTTAACTGTCCATTGTGACGATATTTTATATAATAAAGGTACCTAAGTGCAACCAGAACAGGGATTGTGGTCGGCTGGTACCTGAACTAGAAAAAACATGTTTCCCTGGTTCCCAACCCGAGAGATTATTATAATTAACTGATATTTAATCGATAGTGTACTTTTTCCATATGATTGATTAATATCGTGATGAAAAAAAAAAACTCAAAATTTGAACTAAGAGTAAAATAAAAAATAAATATAATAAATAAATAGGTATTAAAACAATTACAAGGGTGCAAGTAAATTTTAGAAAGAACTATAGGAACTATATTTTTGATTGTCTCTAAATATAAGAATTATTTCAACTAAATAGTTAAAAGTTGACTAGTATCATAAAGAAACTACCATCCGAGTTGCAAGAAAATACACGCCAAAATGAAAAAAAAAAAATTGAAGGACAGTTTTAAATAATTAGTCTGGTTCTAAAAATACATGATATTTTAACCAGTGGAGTTCGTTACAGCTTCTGGTTGACCGGAACATTGATAGATGCGTCGATTAAGATGTTGTTCTCTGTGATTACAATATTCAGAAAACAAAAACTTGTTTATGTAACACTGGCGGCCCGTCCCAGCTTTGCAAGGGGGCCATTTAGAGGTAAATTATATTTACCTCTAAATGGCCTCTAAATAATAAATAATAATAATAAATTATATTACATAGAAATAATATAGGTGCTAACGCAGGAATAAATTTTAAAATCAATCCAGTGATTAAGATTTTTTGTTAAAAATATCTTTAAGGAAAATGCAAAACTTCCATTTTGTATTATGGGTATGGAAGTGTAAGAAGTGTAGATTGTACACTAAATGTATTGTATATTTAATGTGAAATAAACAAGTAAAACAAATGAAATAGGTACCTAAATAAATGGATAAAAAAAAATACGGCAGTAAATACTTAGCGTATTTCAACATAATATGACAGACATGTCGATAACATGTACAAGTTTAAGCCACCAGGAAACCTACAATATAAAATGGAGGCATTTATTTACTTTACTCAATTATTATTTTACAGTCTACCCTGTAAAACAAAATGGTATTTTATTGAAAGCGAATTAATTGAACTTATTGGTGAAAACATAAATTAAGTTTATTACAAAGGATTTAAGTATGATTGTTCGGTCCTGACAAATACAGTAACTGGGCTATGCCAAACGATTTTGATATTAATTGATGCTATAATAACTACTTTAACGAAGGTACACTCGGTTGCCTTTATATGTTTACATTATTTTACTTCACTAATCACAATGGTACCCCAAGAAGCAAGTTTACGTGCATGAACAAAGTATATTAATTGTTCTTTAATGCACTATAAGTATACCATACATAAATTCTAAAAACTATTCATAGTATAGTTTATTAAAATTTCCAATTGTAATGATGTGTAAGGAGATATTATTTTCCATTGATCATTGAAGAGTTAGCAATGAATCAGTTAGTTGTAATGACAACACAATATTTATTTGAAAATAGAGGAAAGCAGTTAAAATATCTAAATACATGGTGTCACCTAAATGTGATTTTTTACTATTTTATACTCCTACTTAATATCCAACAGTATTTTAGTACCTTTGTTTATGAGTCCATAATTATGGATTGATAAGTCAGCATTAACTCGACCTCGGCAATTTTATTGCCTGAAGTCATCATTAAATTGCTTAAGTTACCTTTGTGAACCAAAGTATGAATTCAGATGAATCGATATTATGGATCGTTTAACCAGCATTAAATTGCTAAAGTTACCCAAAATAAAACGAACAAATAATGAATATTGATGTGCACTTTGTGCTACAAATAAAAATATTATGAATTGTTAAGCTAGCATTAAATTACACGGAATATGCAGTTAAAATGCTCATAGTCAGCATTAAATTGCTAAAACTACCCAATATAAAACGAATAAAGAATAAAAAATGATGTGCACTTTGTGCTACGAATAAATGTTATTCCAATTAGGTATTTAAGTTTATATCTAATTGAGAATAACCAATATGTGTTTCGTTTGAAATAAAATATGTGTAAGGACAATGATGACCTCTGTATGTGGTCACGGGATAAATTCTCGGTCAGGTCAAATAATCTTTGTAAATCGGCCTGGGTCTAGTAGTGTGCCATCCTACACACAAGCGACTGTTAACAGCAATAATCCACAAAGGTGGATAAGTAATCAATGTGTAAGGACAATAACGACAACCTCCTTGTGTGGTCCCGGGTTAATTTCTCGGTCAGGTCAAATGTTTTGTTTAAATGGGCCTGGGTCTAGTGGTGTGCTATCCTACACAAAAGAGTTCCACTGTTAACAGCTATTCCGTATATGGGTGACTGTAACGGATAAAGTAACGTCTGTTATTAATTTAACAGCTATTCCACATAGGTGGTTAAAGAAATGATTGTGGTCCAGCAGCTATAAAAGTATTGGAGACGTCTAGTCTTAGCAAATCCATATTGTTGGGTTGTAATTAAATATAATGTATATTGGAAAAATGTATAATGCAGATCATTAAAAAATATATATATTCTGAACCTGCTACTGACAGGTTACAAAAAACTTATTGCCAAATTAAGTTTAAAAATACAGAATAGTCACTCCTAAGCTAATACATAAACAAATATGTATTTTATTAAACTAATGTAGGTACATTACATACAATTTAATAAAATGATTATTTTAAGATAGTATTAATTGAAATTGACACTGGACTGGAAACATTAACATAAAACTAAAGTAGGTATGGATAAATTTAATGTCGTCCTTACAAGATGTTGCCTTGCGGTAAGGTGCCCAGAAGACTGGCAGAATTGCCAAGTTGAATGGCAATACTGATCCTTTGACCAGTACCTACATAACATTAAGTTAAAAAAAAAAAAACATTATCCTTGTTATTTAGATTTTAAATTAGTTGCTGCTTTAACAGATTTAACTAATAAGCAACTCATGCTTTATTAATAGCAAATCCTTATTTGTGTGTGTTTTATAGAGAAGGTCTCTATACTGTTCCGGCTTAGTTTAGATCCAGAATTTACGCCAAGCAATGTTATCGTGTCTACTTCATAACCAAAATAATTAACAATATTTCTGGCATTTCTTCAAAGTTTTGACACACTGTCGTTGTTCATCTTTCAACTGTAGTAAGTAATTATTATAAAATACAATTTCTACAAACATTGAACTGGGTTGATCAAATTAAAAAATAATAAAAATATGATCAAAATACAAGTAAATAAATGCAATATACCGACATGTGGTTGTTAAAAAATTTTTAATTCGGCAAGTATCTACCTCTAACAATGATGTTGCTATGAAGGAATGAATTTTTAGTATGATTAAACGAAAAGTTAAAAAAAAAAGAAAAAGAAAAAGGGATAAGTGGCCGATGTTGGGAAAGTGGATATGTTGATTATGATGAGATTAATATCTGTGAAACTAAGTGACTTTCGGTAAAGGAAATGGCGCAAAATATTTTAATGATCCCATTTTGCGAGATGAGAATCGAAATTTATTGATGCTGATATTTATATGATTCCTATGAGATTGTTCGCATTCTTTTGACCATGCACATGATGTAAATAATATCTTTTAAATTTATTGATGCAGATATTTATATGATTCCTATGAGATTGTTCTCGTTCTTTTGACCATGCATATGATTATAAAGTAATATAATATATAATAGTAATATAGAAAAAACATACCAAAATAAAAATTAGAAATCATGTCATGTCAGAATGACATAATAGCGACCAATACTGTAATGAGTTTCTTTCGGCGTTTCTTCTCAGCAGTGGTCGTTCCGAAACGCTGGTAGTTAGCAGCTTTAAGAATTGCGATAATTTGAAATTTGATGTAAAGGGTTACTTTGGATTTATTTCATACTAGTGGTAATGAAAATTATTGAAAACCTTTATCTGTATTAAAATCATCAAAAGAAAGGAGAGATGTGGCGTACAGCGGAGCGTCATGTTCCCCGCTACCCGCATTGAGCTGTGACTCATTATATTCAGATACGTCTCGGTGTGCGGACGGCTGCTCGAGTGCACAGGCTGTTATCATTCTCAGTGACTATCTAGTCGCTCTGTACCAACTTATACCAATAGTCAGGATACGGTGGAGCCCCAGTTAACCGATCCGGTTAAGCCCCGGGTCAGGTTGTGCTGTGGGGCACATAACGTGCGGGGCGGGGCACGTTACTATGCCGTATAATATTAGTGCCAACGGCACACCTACAAAAATAAAATTTATATCATGTAGTAGGTAATTTAATGTAGATTAGTTTTGTCATTGACAGTTTTCTTCTAGATCTAACAGTTTTTTAACAAAACGGAGAAAACCGTGGCGAGGGACATATTTTCAATAAAAAGGGGGAAGGGAGGGGGAGGGGGGAATTGGTCTGATACCGGGCAAAATCAAGCTCAGCAGGGTGGAATTAGTGTAAAAAGAACCTCTACGAAGTGTAAAATAGGTAGTTTATGGGGGCTAATTGATGTTCAATGTTTGTAAGTTGTCAAAGGTGACCAAAAACTCGTACGACTGTTAATGGAGTCATGTTTTGTAGGTTAATACATCAAGATTGATTGGTGCATACATCGCTTTGTTCCAAATTCAGCGGTTTCCCTAAAAATGGCGAAAATACAGTCCAAATTAAAAACCTCGTTTGGGTAGATGTTACTCAAAAACTATTAGACCTATAAAAATAAAATTTACACCATGTGGTAGGTAATTTAATGCAGATTAATATTGTCCTTGACAGTTTTCTTCTAGATCCAACAGTTTTTGTACAAAACGGCGAAAATCGTGGCGAGGGACATATTTTCAATGAAAAGGGGGGGGGAAATTGGACACAGTTATGCAAACTAGAACCAACCCACAAGAAGTCTGGAGTGGCAACCGTGTAAATAGATTGACTTCTTTTGTGCGGGATGTAGGACCTAAAGATATACCTTAGACTCGGATAAGACTTCGGTTAAACGGCCTATATTTGTATATATGAAAGAGAAAATTTCAACAATTCGGCAACTCGACAGGGGCTCGATAATCGCTTACCTTGCTCGCGTGTTGAAGGCTTCTCTTTGGTGATCACCAGTTTTCTTCGAGTACAGCAGTGACAAGAATATTCTGGAAGGATCTGTTGCGGGAATCTTCGTAACGGCGCGCGCGCGGCACTGAAGGCGCGAACAAACACGCTATCTCAATGACAGACGATACGAGACTGAAATGCAATCACTGGCGATGCTTCCGGGAGGGGCGAGTAGACTCCATCTCGCTCCCTCATTTGCCCGCTAAAAGGGACAGCGATATCAAGGTGCCTTATCACCGAATTGAAGAGGAAAAAAAAAGAAATTATATAAAATTGGAGGCTGAAGGCCTCAACATAGCTCCCCGCCTTGAAAGGTCCAGAGCTTTCAAATTAAAATATAGACAAGAAGCTAGGTGGATAGATCAAGATAAGATAAGATAGATTAAGCTAGGAGGATAGATTAGAGGTAATAGCGGTCTGAGAATATCAGCGAATCGATATCTACGGTAGAAATTATGATTAAATAAGCGGTTTAATTAAATTGCGGTTTGATTAAATTGCGGTTTGATTAAGTTGCGGTTTGATTATTGGGTAGGCAAAGGATACAGCTTTGTGACAGGACGCTTATATGTGCCTGACACAGTCTTGACTAAAGCCACGCGAATTATACCATCCGATCCAGGAAACACCTCCTTTATGACACCTAATGGCCAAGTCAAGGGCGGTACGTTATCTTGACCCAAGAGAACGACAGTGCCTATCTCTATGGGACGATCGTGAGTGCACCATTTCTGACGGACTTGCAGCGTATGCAGGTATTCAATACGCCATTTTTTCCAATATGATAACACGAGTTGATCCAAAAGTTTTTTACGCTTTGTCAAATTCATACTTTCCTCTGTCAATTCAGAAGAAGGTAAATAAGTAATGGGACTGGACATTAAAAAATGAGCCGGCGTGAGAACGTCAGGATGCGGATCAGATGATAAAACACTAAGAGTAGGCTGACGAAGCCAGGACGGGCCGTTATAATATAAGGAATGTACAATTAACTCCGAAGGCAGCATGCCACGTGAAAGACAATCGCTAGGATTCTCTTTCCCTGATACGTGATTAAAACAAGCGGCAGGTAAATTTTCCTGAATTTTTGCAATACGGTTGCTAACAAATATAGACCACCTATGAGGGGCAGAATGGATCCACGAGAGCGCAATAGTGGAATCCGAAAACGCATAAGTACCGGCAATCGGAATGCGGGCAGAAAGCTTCTCTCTGACAACCCTAACAAGCTTAGACAGCAACAAAGCAGCAACGAGTTCTAATCAAGCTAGTGTTGTTACTTTAGCGGGGGAAACCTTGGATTTCGCACAAAGAAGGCGGACCGTTATATTACCTTGAGTATCAGAAATGTGTAAAAATACACAGCAACCATAACCACTAAAGCTAGCATCACAAAAGGCCACAATGTTTACGACAGATTCTGCAAAAACTCCAACATGACGTGGAATTTTAAGAGCAGATAGTGCGGGAAAATCCCGTGCTAAAGCAGTGAAGCGGTCTATGATTGGCTGCGGAGGTACATCATCCCAATCTATCTTGGCTAACCAAAGTTCTTTAATAAGTATTTTAGCGTACAAAACTACCGGGGCTACAAGGCCAAGTACGTCGAATAAGCGAGCAATTAATGATAAAATGGTGCGTTTTGTACATTTACTGTCCACTGGGCTGGTTGTCAAAGAAAAAGTATCTTCAGCGGGCTCCCAGGTTAAACCAAGGATTTTAAAATTGTTAATATTGTTATCCATACTAGAAAAATTAACTGATAAGCGGTGAGACGCAGGGAGGGTCTCTAACAAAGCGGGTGAATTGCTGGCCCATTTGACAAGGTCGAAGGAACCTAATTTAAATAAATCAATTAAGTTGTGTGACAACTTTATAGCGGTTTGTTCATCAGGAACAGAATAAACATAATCATCCATATAAAACTGGGTTTCTACCAATTTGGATGCGTCCGGAAAGCGGTCGCTATGCTCACACGCCAGATGGCGTAGTGTGCGCATGGCTAAGTAAGGACTAGACGCCAACCCAAAAGGCACGCGGTTGAAATTAAAGGTGCGAATAGGCTCATTCTTATTGAAGCGGAATAAAATTCGCAAGTATTCGCGGTGATGCGGATTAACACCGATTCTTAAAAACATCTGTTTAATATCTGCGGTCATAGCTATGGGAAACGTACGAAAATCAAGTAATAACAAAAATAAGTCGGCCTGTAAATTCGGTCCGACATGTAAAATGTCATTGAGTGACAACCCTGAGTGCGTCTTAGCGCTGGCGTCCAAAACTACACGAATACTATCCTTGTCTGGCCTAATGACCGCATGGTGCGGTATGTAATAGCCCTGTTCTGTTAATTCAGAATCAGGTACTTCCGATAAATAACCCTGAGATATATAGTCGGTGATGGTTTTATTATAATTTTCGCGTAGGGTTGGCACGTGCGCAAATTTACGCTCGAGGGCCAACAGGCGGCGGTGGGCGACTGCACGAGAATTGCTCAACTCAGAGGGGTTCCGCGAGAATGGTAGGTCAACAAAATACCTACTGTCTTTAAACGTGACGGAAGAACAAAAAATATCTTCGCACTCTTTTTCGGATGGACTAATAAGCCGTGAAAATGGTACTTCCTCCAATTCAAAGAACTTCTGTAAACCCGACTCAATGTCAGTATTAGTCAGCGCGGTAAACGAGGAAGATTGAGAAAACGAGTCACAATGACCTGCCGCACTACCCATCAGTACATACCCGAAGCTAGTCAAGACAGCCGGAGGCGCACGACCGCCCGACTCAATCATATTACCTAAATAAATATATGGAAAAAGTTGCGCGCCGAGAATAATGTCAATATTTCCCGGCACATTCCAAGTTAAATCGGCTAGTGGTAATTTATTTATATACGACATGTCGTCATTTAATTCAATATAATTCGCGGGTAGCTTACCTGTAATACAATCTACCACTAACGCATGAATATAATATTTATCTTCGGGATTAACGCGCGATTCTATTTTTATATGTATGTAGCCATGCACTGACTGCGTGGACATTCCAACACCCTGTAACGAGGAGTTATGTAGCTTAACTATAGGTAAGTTCAAACGCTTACAACAATTCAAAGTTATTAAATTATTCTGAGACGCACTATCTATCAAACACCTGACCACAGTTTTATCATGACCATTGTTATGAGTCGCATACACTTGAGCCGTAGATAATAAAACATAATTTGAATTTCGCATTCCTGTGTTTAATGTTACAGAAGTTGTATTTTCCACGGGCGGCGAGGACTGGGTGAGCGCAGACTGCGCGGCGTCTCCGAGATAACAAACCGGTTTGCCGTCGCCTGGAGCTGAGTCCAGTTTATTATTCTCAGAGAAATGCAACAATGAATGGTGCTGCTTTTTACTAAACTTGCATGTCGAACGCGACTTACATTTATTCAATGAGTGGGTTAGGCTTAAGCAGTTAATACAGGCACGCTTTGACTTAATAAAATCGAAACGAATTTGCGGTGTACTCATATTTTTAAATTGCTCACACCTAAACAATGGATGTTTTTCGCCTGTGCATATTGGGCAGGGCGTTTTTTATTTCACACCGTGGCGCGCTATTTGATATGAAAGTTTTTGAAGTATTAGTGGAATTTGTCACTCGCGTTTCAAACCGCGAACAATTATTAGTATGTGATCTTTCGCGTGCCTTTATATGATCTTGTATAAAAGATATAAATTCTGTATAAGATGGCAATTCCTTTCCACTAATATGCGTTTCGAATAGCTGGGCTGTTTGAGAGTCAACCTTTCGTAAACCACAATGTAATAAAATAAAATCCAATAATTTAGGTATCTTTAGCTGCTTGAGCGCTGCAATAGACGCCGAATATTTTTCAATAAAAGTGTTTAAGCTAGCGGTATTATTGACACAATTTTTAATGTCCAAAATGTTGTTTAAATAATGAATACCTAAAGTGCGATTATCTTGGTACTTCTTAACGAGAGAATCCCAAATTGTATTATAAGTTTCTCCCGTGGGAACAATACCTGCAGTTAATTTTAAAGCACTGTGGGTAAGTTTGCCCATGAGATATTGGACACGCTGCGAGTCAGTCAGATCAGCGTTTTCGTGAATATTACTACGAAATATTTCGTAAAATATCGGCCAATTTTCAATTTTGCCATCAAAGGAAGGTATCTGGATAGGTGGTAATTTTATAGGGCCTTTCTTAAGTGACACGCCAACGTTAGTCTTATCTCTGGCTAAAATTAGATTACGTTTGTATTTAATCGCTGAATATAATTCTTCGAACGAATTTAAAGCCGCGTAATCAGGTGGGGTTTCTTTCAGTTCAAAGTTCAACTCATTAATATGTTCTACGATTACTTCAAATTTGTCATAAAGTTCGCTGATAGTCTCAGATTGGGCTAGAAATGGCTCATTCGAACGATAATCGTAATTGGAAATGCCTTTGCTTATATCGTATAAACGATTAATTCGTTCATAAATAGCTTCTTTTTTGGCAATGAGTTGTTTTAATTTGGCTTCGAGTTTGTTAGAAGCCATTATTGGAAATTACTATAAAGAAAGTATATGGAAGGTGAATTAGCAAAAAATGCAATTAACAAGATGGCGGTTCGTAGCACTAACGCCGAAGCGAAAGTACATAATATTAAAAGCTGGACAAATCCGCTCGTAAAGGACCAAATTATGGAGTGGCAACCGTGTAAATAGATTGACTCCTTTTGTGCGGGATGTAGGACCTAAAGATATACCTTAGACTCGGATAAGACTTCGGTTAAACGGCCTATATGTGTATATATGAAAGAGAAAATTTCAACAATTCGGCAACTCGACAAGGGCTCGATAATCGCTTACCTTGCTCGCGTGTTGAAGGCTTCTCTTTGGTGATCACCAGTTTTCTTCGAGTACAGCAGTGACAAGAATATTCTGGAAGGATCTGTTGCGGGAATCTTAGTAACGGCGCGCGCGCGGCATGAAGGCGCGAACACACACGCTATCTCAATGACAGACGATACGAGACTGAAATGCAATCACTGGCGATGCTTCCGGGAGGGGCGAGTAGACTCCATCTCGCTCCCTCATTTGCCCGCTAAAAGGGACAGCGATATCAAGGTGCCTTATCACCGAATTGAAGAGGAAAAAAAAAGAAATTATATAAAATTGGAGGCTGAAGGCCTCAACAAAGTCATTTGCGAGAAAATTTAATTTTTGTTTCATAACTGTGTACAAATATTTAGGTAAATTATTTGAGTTAAACAAGTTTACAACTTTAATTAATGTATGGATAACTATATAGAAAAAGTATCTCGATTGATATTTTGTTTGATTTAGTAAATATTTTAGACAGGAAAACTGATGGTTCCTTATTGCAAAATTATACCTTTGTGGGTTGGTTCTCTTTAGAAATATTTTAAGATTTTATAAAGATAGGCAAATTAAGTTAAGTAACAAAAAAAAACATATTTTTATCATACTTCTATTTGTTTCTTTTACACACATGTTTGTTTTACACATTAGAATAAAAAAAAAATCAAATTAGACAACTTATTTTTAACCATTGTACTCATCATCCTTATCTCCATCATGTATTTCTATCTCAAAATCAGGTTCACCAGAAAACTCTATGTCATCTTCCACAGTTACATCTCCAGTTAAGTTTTTGTAAAATTCTTGATTACATTCTGGTATAAGATGCAATAAACTTTTTAAATCATTCAACTTTGCCTCAGGGATTGGTTTCCTGTTAGGCCAAAGCTGATCCATTATACAGGGTGTCCAGCGGCAGATTTCAAAGTTTGAAAAATTGTAAAAAAAAACTACATCTCTGACACAAAGTTAGTTTATTTAAAATAATAAACAGAAAGTGCAGTGTTTATTTTTTAAATATTACATTCTCCAAATGACGGCCATCGAGTCTGACGCACTCTTCGAGTCTTGAACGCATGTTTTCGAAAACACGTTTACAAAGTGACTGGGGAATCTTGCTGATTTCGGCTCGAATATTTTCTTTAAGTTGTGTCACAGTGGTCGGGTTTGTTTTGTATACAATAGATTTTAAGTATCCCCATAAGAAAAAGTCACATGGACTTAAATCTGGTGACCTAGGTGGCCATGGTATGGTACCGTTTCGGGATATGTTTTTTTCAGGAAATAACTCCCGCACTGTATTCATGGACACATTAGCAGTATGAGCGGTAGCCCCGTCCTGCTGAAACCACGTGTTTCTGTTAAAAGATGCACTATTCTCTAGTTCCAGCTTAAAAAAATTACGTATCATCTCGGCATATCTCTCTGAATTCACAGTAACAGTTTGGCCACGTTGATTTTCAAAGAAATAAGGCCCTATGATGGCAGATGCTGACATTGCACACCAGACTGTCACTTTAGGTTTATGTAAAGGCTCTTGATGCATTTGTCTTGGGTTACGCATATCCCAATAACGAAAATTTTGCTTATTTACATAGCCTTCGATGTGAAAGTGGGCTTCATCACTAAAGAATATGTTGCCCAAACGATTAGCAGTAGGAAATCTCAACAACATCATCTCCGCATAAGATTTTCTTAATGCAAAGTCCGAATCGTGTAAATCTTGCACGATCTGAATTTTATAAGGGTGGAACTTGAGTTTTTTCGCATTATTACCTGTAAAGTCGATTTGCTGATTCCTAATATGGATGCACGTGCACGAAGTGATAAACGCGGATTTTTAGTCACAGAAACCATAACGCGTTCAACATTTTCATCCGTCGCTACCGTCGGTGTAGGTCCCGGTCTGAGTCTATTTAATGTGGATCCTGTAGCCCTGAACTTCGCTACCCATGACTGGATAAGGTTGATCGATGGTCCATCACGTACACGACGTATACCATATCGATTGTTAAATCGACGGCGTGCTTCAGTGAGCGAAAACCCACTCGAAATGTACGCTTCGACAGCAAAAGCGCGGTGCTCTCCACTCCACTGTTCCATGGCTACTAAAATCACCGCACCGCTTGCGCTCGCAATGATGCCCCCCGCGCCCCTCTCACACGTTGCGTTCAGAAACTACGTTTATTTAAAATTTGAATTCTGCCGCTGGACACCCTGTATCTATTGTTACTGGTCTTGTATCACCCCATATTTTTTTCTTTAAATTTACTTCAATAAAGTCATCATTCAGGTTAGGTCTCATAAGCAAAAATATTGCAAAACCAAATTAAAGCTGACTTGAAATCAGCTCAACAAGATCCATCCATAGAAACAATCACGTTTGATCTGCAAAAAACCCTGCCTCTTTCGCGTATCCCAACAAACATTGTATTTTGTAAAAGACAGTTGTGGGTATTCAACTTGGGAATCCACATGGGAAGTAACGACCAGGCCCATTGTAACGTTTGGTTGGGTGAAAGGAGAAGCGGGTAGGGGTTCTCAAGAATTAGGCTCCTGCCTTATAAAGCATTTAATAGAGAGGTTTGGCGACCATAACGTGAAGAATCTTATACTTTGGAGTGATTCTTGCGGTGGCCAGAACCGAAATAAGCTGACTTTGATGCTGAAAGCATTATTAGATGGTCACTTAACACTTCAAACGATCAGACTGTGCTTTTTGGAATCTGGCCACAGTTTCCTGCCGAATGATACCGATTTTGGCAAAATTGAATGTGCATTGAAATTACAACGAAGACTTTACACGTCAGATGATTATATACTAGTAATGCAGATAATGCAGTCATGCAAAAAAAAAACCAATGCAAGTCCAGAGAATGAAAAAAGAGGATTTTCTGTCAAGCGCTAACCTAGAAAAAAAAATATAACAAACAGAAAAAAAGGCACCGATGAGTCAAAAGTATCTTAGCTTAATACAAAAGAAATTATGATAAAGAAAGAAGTTCCGTTTTCTATTTTTATGAGACCTAACCTGAATGAAGAACCATGTATTATGGTTCTATTTTGCGTAATGAAAATGTAAAAGATTGACAGATACCACGCAACGTGGTTCTATTTAGTATTTAAAAAGTGCCTCTATTAAGGGATGGTACCCTGAGCGGGTCATATTATTTTTCTTGTGGCTTGATATATTTATCTGTGTTATATCTAAGATGTTGTTAAACATGTTTGAGGACCTGTCTAACTATATAACTCAATTTTAGTCGAATTGTGGGTTGGTTCCTGTTTGCATAACTAGGTCCAATTGGTCTGACACCGGCCAAAATCGTGCTCAGCAGGGTCAAATTAGTCTAAAAACATCCGGTGTCAAACTGTAACATTCCATGCCGTTCAACTTAAAAAGGAGACGGCTTTTCAGATTATTCTTCTAGACTAATACGTGACCAGACTGATGGACCATGGATGGACCAGACTGACACCAGACTGTGCGTGTAATACCCACAGAAGTAAATTTTTTTTTTAGGTAATACCACAGAAATATCTTTTTTTTTTAATATAATTGTAAATACCCCGTCTAATCACAGACATATAATAATATTAAAAAAAAATTTTTATTTCTGTGCGTCTAATATGTAATGCTTCCTTCACTCAATTCGTGATTTTTTTTTCTCTATGCTGCTGTCAACTTGACATTAATATGACATGGTCTTGTCTTGTGAAATCTATTTGATAATCATCTAACCTATAAATTATAGGCTATACAATTCTAAATTTTTATAAAATAACAGGGCAAAATGAGTGACCTATCTGATTTTTCGAGTCCAAAAGCTTCAGATTCTGAACTGCAAGACTTTTTGATGGCTGAAAAGCAAAAGGCTCAATTTCATGCACAAGTAATGTTTTACATCATTCTACAAGTTAAATATTACCGCAGATGTTCCAGTTATTTTAAATGATAACGTGGTCTTTTTGGCATATTCTGATTTAAAATGTCGTGTCCGTATACAATCTACTTTGTTACTTTATTTCAGATTCATGAATTCAACGACTTTTGCTGGGACAAATGTGTGGATAAACCAGGAACTAAATTGGATTCTCGCACGGAGACTTGTATTACTAACTGTGTAGAAAGATTCATTGATGTATCCCTTCTTATCACCAACAGATTTGCTCAAATGCTTGAAAAAGGTGGCGGCATGCACTGATTTTGATATTCATGTAACTATTTCTAAGATTAGAAGGGGTTTTAATTTCATTATTTCACTGCCACCTATTACAAATGTTTTCAGATCATAAAACAGATATATGTATGCATTCTATGCCAAAACCAGACTATGTGGCAGCAGTAGATATAAGATGAGCATTTTCTTTTGTTATGTAGGAAACCTACATAACAGATTGTAGCTTTAGAATTATGGATGGATGTATTTGAAGTTGAAATACTGAGAAGTACTGTTATTTCATTAAATGTTACACTGGTATATTTTTTTTTACCCTACATATCCAAACAGGGCTAGGCAAAATCAAGCAAACATAATGATACATTTATCATTTTCTAAATGTTTCAAGAACCTTATTCTATCATCATCAGGTTCATTTTTAAACTATTAGGAAATGAGAAAGCATTATACATCAAAGTTAATATATAAATATGTTTATTCTATCTGGATATTATGTTGCAATTTTATCCAATGGATGGAATGATGCTACTTCTTTACTCTCATGCCTATTAGAATTAGCCCCCACTGATTGTATGTACTTCACAGGCTATGCTAATGTATCTGTAATGTGAATGATTAATCTCTAGTAAAATAATATGTCTGAGTATTCTCGGTCTATATACTAGGGTTAGGGTTATTTATAATCTGTGCTCCTGGTACACCTATCTATTGACAATAGATGTAAAAAATATAAATCCTTAAATTATTGTTTTTTTCTATCTAAGACAATGGCTTGGTAGGCATTCTGTAACATTTGTTGTTGGTTAGGGCAACCAATAAATTTTTGTAATTTGGAAAGTTGTGGCTCTACTTGCATTGTGGAATTTTAGAGTGCATAGTTTAATTAAAAGTAGGATTGCTGTACTTAAAATTATGTATTATTTATAAATTAAATATTCATTAGTTATAATAAAAATCCCCTAATGCAGTCATGTCATGATTCAAGGAAATTAAAATTTATAATACCAATAATTGCAATAGAGGATTATTAAGATTACAGTGCTTTTCTATATAAGGAGGTTGCATAGACAGCTATATGATAACATAAGTTGAAAATTCAACCTCCACTGATGCCAACAGTAATAATGGTGAATTATCTGCCAACTCTTCCGAGTTTCGTATCTGTGCGTGGATCTGCTGTGACTGTTTGAACAGCAACTAATGCCTCATTGATTTTGGTCTGCAACTCCCGAAGATCTTGAACAAATAGCAACTTCAACACGTCAGCTGGTTGTTGAACAATGTTGGCATCAGTTTTTGAAACATCTGGATGTGGAGATGTCTTCAGAATTTTAGCAATTGCTGATAATCTAAACTTGGGGTCCGGATGAGGTCCGACTCCAGATAAGGTAGAGACTCTTTCTACTCCTTCTTTGAAAGCTGGGCTAGAAACTGGAAAAATTCCATTCATTAGGATTTAAAATCTAAAATAAAACTTTATATTTCACAGGACAGTCAGTTTGAAACTCCAATAGATGATTGACCTAAATATTTAGTAGAATAAAAACTTACAATCAAGATTGTCCAAGGGATTTGATGACACAACATTTGGAGTGGCTTGTTTTGTTTCTTCAACTTTTGCATCCTTATATTTGTCAACTGAAAATAATAAAAAAGCTATTATGAAACAATATTCCATAGAATTAAATAGCAATGGGCTAATAAAGTACCTAAGTGTTTGGGAGTTGCAGAATGATGCAATACAAGACTAATGTTTACTTGGTAGACTTATTGCGATATAGCAGTAGGAATCTAACCCTTACCAATAGGTCAAATAATAGAATAATGAATTAGATCTGATCTAGAAGACTGTACTCTTAGATATGACTCGCATTATGTGGAGATTCATCATGTTGGAGCCCGGCTAATGTTAACTTGGGTTAATAACACATGGCCAGAATATTCATTTTTATACATCATAGAGTTTAAATAATTTAATAAGTAAAAAGATGAGAATATTAGAAAAAAAAAATGACCAGCTAGTTTACTTGCCATTGTCTGCATATTCTAATCTCACAGCATATGAGAGCAGCCAGTTGAGCTGTTCATTTGGCTGTCCATCAACAGTAGGGCTGACCAAATCCCGTTGGTATGCATCATAAGCTTCATTCCAACTGTCAGAGTCAATATTTCGAAGGCCCTCGCGTTCTTCGATCTTATAATGCCTTATTTTTTGGTCCTCTAACCACAGAACAACGCTTCTGTACTCCTTTTCATCTACCAAGAATACAAATTGACACTGTTAATAAAATCCTAAATTTTATGTAAATTTAAAATCAGTGGACACGATTGAAAAAATAAAATAAATACCTACCTTCGCAGTTAAAATTATCAGGATTGGGATGTCCAAGGGCCGTCAGCTTTAGTTTAAACATGGTATTCATAATTAGGAATTTGTTATGTGGAGCTATAAATCTCACTAATTAACCGAGAAACGTAGAAATTACGTTCACGTCACGGCAAGCGACACTGTGAGTGAAGCGACCGGCAGCCAGAAAGCCAAAGACAGCCAAAGAGCAAGTGATTATATGCTCTTTGCCAAAGAGCATATAATATAATCACTACGTTTTATGCTGGCGCTTCACATCGCTATTCGGTGTTCGCGTTTTTGTTCGGCTTTGTTCGCTATATTTCGTGTCGAAGTCCGAATATGGCGAATACACCGTCTACACATCGTTCATGAATAGCGAATATGCCGAACATATACGAATATTTTTGCTATAGTAGAAACGCATCGAACGCAAAGATGGACGTATTGACTACAGCAGCGGCTTATTATTTCCATTGGGCCAATTACCAGTATATGTTATGCGAACATAAAAACAAAGTCGTTAAAAGACCACGGAGAAGGCGCTGGTGGATGTTAACAATTCATTCATATTAAATATGCAGCCATCAAAGAATTTCGCTTTTTTTAAGCTCATTTATAGTGCCTGTATATTCCAGGCTCTTCTAAATACTATTCCATGCGTCAATAACTTTACTTCTGTTTTTATGAGATGCATGTTGCCGGTCCCATATGCAGGGATGCATTTGATAATATTCTAAAAATCTCATGACCATGTCATTTGACCAATCCATCTTGGCGCGATCGAGCTGTAAATAAATCTATGAAATAAACTAAGTAAACAAACACGTCCGTCGTTGTCGCGCACCGCTTACTACTGGGCGAGCGATGTGTGGACGGCAAACGAACATATTCGGCATATTCGCAATCCTTTGATATGTGGCAAAAAACCGACAAGCGGCGGATCGGGGTGTTCTTGTATTCGCGTATTCGTCTTGTTCGTGAAGAATAGGCAAATATAGACGAATAGAGCCTCCTCACATCGTCGTATTTGGGCGAATAAGACAAATACGCGAACACGAATAGCGATGTGTGGTGCCAGCATTATGCTGGCGCTTCACATCGCTATTCGGTGTTCGCGTTTTTGTTCGGCTTTGTTCGCTATATTTCGTGTCGAAGTCCGAATATAGCGAATACACCGTCTACACATCGTTCATGAATAGCGAATATGCCGAACATATACGAATATTTTTGCTATAGTAGAAACGCATCGAACGCAAAGATGGACGTATTGACTGCAGCAGCGGCTTATTATTTCCATTGGGCAGTATATGTTATGCGAAAATAAAAACAAAGTCGTCAAAAGACCACGGAGAAGGCGCTGGTGGATGTTAACAATTAATTCATATTAAATACTAGCTTTTGCCCGCGGCTTCGCCCGCGTGAATTTCCCACGGGAACAGTGCTTTTTCCCGGGATAAAAAGTAGCCTATGTGCTATTCCAGGTCATTATCTACCTCTGTACCAAATTTCATTGAAATCCGTCCAGTAGATTTTGCGTGATTGAGTAACAAACATCCTCACAAACTCACAAACTCACAAATTCACAAACTCACAAACTCACATCCAAACTTTCGCATTTATAATATTAGTATGGATGCAGCCATCAAAGAATCTCGCTTTTTCTAAGCTCATTTATAGTGCCTGTATATTCCAGGCTCTTCTTAATACTATTCCATGCGTCAATAACTTTACTTCTGTTTTTATGAGATGCATGTTGCGGGTCCCATATGCAGGGATGCATTTGATAATATTCTAAAAATCTCATGACCATGTCATTTGACCAATCCATCTTGGCGCGATCGAACTGTAAATAAATCTATGAAATAAACTAAGTAAACAAACACGTCCGTCGTTGTCGCGCACCGCTTACTACTGGGCGAGCGATGTGTGGACGGCAAACGAACATATTCGGCATATTCGCAATCCTTTGATATGTGGCAAAAAACCGACAAGCGGCGGATCGGGGTGTTCGTGTATTCGCGTATTCGTCTTGTTCGTGAAGAATAGGCAAATATAGACGAATAGAGCCTCCTCACATCGTCGTATTTGGGCGAATAAGACAAATACTCGAACACGAATAGCGATGTGTGGTGCCAGCATTATGCTGGCGCTTCACATCGCTATTCGGTGTTCGCGTTTTTGTTCGGCTTTGTTCGCTATATTTCGTGTCGAAGCCCGAATATAGCGAATACACCGTCTACACATCGTACATGAATAGCGAATATGCCGAACATATACGAATATTTTTGCTATAGTAGAAACTCATCGAACGCAAAGATGGACGTATTGACTGCAGCAGCGACTTATTATTTCCATTATATGTTATTCGAACATAAAAACAAAGTCGTCAAAAGACCACGGAGAAGGCGCTGGTGGATGTTAACAATTCATTTATATTAAATATGCAGCCATCAAAGAATCTCGCTATTTTAAGCTCTTTTATAGTGCCTGTATATTCCAGGCTCTTATTAATAGATACTATTCCATGCGTCAATAACTTTGCTTCTGTTTTTATGAGATGCATGTTGCGGGTCCTATATACAGGGATGCATTTGATAATATTCTAAAAATCTCATGACCATGTCATTTGACCAATCCATCTTGGCGCGATCGAGACGTAAATAAACCTATTAAATAAACTAAGTAAACAAACACGTCCGTCGTTGTCGCGCACCGCTTACTACTGGGCGAGCGATGTGTGGACGGCAAACGAACATATTCGGCATATTCGCAATCCTTTGATATGTGGCAAAAAACCGACAAGCGGCGGATCGGGGTGTTCGTGTATTCGCGTATTCGTCTTGTTCGTGAAGAATAGGCAAATATAGACGAATAGAGCCTCCTCACATCGTCGTATTTGGGCGAATAAGACAAATACGCGAACACGAATAGCGATGTGTGGTGCCAGCATTACAGAAAGCAGCGGCGGACGGACCGACAGACTACAGACAGACAGTATGTCAATGTCAAAATTATGAATGAATGAATTGTCAGAGTACTTATTACTTCCATGATTGTCAGTTTATTCCATGGAAGTAATAAGTACGTTGTACAAAGTACTTACTACTTCCATGGTTTATTCAGTGTCGTTAGAGATGGGCGCTTGGATAAATTTCCGGAAGATAAAAATGGGAAAGAATGGGTAGAATTGGTAAAAATTAATTTATACCCATTTATACCCGATATTTTTTATTTATACCGGCAAGAAATTAAAATGAAAGTAAATTATCCTTATTTTCTTTAATTCTTCTTCTTCTCTCAGCCGAAAGACGTCCACTGCTGGACAAAGGCCTCCCCCAAGGATTTCCACAACGACCGGTCCTGCGCTGCCCGCATCCATGCGCAACCCGCGACCTTCACCAGGTCGTCGGTCCACCGAGTGGGAGGCCTGCCAACACTACGTTTTCCGGTTCGTGGTCGCCACTCGAGAACTTTTCTGCCCCAACGGCTATCTGTTCTGCGAGCTATGTGCCCCGCCCACTGCCACTTAAGTTTGGCGATTCTGCGGGCTATATCGGTTACTTTAGTTCTCCTACGGATCTCCTCATTTCTGATTCGATCACGCAGGGAAACTCCGAGCATAGCGCGCTCCATCGCCCTTTGGGTGACCTTGAGCCTTCTTATGAGGCCCATAGTAAGCGACCACGTCTCTGTTCCGTATGTCATTACTGGCAACACACACTGGTCAAAGACCTTAGTCTTGAGACACTGCGGTATTTTGGACGAGAAGATATCGTGAAGCTTCCCGAACGCTGCCCAGCCGAGTTGGATTCGACGGTTGACCTCTTTCTCGAAGTTGGACTTACCTAACTGAACTGTTTGTCCCAGGTATACGTAATTGTCAACAACTTCGAGTGTAGAGTCTCCAACCTTTAGAGGAGTGGGTGCGACACGGATATTAGACATGATTTTCGTCTTATCCATGTTCATTTTTAGACCCACTTGTTGAGAGGCTCTACAGAGGCCATCGAGCATTGTGCCTAGGTCTTCCAAGGTCTCAGCCATGACTACGATATCGTCAGCGAATCGAAGGTGAGTGAGGTACTCGCCGTTGATATTGATACCGAGTCCGCTCCAGTCCAGAAGCTTGAAGACATCTTCCAGGGCGGCGGTGAACAGTTTCGGAGAAATAACGTCTCCCTGTCTCACCCCTCGCTTCAACTGGATAGGTTTCGAGCCTTGATCCTGGAGACGGACCGACATGGTGGCGTTTTCGTACAAACACTTCAGCGCTTCGATATATCGATAGTCAATTTGGCACCGTTGGAGAGACTGTAGCACAGCCCAGGTCTCGATCGAATCGAAGGCTTTCTCGTAGTCCACAAACGCCAAGCATAAGGGCTGATTATACTCCTCAGTCTTCTGTATAATCTGCCGCAGCGTATGTAAGTGGTCTACGGTACTAAAGCCTTTTCGGAAACCGGCTTGTTCGAGAGGCTGGAAGTCGTCGAACCTGCGAGCGAGACGATTCGTAATGACTCTCGAAAACAGTTTGTAGACATGGCTCAGAAGTGAGATTTTCTTTAATACTGATAAAATAATAATTAAAGTATAAATATTAGGTGTGTTTTAATTATAAGGAAGATAAATAACTAGTTGTTTTCGGTTCAAATATTAAAAAAACATAAACAACAGATTTAAAATCATATGTATTCAAATAATATTTTGAAAATAATGATGCATTTTTAGTATATGGCTGTTTAAAGTAGAATTAACAAAAAAATCAAAACATCTTCAGTTGTATTATAGACTAACTTTTTGCCCGCAGCTTCGCCCGCGTGAATTTCCTTCGGGAACAGTGCTTTTTCCCGGGATGAAAAGTATCCTATGGCCTTCTCAGTACTTCTAACTATGTGTATGTGAAATAGGAAGATTGGTTGAGTAGATAAAGCGTGAAGAGGTAACAAACAAACTCACTTTCACATTTATAATATTAGTTAGGATTTGGAGGTAACTTCGCAATATTTTTCTATCGAGAAAATTTTATGCAAGCGTGTTTTTGAGAGAGTTAGTAATTAAGTTCCATAACGACCGGTCCTGCGCTGCCCGCATCCGGTCGTTATGGAAATCCTTGGGGGAGGCCTTTGTCCAGCAGTGGACGTCTTTCCTCTGACAGAGAGAGAGAGAGTGTAATTAAGTTGGCTGACATTCGTGTAAGGCGGGCCTTACGATTCGATGATCGCCTAGCCGTTCAATAGAATTCCGGCATTTGGCAAACTTGTTCGTCGCCCCGGCATAACATTTATCGTCTAAAACCAGTTGGCTGCGAATGAGTCAGAATAAAGATACCTATATCTTGTCAGGTCTTTTTGTAACCAAAACGTAAATTGTACACTTTATAAGTACTTTTATACACAGTACTTAATTTAAAAACTAAATATGTGCTTATTTCATAATAAATCTTAACGATATATTGTAAAATATCGTAATTACAAACATTTTAATTGATTTTAATTTTTACCCGGTATAAATTAAAAATTCCTGGGAAAATATGGGTATAAATGGATAAATTTCCGAGTCTCGGAAAATCGGGTAAATGTCCATCTCTAGTGTCGATTAATGGCTTTTAAATTATCGTTTAGTGATGTGACATTTCCATTGGAAGCGGTCAGTAAACGTTCTCGGAAATATTCCCTAAAACGGAAATTATTGTAAAAGTACACCTGAAATATTTCAAAAAGGGAATTTTCTTTTTGCAGACGTACCTATTTAAAATAAGAAAATTGACAATCACTAAAATTTTCAAGACAATCGGATGATGGGAAATGCATTTTTTCCATATTCCAGGGATTTCATATCCCAAGAAACTAGAGAATTTAATTCCCAAGAACATTGACAATACAATCGATAGTATCGTTGTAGTCGCTATTGTAACAACACTGCTTGGTCTTGGTTAGTTTAGTATATTACGTCCATGGCCTTGGCGGACAGACACTATGATACTTTTGACTTTGACAATGACTTATTTACACGACATGCATGGCCCATTCACCACAACCCCCCATCCTCCCATCCATGAATTTGGATGATTTGGATCCATGAAGTAGAACATAGAACTACGTAGTACTTATATTAATTCTGTAGAACAATTTAATGGAAAAAGCAAAAATATAGATTAAGCTCACGGCCTGCCTGTCGTCGCACAATATTTACCTATTTTACTTTATCATATATAACCTGAGAAAGTCAGAAGAAAGGATTATGTCTTCTTGGGTGAAAGAAAATTGTGTATCTTTCTTTCAACTTTTCTGCATAAAAGTGGTTAATACAGGCCGTATACCCCAGCATATCGCATTTATAATGGATGGTAATCGTCGTTATGCTAAGAAGCATAGCGTTGATAGTTCTAAGGGGCATTACAAAGGATTTGACAAACTTTCAGAAACTTTGAAGGTTAGTTTTGCTGTATGCTTGTTACCTTTTTCTTATATATTTTTGAAGACCTAAGGAATAATCAGATTAAAGCAACAATAATTAATTAGCAGTATTAAGTTGCAAATGTCCAACCATTCAGGTTCATAACAGAAAAAAATATTGTAAAATACTTGTAATTTGTTAACATAATCGTGTAATTTTAATTTGTTTCAGTGGTGTTTAGATATTGGCGTCCCTGAAGTTACAGTTTATGCATTCAGCATAGAAAACTTTAAAAGGGCAGAAGAAGAAGTTTCTGCTCTTATGGATTTAGCCCGAGACAAATTCAAAAGACTATTGGAAGAAATGTATGTAATTTTACGCACATGGTTTTTCAAACATTTTCAATTATCTGTGAGGTAGAATTTATTAAAATATTTTAACAGGCGTGAGCAACTGCAGGCGCAACTGTGCCCTGTTGGCCACCTTAGGCAGGGCCATCATTGGGTATATATTCTTTTTTCATGTAATGATAAAAATACTGCATCATGTCACTTCTGTAGATTTTATACTGAGCTGTGATATAGAGAGCCTCTAAGGCCCTGATCAAAGCAAGGCAAATTGCATCTATGCACTCTGTGCATCCTGCTCACTCCTTAAAGCAGCTCATAAGTCTTGCTAGAATTTCATGATGCGAGCAAATTCATGTTGGTTTGTCCAGAGCTTAATTCCTAGAGGCTCTCTATGTAGGTATGTTATAGTCTAATGCATTTATTGAAGTAGAGACAATAACTTTTTACTAATTTGCTAAAAAAAGAATATGGATTTTATATTTCTTACCAGCCAAGAACTAAAAATAATTAATTTGTTTTTAATGTCATCATCATTATATAGACTACATAAGTAAATGCAGGAGTCAGCATGCAAAACTTAACTGAGATTTATAAGGTTTCTATTTGTATTTTTGCGAAATGTTGTTTTTATTTTTTTTATTATTCATATTGCAGAGACCAGATAAATGATTGGGGCATGAGGATTCACATAGCTGGTAGACTTTCACTCTTGCCTGATGATTTGAGAAGTCTTATCTCAGAAGCAATGTTGGCCACCAAAGACAACAATAAGCTTAGACTCAATATAGCTTATGCATATACTGGTAATTTTATTTTACACAAGTGCGACGTATAGTGTCGTATACGACGCCCACTCCACCGCACGTAACTGGACATCGCAACCAGACATCCTGATGTTCCACCGTAATCACCAGGACAATGAGTATATCCGGACACACATCCGTCCACCACAACATCGTAATAGAACGTGCAGTGCGCAATGACACATCCCCACACCACCGGGAAGTGGTGGGGGCGACGTATACGACACTATACGTCACAGCAAGTATAAATAAAATTATGTCTCAAAAGACATACCATTTTTTTATCTCTTAGTACTAGTTCTAGTTAAAATAAACAGGTCACTCACATACGTATTGCTGACTATATTTTATAGGCAGAGGTGTTACGCGCAGTCCTGCACTCAACTTGAAAACTAATTTCTGAAGAGTTCAAACTGTCTGCAACCTGTTTATTTTGACTAGAATGTCTTCAACTCACGTTACTTTTAATGATATAATTAGAACAAAGTATCCCTATCCTGTATTATTATTCAAATTATGACAATAATGTACAGCATAAGACAATGACAGCCAAGACAATGTGTGTTGTCAGTAGTCATTATAAATAAATAACAATGGTGTAAAATTCAAACAACCACTTAAAACTATGTAGTAGGTCTTATTAACACTGACGACATAGATGAGTACATGTTTCGATATTTTAATTCACAATTTAATTTTCGTCAACTACAACATACAGGTCGTGATGAAATAAGTCGAGCTGCATCACACATAGTTGATGGTGTTAGGAATAATGAGTTATCTTCCGAGGACATTGATGAAGAGCTAGTATCACAAACAATGGAGCTCAGTGAGCCGGACCTTCTAATCAGGACTTCAGGAGAAGTGAGACTGTCAGATTTTATGATATGGCAGGTCAGTTACTATCAACAATGCTAAATATACTTATCAATGATGTATAGTATAGTAGCCAAAATTTAGTAGAGAGAGAAAGAGAGAAATATAAACTAAACCATCTTTAATAAAAAAAAAACCTATTGCCGAGAAAGAAAAAAATTGTCAATGAAATTATTACTTTATGCCTTGTTCAGAAACAATAATTTTGCTAAATAAGCAACTTTTGCCATGCTTGTTTATAATGTAAATAAATTATAACAGATCAAAACTAGTAATAAAAAAATTATTTTTCAGGTGTCCAACACAGTGCTTTACTTCACTGATGTTCTGTGGCCAGATTTTACAATATGGAATTTGTTAGCAGCTATTATACATTTCCAAAGACAAGCTCCATTGCCAAGAGTAGAAGAAGAATTAAATGAACAAAAACTTGAGTTTTTACAGAAATTAGAACATAGGAGACTACAGGAGTTACAAAAATATGTAAACTGCTGACAAACTTAATTTATATAAGTAATTAATTGTTGTTGAAATTAGTTAAGCGCATAAAACTTGTAAGTAATGTATAAAAAATAAGCATATACGTTCCAAACTTGATAGAAATGTGTTGAAGTACAAATAAATTATTTCATTAATATTTCCTGTTGATAAATTCTTTTAGAAGGTAGGTAAATTGAATTGCAATAATACAAGATGTTTCTTACTAATAAATTATTTATTTACTATTTTATTATTGCCTATTATTTTAAAGTCATAAGATAAAGATTGCTTTATAAAAGTAATCATAATTGTTTGGTTTTTGTCCTTATTTACCTTTAATGGTATACTTGGAATATGTTTTTGTTGGGTCATAGGGCTCCCATCTGGAGGCAGGAAAGATATGTTTATTCCGTTCATACCAGGATCTGGAAAAAAAACAATAAGTTTTATAACTCAAAAATTCTGTGAAAGAAGTGAAGTTTTTTTTTAAGGCTTAGATTTTTCTAATAATGGCATGAAATGTGTATTTTTGAGATTACTCTGACTGCAAATAGGATAATTGGCATATATACCTCAGTAACACTTTCCCAGCATGTGAATCTTGCTTTTCCTGGGTCGCGTCATTTACTAATCTGACGTCATCAGAGGCGTCAAATTGGAACAGTGGACCACTTTTACCGCGAGCCTGCAAAAATACATAAAAGTACATTCAATTTAATCATTGTTAGTCATCAGTGGCTGATCTTACTAATAAATTAACAACATTAAAAAAAACCGCAAAAAATCAGTAGTGATAAAATACCTTTGTCACAATAAAGTCATAGAATGTGTAGTGATGAGGAAGTATGAGATCTTCTTTGACATACATCAGCTGATCTGCGGACACAGTCTTCAACTCGCTAAACTCCGGCCTCAATGTATCCAAGCAGCGTTGTAGAAATTGATAAATTGAATTGCCTAAAACAAAGTGTTAGTATATAACTGGTGGTGCTAACTCCATAACAGTATAAAAATCAGGCAGTGGTAGCACTTTCTACTTAAGCCCCATTCATTATTATATCGACGCATGAAAGGCAAAACTTCCTAACCGACACAATTTGGTAAAATGAGTTATATACAATGATATACTATATAAACAAGAGGCAGATATGTTATAGGCGCGCGCGCTGTGAAGACTCGAATACGACCCAATTGGAACGTCTTGTAATCAGTCTGCGCCAAGCGCCTCGTCGAGCGTACCGCGTCGTAAGTTCCTGTGTCCTTACCAAGATATATTAAAAATGCCATCGGGTGTGTTTCGAAAGTGTACCAATTATGATTCTAAAGTTAACAAAGTACAAGGGATCTCTTATCACATGTGAGTATGCAAAAATAGTTTGATTGTTTAGTATATTTCAATTATTTTTCACTCACTGACGCCATGTTCAGACAAAGAAAGAGAGATACTAGTTTTGACGTGAGAGCGACAAGGATGCGTGCGCTGCGGACATAGATTAGTTAGTGCAGAATCGAATACTAATGGTGACTTCAATGCCTAAAATTAATGTTCAGTTGTTTTTTATTATTGTTCGTTATTATAATAGCTATCTAATGTGTGTAATGGACTAATTTAATAAACATTAAAATAGTTTCACTGAATTCGATTTTCTACTATTATAATACATTATACTGATAATTGAGGATTACTATTGTTTTTTTTTTTATCAATTAGGTTTCCGAGTTTTTTCCGACACTGAATTGTTAAATATTTCAATATATATGATTTACTTTTATAAGATGTTTTATTTCTTACCCATGTACTTTCTTTTCAAATAAGTGTCCTCTCTACAACAAAAAATGTTACTCTATGCATAAGAAACATTTGACGAGGAATCATTGAAAACTATTGCTATCTCTTTCATTCGCATGCTCTTTTATATCTTTTGTCTTACTTATCAGTAAAACTTGTCGATGTGTGTAGTTTTGGATTGCTCGGAACAGACCTAAAACGTAAATTACTATGAACGTAACATATCTGTATTATAATATATCATTGGTTATATACGTCATTTTACTCGCAAAAAAATTCAGCGTCGATTGGTCTGGGTCTCGTAGCGCTGCGTTGAGTTTTGTTGTCGCTTAGGAAGTACGTCAATCCTTAGTATTCCTACTTTTTCAGCTGACTAAGCAACAAAAAATTACTAATTTTATTTCAATAGGTTGGTTGGATAGTTCGAACTTTAAAAAAAATTGAATGGTGATTTTTTCCTGTCATAAAATTATTTTAACCGTTAGCTTGGATAAATTTACTGGAAATAAAATCATATGTACCAAGCACTAAGGTATTTCTTCCTGTATTAGGTTTTGCTAGTATAGTCGCTTATCAATTTTTATACGAACAGAAATATGATACAAACTTGTCCTTATACATTTGTTCCTAAAATTGTATTTAACATCATTTGTACTTAGATATTATTGGTTGTAACGAAATAGTTATAAAATGGTGCTTGGATAATTTAGCACCAAAAATATATACCGACTTGATGTCGCTTAGATAATTTTACTTGACAAATTAGATTGAAACTGACTGTCGCTTAGATATTTTTGCTTGCCTGAATGTTGTGAGAAATGTGTCGCTTAGATAATTTTATTTGAATTTCATGACAAATGAAAATGGCGCTTACGAAGTGCAATCGTGTATCGAATGTCACTTAGGCATATCGCACTGCGTACTGCGTTCGTGTCCGAAAGGAGCCAGCCAAACGCGGCACGTCGGTTAGTGTGGTCGCTGAAGGCCGTATTTTGTGGCCGTGGTGGATTTTGGCGCTTAGTATACGAAAATTGTAAGTAAAACTAAAAATCACTTCAAAACTTTGAAGCATAAAAAGTGTGCATTTACATTGTAAGGGCGCAGATTTTGAAAAATTTGATACCTTCTTTTAGAGTTTTGTACAAACTTAACCTAATTTCAGCTACCTAAGAAATACCTTATTATAATTTGTTTTTTTAGGTAACAACATGAACATTGAGGTAACAAAATAATAGATATTGCTCTGGCTTAACTTTAACTTTGATAATGAACCTGTCCCTGTCGTAAGTATAACACTAGTTTACATAATTTGTGTACCCTCAAAGCTACTAGTTTTTTTTGATAGATCTATATATGTGGAATATAGGTCTGATTATAAATTACCCCCATCACGTAAGATTTGCGAAAAAAAATGTGTCAAAAATTAAAAAAAATATTTTTCGCTAATATTTTGAGACAGTATCAAAATAAGTGGTTCTAAAATTTTTAACAAGTTTTGTAGCTGTAAATGTTATTACACTCTTCAATAATATAAAGCAATTCAATTTTAAATTTTACAATTATTATTTCCCGCAAAAACATTTTTTGAAAGTTGTGTTAATTTCTCCATACCTACATTTAATGTTATAGTCCTTGTATGGAGAAATTAACACAACTTTCAAAAAATGTTTTTGCGGGAAATAAAAATTGTAAAATTTAAAATTGAATTGCTTTATATAATTGAAGAGTGTTATAACATTTACAGCTATAAAACATGTTAAAAATTTTAGAACTACTAATTTTAATACTGTCTCAAAATATTAGCGAAAAATATTTTTTTGAATATTTGTCAATTTTTTTTTCTCAAATCTTCCGTGATGGTGGAAATTTATAATTAGACCTATAATCCACACATACAGATTATCAAAAAACCTAGTAGCTTTTAGGGTACAAAAAAAAATTAAAAATTGTAAACTAGTGTAATTATTATGTTTATAGTAACATACTAGTAGCTCCACCCGACATCTGACGTATTGTTGCGACTGCGGTGGAGAAATACAAACAGCTGGAGGACAGGAGGCATGTATGGTCACGTCCTACCTACACTCCTAAAGAGCCGCAGTAGATACTGTTAGCAGCCTAACTTGCTGGCTAAAAAAGCCCCCAGAGCTAGGATAGACCACTGGAAATATAGATTCCCTCCGCAGTCAGCTAATGTTCCACTAACCAAGAAACTACCACCACCGGGTGTAAATCTCCCCTGGGCAGTCTGGAGAACTTTTAAATAAACTTCGGGTTGGTGTTGGGAGATGCCGTGAAAACCGCGTTAGATGGGGTTTCTCGGCTACTATCGTGCCCGAATTGCCCCGCCTCGTGTACCAAAGAGGATCCATGCGAGGCCAACGATAGGGCGGTTTGCGTGGCCACATACTGGTCAGAGAAAATCTAAAGATAGACATATCGACTCAACAAGAAGAAGAAGTAACATACTATGTTATGTATATAGTATCTGGCAATATGGGTACAACATGGGTACTCAAAGGTACCCAAACACACAATTAGATAAAATATATTTACAACTTCTTAAAACTGATTTTGATGAAACTTACAATTTTACAACTTAAATGTATAGGTACTTAATTTTATTAAAGAAGGTTTTTTTTTATTTATACTCGGTGAAAAGAAAACTATTTTTTGTTTATGTTGTTTCCAATGCATGCAAATTGTTTAAACTAATTAAATACTGATTTAATACGAAAATCGTTTTATTCATAATTCACACTTCTTCAAAATGTCGGTTAGTTTTGCAAATATTGCTTTATAATTTGTGTTTAGATTATTTTTCTTGAAGGACTTAAATTAAACTATACTGATATCGACAATTTTTCCTATTTTTCAAAATTATTTTTTTATTACTAATCCATTTTTACCTATTTGCATATACATTAGCTGAAGTATTAAGATGAATATATTTGAACGGATTTAAATTGGCTCTGGCGAGTAGGTAATTTTACCTGTAATTTTTTTGAGGTAATTTTTTACTAAGCGACTCTAAATTATAAACTTAAAGTGTTAAGTGAATAAAATATTTCTTAGGCAAAAGCCTATAATATTACAATGCCTAGACTGTAACAACTTTTTATTTATGATGAAAACTAAAGATTTTATAAGCTTTATTCATAAAAAAAAAACTTTGATCAGCTGTCCTGAACATTTTTATAAATGTCGGTTAGGAAGTTTTGCCTTTCATGCGTCGATATATTATAAGTAAGACTATACATAAAGTGTGACTGATGTTTACTACTTATGTATTTTTTATAAAATATTACTATATTTTTATTTGTTGAGTTAGCATCCCATAACACAAGTCTGACCTTACTTTGGGGCTAACTCAATCTGTGTGATTTGTCCGTATACATATATTTATTTATTTTATGTTGATGTTCCTCTATCTCACTTCTTTGAATTCAATATTTTTTTGCAAATACAGTGTTACAAATCTTAGAGCACCTTATTGACTTACCTTTTTTCAGTGTAACATTTCTCCTATGTCCAGAACCGTCCCAGTAGCTGAATGTAACGGTTATAGGTTCATCCTTCAGACTCGCCTGGGTCATCACCCACTCCAATCTGAGCTGCTCCCGAAGTTTCAGATCTGCTTCCTCCCTTTCCCGATCTGGTAGAAATGATGTGTCCACATCTGGATTTTTTCGCACTTTTTTTAATGTCTGAAAATTATTATTTTTTTTAGATATTGAAGTATCAATATTAGATTAAAAATGCAACTTTTTCTATTGATACTGTAACTCAGTCTCATACAAAAAGTATCTATTTTAAAGCTACTTACTGGTTCTTCTTTATCTCTCCAAGACTTTTCCTCTGTCTTTTCAGTTTCAGAATCTTCTTCTTCTTCCTCTTCTTCACCATCTAAATCAAATGATAAGGCTTGAATCTGAAACACATCAATATAAAATTTGTCACTTATAAAGTTTAGTAGGTAGGTGTACCCTTAGAATCCGATAATCAGTTCATTAGAATTCAGAAGAATGTTTGGAGAATCTATAAAAAGCTAATTAAGTACCTACCAAAAACACCAAGGAAAGTGGAGGAAAATTGTGAAAATAATGAGAGAAACAACTTGTTTGTGGACTACACTATAATATAACTACTAATAATATAACTACAACTTACTAACTGCATTTCCAGGCTTCACTCCCATGAGAATTTTAGGATAAAAAATAGGTACCCAATTTTACCCCATACCAAATTATTCAAAATCTGTAAAGAGTTTTGCATGCAGGAATAACAAACAAAGATCCATCTATTCTCACAAAATTTGGCATTTAAAATATATAACTAATGTACTAATAAAGAGTAGCAATTCTCCACATCATGATACAAGAGCCAAGGCTCTTATGAATAAGAAGAAAGTTAGAATCACCTGGCGTTTCTGTTTGTTCTTCTGCGCTTGTTTGGCTTCTATTTCTTTCTGACGTTCTTTCTCTTTTTCTGCTTTTTTTGTGCTAACTTTTTCTCCCTTTCCCTTACTATATGCTCCTGCTTAGCTTTCATTTCATCCAGGGTCACCAGCCCTATGGTCGAGCTTTTCAATTGCTGCTCTACAGCGTCATAGTGTGTCGCAAACTTATTTTCTATATTGTCTATCTTTAAATCCTCTTCTATTTTCTTCTTGCGCAGTTCTATTTCTTGTTGGGCTTTTTCTCTCTTCTTCATCAGGTGCATTGCTCTGCCTGCCTCTGAGGCAGCTCCCTTATAGTGAGCCATTTCTATAATATATAAATCGGAATAAGGTGAAAGAAATCCGTTAAATATTACACTAGGCTCCCGAATTTCGTAAATCTATATTATTTAATTTCCTTTCCAGAAATGCAAAGAAACAACACAACAACGTCAACAACGAGACCCATTTAATAGACAGACGTCAATTTTTTTTTGATTGAAGCAAGAAAGAAAAGATGTGACATTGATGTAAAGTGATGATGCAAAAAAAATATGGACAATAAAATTGTAGCAAAGAGCATGCAATCATGCAATCACGAATTCACGACTCGAAACGAAACTGTGAATCGATTACTGAATATATCGTGCATAGAAATTGAATGAATACATCACTATTGCATTGCTGCCAACAAAAAGTAAATAATTTTTTACCGGAACCGGAAAATAAGAAATGAGTGAATGGAGCGCGCCGGCGATTGGTGATCAGTCGGGTCGGGCAGGCTGTCATGTCATTCAATTTGTCAAAATCAAAATAAAGTTGAGAAAAATAACCGGCCGGTGCTGGATTGGGATTTTTGTTATTAGTGAAGATAAATACTAGATTAACTATGGAGGAAACTATTTTATTCCCTTCACCAAATTGGTTTCAAGCTTCAGGTTTAGCAGTTAGTCGAGATGGATGGCTTATATATGGCGGTCCAACTAAAAGTCTTTGTGCTTTGGAACCTCTACCCGCTGATAGCGATGGAGTTTTACTTGGAAAACACAATTATAAAGCACATGTTTTGAATAGAGCACATCCTGATAAGTGAGTACCTACAGTTATTAGTCTTAGGGCAATCCTAACCCCTCGTTCACACAAAGGTTTACAACATGTTTTATGCTACCTACCTACTGCGCGTTTGCGTCTAGCGTCGATGGAGTTACTTATGTATGGCTAGACCGGGTAGGTAGTAGCATCAAACATTTTGGAAACCTTGATGTAAAAAGGTGAGGAGAGGAGTTGGTGTGAGAGGGGGAAAGGGTAGGTTAGACAGAGACAGAATCCAAATATTTTGAATTTTCACTCCAAAAATATTTCATACTTTTGTATCAGTTTATAATGTTTATACTGTTTCAGAATTGTTTGTGTAGCCATATCGCCTGAATGGCCTGAAAAGAGGGATGTTTTGGTAGGCAGTGTTGACGGTTTAGTCAAACAATGGACTTTAGAGCAAGTTGATAATAAGTGGAAACTAAAGGGAACTCAGAGTCATGATAAACACCAGTATGATAAAGAGGTAAGATGACATTTCCATATTGACATTGTTCAGAAGGCAATGAAAGTTTTTGAAAATTTAAAATTTCATAAAACAGTTTCACTTTCAAGTCGCAAATATATATTTTTATTCATCTTTTGTGCAGGAGGTGGCTGGAGTGGCATATTCCCATGATTCCTATGCAATCACAGTAGGATCTCATGGCAACCTTGTGAAGTGGGACATCAAATCAAATGTAGTGAAGACATTCAAAAACCTAAAAGGGTTTAGGCCTTCTTGCATTTCCTGCTCTCCACATATTCCTTTAAATGTTGCAGTTGGAACCAAGCAAGGAGTAGTCTTTGTAATAGATTTAACTGGTGAGTTAGTTAATGCTACTTTCTGAAGGGGTCAGGTTTATCTGCCATTTACTGTACATTGTTTTCTCTTGTGTTTACCAAGGTAAGTTTATTTATTTATAGTGTTATAGTTTTCATGTGCACAAATATATTTTAAATTTAATACAACATCAAACTGTAGTTTAATTTAGGTACCTATATGTTTTATGCAGGTGCTGGAAAAACACTGTATAAAGTGAGAGGACAAGATGAAGAGATAACTAATGTCAGTTGGTGTCCACAATATGAGGTTTTATTGAGGAAAGCATTGGGGGTTAATGAAAACAAAGAGAAAATTTCAGTTGCAACCCAGAGAATGATGAAGATCAGACAGTTGACTGATGAAGAAAAACTACATCTGTTGTCTGAGGAAGAAATGTCACAAGAAACCATTGAGGAAAATATAGAAAATGATGGGAAAGAGATGATTGTAGAAAATAAGAAAATTGAAGAGGTGAAATTACTAAATCAGAAGACTGAAGACAAAGCAAATCTTCTAGAAGACTCTGGTATTGTCAAAAATCTACCAGAAGACAGTTTCGACTTGACCATTGTCCCTGAAGATGATATGTTTGATATTTATAAAGATCATGAAGCTGATGAGTTCGGCCATAAGAAGTATCAACCAGAAGAGCTTGTAGTTAAAGTAACAGTAAAGGCTGAACCTAAAGATTATTTGGATGAATGTTTGGAATTGAAAGAGGAAATATTGAAAAGAAAAAATGAGCAGGAGCAAACTATGGAGTCTCTTGTCAATGCTTTAGATGAAGCTCATTTAGATAAGACTAAAAATGAGGCTTCCACTAGTGGTTCGCAAGTTTCTGAAGATCAAACAAGGTCTGCAGAAGGTAATGAAGCAGAAACTGTTGAACAAATTGTTAAAGAGGAGAGGGAGGCACAAGCCACTCATAGTGTTCATGTGCACAAACATTTGTTAGCTACTGTAAGCAAATTTGGGTATGTCACACATTGTCTTATTAATTTATTTCTTATTCTAGTTTATTGTGATTGAATTCTCTGTATTATCAAATTTCATTAAAATCCATCCAGTAGGTTTTGCATAATTGAGTAACTAACATACATCCAAAAATTCGCATATATCAATATATTAATACAAGATGGTCAGATAGTTGAAGGCCTAAGACAAGATGGTCTGATGAACTTAGGGCATTCAACAGATGGATAGAAAAGACCGGAGATAGGGACAGTGGGATATGTTATAGATATAAAAAATAAAATAAATAGGTATTAATGAGGTCTTCATATTTCCTTACCTACTTTCCATTATTTGAGGTTGGTGCAATCTGGCTTATCTTTCTATATTGTATACATACAAACATATTATCACGCCTTTATATTGTATAATGCTCGCAATTACCATTTCTAAAATAAATTGTCTAATTTTTATAAAAATATTGTATACAGGAGTGTTAGAATCTGGTCAAAGTCAGGCAAACTAGTTGGTTCCTGTGCAGTGCCATCACAAGGCGTTCATAACAAGAACATGAGGGCAAAGTCCCCAGCCTGGGCAACTATTCTGTGGTTCAAGTCTGATGTGCTGCTCATTGCAGATGGAAAGAACCAGTTGCTAGAGTGCAATCCTCTTAACATTGATTGGTAAGAAATGTTGTAGAATCTAGCTAATTATAATTTTTTGTGCATCTCTCATTGTATTTATGAGATCAGTCATAGAAGGATGTCAGAAAATTTGTTATTGAAATGATATACAATGAAAAAAATCCATGCGAGTAGGGATCGCAATAGCTTAGTTGGAAGAGCAAGGTCATTAAAGAACTGGTCACGGGCTCAAGTCCTGCTCGCATGGAATTTTTTCATCATTTCTAATTTCTATATTAACATAATAGTACTTTAGTATTTACTGCATCTTGAGTGCACAAATATCCATAAAAAGATCTTTATTGTAGAAAGTGACATGCATTATTAGTATTGAAAATATTGTTTCTTTTTTTTTTTGCAGTAGAAACAGATTAGGCTGGCACGTACTCCACTCACTTCACAGGCGAGGTTTGTTCAGCATCGCGACGGACGCACCGCGCGTGCAGTCGGCCGACCAATCGTACGACGAGTTTGCTGTGTGGACCGCCTCGCAGGACAGAAACATTGTCTGCTACTCTGTGGCTAAGAAACAGATGTTAGCAACGTACGCTACCTGCGGAGGATTCATTTATAATATCCAGCCTTGTCCGTACGGTGCCGGAAAGTGAGTATTACACAATTATGTTAATCTGAGTTGAGTGAAAACTAAAAATCATTAGCATGATGATCAGAAATGGCGTAAAAAGGCTGCTCTATAACAATTTGGTAGGACCAGGCAATGCTTGGGGACAGAAGTTAATGAGATTAAAGCTCTGGTCAAACCGAGGCGCGTGAATCGGTGCATCCCACTCACTCCTTAAAGCAGCTTATTAGTCTCGCCTGAATTTCGCGGCGCGAGCGAATTCGCGTCAGTTTGTCCAGACAATAAGACCTTTGGCCAGCTGTTTATAACAGGACATAGTTTGTTTAAAAGTATTTAAACTGCAAAACGGTTAATTTCTTGTAATATATGCATACGACTTTTCAGGATAGCAATAAGTGTGGGCGACGGCGCAGTTCGCGTGTGGGAAACTGAAGCTTCTCCGGACGAATGTAAACTTTCCCCCGGAAAGGTCGCCATGTTCTGGCAGCACGTGCAAGGCAAGGTGTTGTCCGTGGCCTGGCATCCTCGCACTGACAATCTGGTCGCGTTCTCCACCGGTGAATCACGGGTATGTTAACATATTTCACTGATTTAAAACCTAAAATAATTGTGGCCAAATATTGAAAATTCAACCCATTTTCTGGTTTTGAAATTATATAAAAATCGGGCGACTATGCGACATTTTGACATGGACCCCATTTAAAAATAATCCGTCAAGACGAAAGATAAGAGTTCGGGTTTACATTTTCTTTACAAAAAACTGGTGGTCTTTATAACTATTTTATGTACATAAGAATTTTTTTTTTTTAATTTTCATCATCATAGTCAGTTTTCTACTACCCAATGCTGGGTATAAGCCTCCCTCTGTATACGCGTTAGTACATAATATCTCGATGGTCTACGCCAAGCTTCACTATCCTGGGTAATCGCATCGCAATTTAGAATTTTATAAAAATGTAATTTTTTAATATTCCATTTAAATTCCTAGGTGGGTCTAATCGATACGGGCTCCAAATGTGAGAGTCGCACGCGTAACTTGCTATCAGCGCTGAATGGCCCCGTGTACTCGCTGTGTTGGGGCGACGACAACGATCTGTACGCGTGCGGCGGAGGGAACCTCGTCAAGTATCAGGCCAATAGGGTGGACGAAGGTAAGTTCTGTTATACTATCCTATCCTAACTAATTTTTTAAATTGGAATGTTCGTTTATTTATTTGTCACGCTTTATCTACTAAACCAATCTTCGTGAAATTTCGCTTACACATAGTCAGGAGTACAGAGAAGGACATAGGCTACCTTTCATTCCGGGAAAAAGCATTGTTCCCTTGGGAAATTCACGCGGGCGAAGCCGCGGGTAAATATTAGTGTGATAATAAAATAATTTGCACACCTCGTGTTCCAATATTTAAATAAAATATTTTTAGGGTTCCATACCTCAAAAGGTACTCACTCAATGGAACTATTGAACTCTTTTTTATTCATTAATAATTATTTTTAAGTATTTTTATTTTTAGGGTTCTGTACCTCAAAAGGTGAAAACGGAACCCTTAGAAGATCACTTTGTTGTCCGTCTGTCCATCTGTCTGTCAAACTTTTCTCAGGAATGCTTAAAGGTATCAAGTTGAAATTAATACCTACTGAATATTCGGATACACGGGCTCTTTCAGCAAAAAATAATCAAAATTATACGTCAACGCGAGAAGATATTACCGTAAATGTTGCGATTTTTTGCGATTTCAGACAGCAATCAAAACCTATGGGGTACTTACTCCTGTTTACCTAAAATTATGAAATTTAGCAAAAAGCAAGGTCTAACAGTACTTATACAAGACAAAATCGAAACTAGTTGGTCTTTTAGTTAGAGCTATAATGTGAGATGCTTTGTGTGTACGGAACACTCGGTGCGCAAGCTTGACTCGCACTTGATCGGTTTTTTATTTATTTATTTGGTTTGCAATCTGGCTGTACAACACAAAAGTAGTACAGTAGTAGCAGTAGTAGTATTATTTCATTGTAGTAATGACGTAAGATCGGTGGCGTGCTCGGGGTGTGGTTTATGTATAAATTGACACGGGCGATTGAACTATGAAAATGAAAAAGTTTTTTATTGACACATTCTAAATTAGATTCGCATTCAGGCGGATCCATCGCTCAACCAACTACCATCGAACTAGGCATTAACCTGTATCTCGAGTGGCAGAGGGCATCGCCCAACTATAGTGTTTCACAACTCATGTATTATAATATCATTTATTTCAGACCATGGATCCATTCATTAAATTACTGACACCATAAAATTAGATTATATTAAAATACAGCACATCATTTTCATTTTACATAAAATTAATATTGCCGTATTGTCCAGCGCCCCGGCCGGTGCCAGTGTCGTGGGAAGGCCAGTGCTGGGAGCTGAGCGCGGTGACGTGGCGCGCGCACGCGCTGCTGTGCGGCTCGCTCGCCGGCGCCGTGGCACTGCTGGCGCCCCGGCACCCGCACACTGTGCGAGCTGCTACCTTCGTGTTCAGGTAGATGTACTGGCCAGCGCAGGCCGGTGCCAGTGTCGTGGGAAGGCCAGCGCTGGGAGCTGGCCTGCTGCTGTGCGGCTCGCTCGCCGGCGCCGTGGCACTGCTGGCGCCCCGGCACCCGCACACTGTGCGAGCTGCTACCTTCGTGTTCAGGTAGATGTACTGGCCAGCGCAGGCCGGTGCCAGTGTCGTGGGAAGGCCAGCGCTGGGAGCTGGCCTGCTGCTGTGCGGCTCGCTCGCCGGCGCCGTGGCACTGCTGGCGCCCCGGCACCCGCACACTGTGCGAGCTGCTACCTTCGTGTTCAGGTAGATGTACTGGCCAGCGCAGGCCGGTGCCAGTGTCGTGGGAAGGCCAGCGCTGGGAGCTGGCCTGCTGCTGTGCGGCTCGCTCGCCGGCGCCGTGGCACTGCTGGCGCCCCGGCACCCGCACACTGTGCGAGCTGCTACCTTCGTGTTCAGGTAGATGTACTGGCCAGCGCAGGCCGGTGCCAGTGTCGTGGGAAGGCCAGCGCTGGGAGCTGGCCTGCTGCTGTGCGGCTCGCTCGCCGGCGCCGTGGCACTGCTGGCGCCCCGGCACCCGCACACTGTGCGAGCTGCTACCTTCGTGTTCAGGTAGATGTACTGGCCAGCGCAGGCCGGTGCCAGTGTCGTGGGAAGGCCAGCGCTGGGAGCTGGCCTGCTGCTGTGCGGCTCGCTCGCCGGCGCCGTGGCACTGCTGGCGCCCCGGCACCCGCACACTGTGCGAGCTGCTACCTTCGTGTTCAGGTAGATGTACTGGCCAGCGCAGGCCGGTGCCAGTGTCGTGGGAAGGCCAGCGCTGGGAGCTGGCCTGCTGCTGTGCGGCTCGCTCGCCGGCGCCGTGGCACTGCTGGCGCCCCGGCACCCGCACACTGTGCGAGCTGCTACCTTCGTGTTCAGGTAGATGTACTGGCCAGCGCAGGCCGGTGCCAGTGTCGTGGGAAGGCCAGCGCTGGGAGCTGGCCTGCTGCTGTGCGGCTCGCTCGCCGGCGCCGTGGCACTGCTGGCGCCCCGGCACCCGCACACTGTGCGAGCTGCTACCTTCGTGTTCAGGTAGATGTACTGGCCAGCGCAGGCCGGTGCCAGTGTCGTGGGAAGGCCAGCGCTGGGAGCTGGCCTGCTGCTGTGCGGCTCGCTCGCCGGCGCCGTGGCACTGCTGGCGCCCCGGCACCCGCACACTGTGCGAGCTGCTACCTTCGTGTTCAGGTAGATGTACTGGCCAGCGCAGGCCGGTGCCAGTGTCGTGGGAAGGCCAGCGCTGGGAGCTGGCCTGCTGCTGTGCGGCTCGCTCGCCGGCGCCGTGGCACTGCTGGCGCCCCGGCACCCGCACACTGTGCGAGCTGCTACCTTCGTGTTCAGGTAGATGTACTGGCCAGCGCAGGCCGGTGCCAGTGTCGTGGGAAGGCCAGCGCTGGGAGCTGGCCTGCTGCTGTGCGGCTCGCTCGCCGGCGCCGTGGCACTGCTGGCGCCCCGGCACCCGCACACTGTGCGAGCTGCTACCTTCGTGTTCAGGTAGATGTACTGGCCAGCGCAGGCCGGTGCCAGTGTCGTGGGAAGGCCAGCGCTGGGAGCTGGCCTGCTGCTGTGCGGCTCGCTCGCCGGCGCCGTGGCACTGCTGGCGCCCCGGCACCCGCACACTGTGCGAGCTGCTACCTTCGTGTTCAGGTAGATGTACTGGCCAGCGCAGGCCGGTGCCAGTGTCGTGGGAAGGCCAGCGCTGGGAGCTGGCCTGCTGCTGTGCGGCTCGCTCGCCGGCGCCGTGGCACTGCTGGCGCCCCGGCACCCGCACACTGTGCGAGCTGCTACCTTCGTGTTCAGGTAGATGTACTGGCCAGCGCAGGCCGGTGCCAGTGTCGTGGGAAGGCCAGCGCTGGGAGCTGGCCTGCTGCTGTGCGGCTCGCTCGCCGGCGCCGTGGCACTGCTGGCGCCCCGGCACCCGCACACTGTGCGAGCTGCTACCTTCGTGTTCAGGTAGATGTACTGGCCAGCGCAGGCCGGTGCCAGTGTCGTGGGAAGGCCAGCGCTGGGAGCTGGCCTGCTGCTGTGCGGCTCGCTCGCCGGCGCCGTGGCACTGCTGGCGCCCCGGCACCCGCACACTGTGCGAGCTGCTACCTTCGTGTTCAGGTAGATGTACTGGCCAGCGCAGGCCGGTGCCAGTGTCGTGGGAAGGCCAGCGCTGGGAGCTGGCCTGCTGCTGTGCGGCTCGCTCGCCGGCGCCGTGGCACTGCTGGCGCCCCGGCACCCGCACACTGTGCGAGCTGCTACCTTCGTGTTCAGGTAGATGTACTGGCCAGCGCAGGCCGGTGCCAGTGTCGTGGGAAGGCCAGCGCTGGGAGCTGGCCTGCTGCTGTGCGGCTCGCTCGCCGGCGCCGTGGCACTGCTGGCGCCCCGGCACCCGCACACTGTGCGAGCTGCTACCTTCGTGTTCAGGTAGATGTACTGGCCAGCGCAGGCCGGTGCCAGTGTCGTGGGAAGGCCAGCGCTGGGAGCTGGCCTGCTGCTGTGCGGCTCGCTCGCCGGCGCCGTGGCACTGCTGGCGCCCCGGCACCCGCACACTGTGCGAGCTGCTACCTTCGTGTTCAGGTAGATGTACTGGCCAGCGCAGGCCGGTGCCAGTGTCGTGGGAAGGCCAGCGCTGGGAGCTGGCCTGCTGCTGTGCGGCTCGCTCGCCGGCGCCGTGGCACTGCTGGCGCCCCGGCACCCGCACACTGTGCGAGCTGCTACCTTCGTGTTCAGGTAGATGTACTGGCCAGCGCAGGCCGGTGCCAGTGTCGTGGGAAGGCCAGCGCTGGGAGCTGGCCTGCTGCTGTGCGGCTCGCTCGCCGGCGCCGTGGCACTGCTGGCGCCCCGGCACCCGCACACTGTGCGAGCTGCTACCTTCGTGTTCAGGTAGATGTACTGGCCAGCGCAGGCCGGTGCCAGTGTCGTGGGAAGGCCAGCGCTGGGAGCTGGCCTGCTGCTGTGCGGCTCGCTCGCCGGCGCCGTGGCACTGCTGGCGCCCCGGCACCCGCACACTGTGCGAGCTGCTACCTTCGTGTTCAGGTAGATGTACTGGCCAGCGCAGGCCGGTGCCAGTGTCGTGGGAAGGCCAGCGCTGGGAGCTGGCCTGCTGCTGTGCGGCTCGCTCGCCGGCGCCGTGGCACTGCTGGCGCCCCGGCACCCGCACACTGTGCGAGCTGCTACCTTCGTGTTCAGGTAGATGTACTGGCCAGCGCAGGCCGGTGCCAGTGTCGTGGGAAGGCCAGCGCTGGGAGCTGGCCTGCTGCTGTGCGGCTCGCTCGCCGGCGCCGTGGCACTGCTGGCGCCCCGGCACCCGCACACTGTGCGAGCTGCTACCTTCGTGTTCAGGTAGATGTACTGGCCAGCGCAGGCCGGTGCCAGTGTCGTGGGAAGGCCAGCGCTGGGAGCTGGCCTGCTGCTGTGCGGCTCGCTCGCCGGCGCCGTGGCACTGCTGGCGCCCCGGCACCCGCACACTGTGCGAGCTGCTACCTTCGTGTTCAGGTAGATGTACTGGCCAGCGCAGGCCGGTGCCAGTGTCGTGGGAAGGCCAGCGCTGGGAGCTGGCCTGCTGCTGTGCGGCTCGCTCGCCGGCGCCGTGGCACTGCTGGCGCCCCGGCACCCGCACACTGTGCGAGCTGCTACCTTCGTGTTCAGGTAGATGTACTGGCCAGCGCAGGCCGGTGCCAGTGTCGTGGGAAGGCCAGCGCTGGGAGCTGGCCTGCTGCTGTGCGGCTCGCTCGCCGGCGCCGTGGCACTGCTGGCGCCCCGGCACCCGCACACTGTGCGAGCTGCTACCTTCGTGTTCAGGTAGATGTACTGGCCAGCGCAGGCCGGTGCCAGTGTCGTGGGAAGGCCAGCGCTGGGAGCTGGCCTGCTGCTGTGCGGCTCGCTCGCCGGCGCCGTGGCACTGCTGGCGCCCCGGCACCCGCACACTGTGCGAGCTGCTACCTTCGTGTTCAGGTAGATGTACTGGCCAGCGCAGGCCGGTGCCAGTGTCGTGGGAAGGCCAGCGCTGGGAGCTGGCCTGCTGCTGTGCGGCTCGCTCGCCGGCGCCGTGGCACTGCTGGCGCCCCGGCACCCGCACACTGTGCGAGCTGCTACCTTCGTGTTCAGGTAGATGTACTGGCCAGCGCAGGCCGGTGCCAGTGTCGTGGGAAGGCCAGCGCTGGGAGCTGGCCTGCTGCTGTGCGGCTCGCTCGCCGGCGCCGTGGCACTGCTGGCGCCCCGGCACCCGCACACTGTGCGAGCTGCTACCTTCGTGTTCAGGTAGATGTACTGGCCAGCGCAGGCCGGTGCCAGTGTCGTGGGAAGGCCAGCGCTGGGAGCTGGCCTGCTGCTGTGCGGCTCGCTCGCCGGCGCCGTGGCACTGCTGGCGCCCCGGCACCCGCACACTGTGCGAGCTGCTACCTTCGTGTTCAGGTAGATGTACTGGCCAGCGCAGGCCGGTGCCAGTGTCGTGGGAAGGCCAGCGCTGGGAGCTGGCCTGCTGCTGTGCGGCTCGCTCGCCGGCGCCGTGGCACTGCTGGCGCCCCGGCACCCGCACACTGTGCGAGCTGCTACCTTCGTGTTCAGGTAGATGTACTGGCCAGCGCAGGCCGGTGCCAGTGTCGTGGGAAGGCCAGCGCTGGGAGCTGGCCTGCTGCTGTGCGGCTCGCTCGCCGGCGCCGTGGCACTGCTGGCGCCCCGGCACCCGCACACTGTGCGAGCTGCTACCTTCGTGTTCAGGTAGATGTACTGGCCAGCGCAGGCCGGTGCCAGTGTCGTGGGAAGGCCAGCGCTGGGAGCTGGCCTGCTGCTGTGCGGCTCGCTCGCCGGCGCCGTGGCACTGCTGGCGCCCCGGCACCCGCACACTGTGCGAGCTGCTACCTTCGTGTTCAGGTAGATGTACTGGCCAGCGCAGGCCGGTGCCAGTGTCGTGGGAAGGCCAGCGCTGGGAGCTGGCCTGCTGCTGTGCGGCTCGCTCGCCGGCGCCGTGGCACTGCTGGCGCCCCGGCACCCGCACACTGTGCGAGCTGCTACCTTCGTGTTCAGGTAGATGTACTGGCCAGCGCAGGCCGGTGCCAGTGTCGTGGGAAGGCCAGCGCTGGGAGCTGGCCTGCTGCTGTGCGGCTCGCTCGCCGGCGCCGTGGCACTGCTGGCGCCCCGGCACCCGCACACTGTGCGAGCTGCTACCTTCGTGTTCAGGTAGATGTACTGGCCAGCGCAGGCCGGTGCCAGTGTCGTGGGAAGGCCAGCGCTGGGAGCTGGCCTGCTGCTGTGCGGCTCGCTCGCCGGCGCCGTGGCACTGCTGGCGCCCCGGCACCCGCACACTGTGCGAGCTGCTACCTTCGTGTTCAGGTAGATGTACTGGCCAGCGCAGGCCGGTGCCAGTGTCGTGGGAAGGCCAGCGCTGGGAGCTGGCCTGCTGCTGTGCGGCTCGCTCGCCGGCGCCGTGGCACTGCTGGCGCCCCGGCACCCGCACACTGTGCGAGCTGCTACCTTCGTGTTCAGGTAGATGTACTGGCCAGCGCAGGCCGGTGCCAGTGTCGTGGGAAGGCCAGCGCTGGGAGCTGGCCTGCTGCTGTGCGGCTCGCTCGCCGGCGCCGTGGCACTGCTGGCGCCCCGGCACCCGCACACTGTGCGAGCTGCTACCTTCGTGTTCAGGTAGATGTACTGGCCAGCGCAGGCCGGTGCCAGTGTCGTGGGAAGGCCAGCGCTGGGAGCTGGCCTGCTGCTGTGCGGCTCGCTCGCCGGCGCCGTGGCACTGCTGGCGCCCCGGCACCCGCACACTGTGCGAGCTGCTACCTTCGTGTTCAGGTAGATGTACTGGCCAGCGCAGGCCGGTGCCAGTGTCGTGGGAAGGCCAGCGCTGGGAGCTGGCCTGCTGCTGTGCGGCTCGCTCGCCGGCGCCGTGGCACTGCTGGCGCCCCGGCACCCGCACACTGTGCGAGCTGCTACCTTCGTGTTCAGGTAGATGTACTGGCCAGCGCAGGCCGGTGCCAGTGTCGTGGGAAGGCCAGCGCTGGGAGCTGGCCTGCTGCTGTGCGGCTCGCTCGCCGGCGCCGTGGCACTGCTGGCGCCCCGGCACCCGCACACTGTGCGAGCTGCTACCTTCGTGTTCAGGTAGATGTACTGGCCAGCGCAGGCCGGTGCCAGTGTCGTGGGAAGGCCAGCGCTGGGAGCTGGCCTGCTGCTGTGCGGCTCGCTCGCCGGCGCCGTGGCACTGCTGGCGCCCCGGCACCCGCACACTGTGCGAGCTGCTACCTTCGTGTTCAGGTAGATGTACTGGCCAGCGCAGGCCGGTGCCAGTGTCGTGGGAAGGCCAGCGCTGGGAGCTGGCCTGCTGCTGTGCGGCTCGCTCGCCGGCGCCGTGGCACTGCTGGCGCCCCGGCACCCGCACACTGTGCGAGCTGCTACCTTCGTGTTCAGGTAGATGTACTGGCCAGCGCAGGCCGGTGCCAGTGTCGTGGGAAGGCCAGCGCTGGGAGCTGGCCTGCTGCTGTGCGGCTCGCTCGCCGGCGCCGTGGCACTGCTGGCGCCCCGGCACCCGCACACTGTGCGAGCTGCTACCTTCGTGTTCAGGTAGATGTACTGGCCAGCGCAGGCCGGTGCCAGTGTCGTGGGAAGGCCAGCGCTGGGAGCTGGCCTGCTGCTGTGCGGCTCGCTCGCCGGCGCCGTGGCACTGCTGGCGCCCCGGCACCCGCACACTGTGCGAGCTGCTACCTTCGTGTTCAGGTAGATGTACTGGCCAGCGCAGGCCGGTGCCAGTGTCGTGGGAAGGCCAGCGCTGGGAGCTGGCCTGCTGCTGTGCGGCTCGCTCGCCGGCGCCGTGGCACTGCTGGCGCCCCGGCACCCGCACACTGTGCGAGCTGCTACCTTCGTGTTCAGGTAGATGTACTGGCCAGCGCAGGCCGGTGCCAGTGTCGTGGGAAGGCCAGCGCTGGGAGCTGGCCTGCTGCTGTGCGGCTCGCTCGCCGGCGCCGTGGCACTGCTGGCGCCCCGGCACCCGCACACTGTGCGAGCTGCTACCTTCGTGTTCAGGTAGATGTACTGGCCAGCGCAGGCCGGTGCCAGTGTCGTGGGAAGGCCAGCGCTGGGAGCTGGCCTGCTGCTGTGCGGCTCGCTCGCCGGCGCCGTGGCACTGCTGGCGCCCCGGCACCCGCACACTGTGCGAGCTGCTACCTTCGTGTTCAGGTAGATGTACTGGCCAGCGCAGGCCGGTGCCAGTGTCGTGGGAAGGCCAGCGCTGGGAGCTGGCCTGCTGCTGTGCGGCTCGCTCGCCGGCGCCGTGGCACTGCTGGCGCCCCGGCACCCGCACACTGTGCGAGCTGCTACCTTCGTGTTCAGGTAGATGTACTGGCCAGCGCAGGCCGGTGCCAGTGTCGTGGGAAGGCCAGCGCTGGGAGCTGGCCTGCTGCTGTGCGGCTCGCTCGCCGGCGCCGTGGCACTGCTGGCGCCCCGGCACCCGCACACTGTGCGAGCTGCTACCTTCGTGTTCAGGTAGATGTACTGGCCAGCGCAGGCCGGTGCCAGTGTCGTGGGAAGGCCAGCGCTGGGAGCTGGCCTGCTGCTGTGCGGCTCGCTCGCCGGCGCCGTGGCACTGCTGGCGCCCCGGCACCCGCACACTGTGCGAGCTGCTACCTTCGTGTTCAGGTAGATGTACTGGCCAGCGCAGGCCGGTGCCAGTGTCGTGGGAAGGCCAGCGCTGGGAGCTGGCCTGCTGCTGTGCGGCTCGCTCGCCGGCGCCGTGGCACTGCTGGCGCCCCGGCACCCGCACACTGTGCGAGCTGCTACCTTCGTGTTCAGGTAGATGTACTGGCCAGCGCAGGCCGGTGCCAGTGTCGTGGGAAGGCCAGCGCTGGGAGCTGGCCTGCTGCTGTGCGGCTCGCTCGCCGGCGCCGTGGCACTGCTGGCGCCCCGGCACCCGCACACTGTGCGAGCTGCTACCTTCGTGTTCAGGTAGATGTACTGGCCAGCGCAGGCCGGTGCCAGTGTCGTATCCAGCGCCCTTTTTAACACTTGTAGTGTAGTGATTTGCCTAAGTTAGCGATTAGTATATAACTAGCTGTGCCCCGGGGCTTCGCTCCCGTGGGAATTTCAGGATAAAAAGTACCCTATGTGCTATTCCCGGTATTTTTCTACCCGTATACCAAATTTCATCGAAATCCGTCCAGTAGATTTTGCGTGATTGAGTAACAAACATCCTCACAAACTCGCAGATTCACAAATTCATTAAGTCACAAACTCACATTCAAACTTTCGCATTTGTAATATTAAGTAGGATGGATGTTAAACATGATCAATAATTGAGTCTAATACCAACAGTCTTCTAATTCAGTCGTCCATCCTTCACACTGTTAATGTTATAGCCAGGATAGTTAATATCAACATACTCTGTTTAATCCTCATTCCTTCCCTTTGACTGCTTGGTTATTTCGTGTTCCAAGACATAAATACAAAAATTGTTTCCAGCAAAATGATCCACTCAATGGATTGGCACCCGCAGCAGACGTCCAGTTCAGAAGACTCTCCTCTGAAGAATCTCATCGCTGTCTGCTCGCTGGACAAGCAGAACACTATCGTGATATTAGAATATGTCGAGAAAGAAGGTATAGTATGCCTGATCCATTACACGTTATGTTTATTGACTCATGAATATTGATTGAGTAATAAATCTTACAGAGTTACAAAACTAACAAACTTCAATTTTAGTACCTAGGCTCTCTGTCTGTCGGTCTGTCTCTGTTAAATCTCTGGACCGATTTTGACACAATTTGGTATGGATCACGAAGTAGGTAAAGAGACGAGGTGCCCATAGGCATTTTACATATGAAAGGCAGTGTCCGTATTAGGAGGGGAGCGGGGGACGTATACTTACCGTAGACAGAAATTAAAAAATGAACTCTTAATGCATTGACGTACGACGTGTAGTGATAACTACAGAATTATTTTGAACTTCTAACTGGTCAACTTTGCATGTCATATTTTAGGTGAAATAGTTGATATATTGGGATATTATTCCTGTGGCGTATTACCTGCATGATAGGCTCTCGACGCATCACAATAGCAGGCATTCAAATCCATTAGTTTCCAGACAAATTGAATTGGAAAGTGAAACACCGGTACACAAATTTCATATGTTGTTTTTACAATACTTGATAGGAAGACAGGGAGACCCGCACATCAAAACGTTCTTTGAGTCACGCCGAAACCATTGGTAGCAATAACTCGACGCGATTTTGTGTACTTACGGAATTATATCAAAAACTAAACATTCATAACAAAACATTCTATGATTAAATTAGACTGTCAACAAAATCTGCAGAGTTGGACGTCTGACATTGACAGCTGGTGACACACGTTCCGTATCAGTTCCTAACCAACCTTTCTTATCATAAACAAATAAGAAATCATGGCTGGATCGTTGTAGAATTTTAATTATTCTCCTTTAATATCGTCGACTTAGATTATTATAATATTCAACGAATAAATACCTTATTTAAACATTAGTTCTTTTAAAGAATATTAAAAGTTGGTTTGACGTGCGTCCGAATTAAGCGGAATGGAGCGCGACGAGGCGGAATGTCAAATCGAGTGGCGAGGGATCTTTCTCTTCCTGGGTGGCCGCTACGACATGTAACATGGCTTGAGCAAAATCATTAAATTTTTGGGGTTTTTTCGCTTTCGCCGCCCCCGGTTCCCCGCCATGGGTATATAGTTTAACCTTTAGTTTTTAAATCCGCGATACGCGCAAGGACACAGGGGATATTCGCCGCCATGAAGTTGCCGGGAACATGAGCTGTTGAGGTCCACGTGCCCGTCCGGCCATATGACTTGACGTTTCCTGGAGTGTACCGCATGCCACGGCGCAGGCCCCGTCGTCGGCGACCCCAGTGCAACACACGGATCCTAACCTTATTTCCAAAGGCCGCACCGCCGCCTTCGATCCGATGTCCCTATAGTGGTTCAGCGCAAACCTCGGAAGGTCCAGCCAGCGTCTACTATCTCGCATACAACGGAGCGTGCAGGAGCGCCGCGTCGCTTTGAGGATGCGACCAGTACCAGTGCTCGAACCCAATGGATCATAACGGTGAACGGAACAACGTTCTAAGTGCGCACAGACGTTTGTGTACGGACCTGGCCAGGTACCTTATATTTGGTTTATGTTAATTTTAACTTTTAATTGCGGCAAAGACTTATCAGATTTTGGTATTAGTATAACATGTGCCCGCCTTCAGCGGCTAGTGTGTTTATGGAATAAAATGCTATATTCTATCTCAACCATATTGTATTAATGATGTCACCCTGCCCATGACTCCCAGGACCTAAGGCTTACTAGACAAGAGGTCCTTGTACTTCAAAAGTGCGAGGCTCTATCCTGAGCATTACATCCGGCTTTCTCTAAAGTAATTGTTCGTGTATAATCGCACTGCGCAGGGATATTGCCCGTCTTCGCTTCAAATAGTTGGAGACCCCTGCTCCCACAGCAACCAACTCACACTTTTTATTTTTTTTATTTTTTATACACGACAATGGCGCCCGAACTACTATATTTTTGAGCCTTTGAGTCCTGTGAGAGTGGCAGTTTTTTCTAAAAAATAGTTTTTAAATTTTTTAAACTCGCTCACTTGTTGTTTTGAAATTTTGGTGATATCATTAACTGTAAAGTTATTATACTTTAGTGTTTGTTAGGTTTATATGCGACAGGGTTGTAAGCATACATTTAATACAATTCATAGTAATTATTATAATATTACTAAATAATATTATAATTAATAATATAATAATTAATATTTTATTTGGGCTTCGCTATGAATAAAAAGCATAGCGCTCAGCCATAATTCCTATTTAATCTCAATTTGAGAGCTAATTTATAATTCTTGACAGGGAGTAACCTGTATATATTTAAAAATTTATCAATTATTATAATCTATTACATACCCTGACACATATAACCTCACATTCTTGTCAACATGTCGGACGGCGAAAGGGAAGAGCAATATCACGAAGTAAGTGGGAGGCAAACAAACCACCTACCACTACTACTTCCTCATTTGTTAATACACGACCACGGGGAGGTGCAATTGACACCCACCCACCCGGCCCTTCCACACTTAAAGCGTTACAACCCACATTGTCTCAACTAGGAGCTCCCGGTTTAGTACGTCAAGCCAACTCAATGGGTAGGACTACCTATGTTACGGAGACTAGGGAAGATGACGAACGCGTTATTCACATATTAAAGGAGGACCATTTGAGGTCGTGGAATTTAAAATTTTCTGGTGACTTAGACGTCACAGATTTTTTCTTAGAATTGATGATTTTAGGCGTAGTCAGAATACTTCAGAACATAAAGCAATGAAATGTTTTTCTGACTTACTTAGTGGTAGCTATCTTTGAATAGCATTATTAATGTTGCCACCGGGCACACACCATTGTTGTTAGCTAAAGGTCGGGAGATCATGACGGATGGCATGTTGCCGAAAAGAGGCGGCATTCCAAATTCGTTAATACTTTCAAATGACCAGTCGTTCAGCTCATTTATTCTCCGCTAAACTAGCACCGCGCTTTGTGATGTAACGTTGTCAGGAAGCATTCGGATGTTGTTTACGACCTTCAGGAGATAGAAACCGGTAAAGTTGGAAAATATCATGTCAAGGACATAATAAAAGTCTCACAAGGTGTGTCCCCTAGCTAGCAACTTTCTTATCTTGAACTTTGTTATTTTGGATTGGTATAACCAATTAGAGGCCTCATTTTTCACATATGACATGACTCACATGTGAAATTTTTTTGTCAAGCGTTTTCTTGAAAACCAATTTCTTTTGTAACTACACACTCTAGGCGCCAGAGTAAATATAAGGATATGGATTAATACTCCTTAATTTTTGAGAAAAAAAGGAAAATAAGTTTTTTCCCTTATACAATGTCAGCCCAACGGCTATACATTTTAAACTTCAATTTATGTGAGAGCTCTCCATTAGTTTAAAGACTTTATTAGGTTTACAATTTAATTACTAACTAGTACATTATGTAGGAATGCTAGATTACTATACTTTAATTAAATTTCAAATAGTTTTTCTTATTATACATAAGTAAGAACTATATTACTTTAGATAATTCTTTATTATTAGTATGCTACTTGCGATTATCTCATTAGAAATCCAAGTATAATTTTTTTAATGCAGGGGAATTGCAGCGGTCTGGCCAGACGCTGTATTCCTGACACTCAACATAAATTGAGTTAGTTTTAGAACTCTAGAACATACATTTTAGTTTAATATATGAAATAGCATGAGTTAGTTTCATATATAGCTGATAGTTTTATATTTAGAAATATATTGCCGTAGGATAGGTTAATGTTTTCTCCGGTTACCCCGGCTGTTTCGGCTAAGTACGACTTAACCTCTTTGCCGAAAAGGGGGTATTGTAGTGATAACTACAGAATTATTTTGAACTTCTAACTGGTCAACTTTGCATGTCATATTTTAGGTGAAATAGTTGATATATTGGGATATTATTCCTGTGGCGTATTACCTGCATGATAGGCTCTCGACGCATCACAATAGCAGGCATTCAAATCCATTAGTTTCCAGACAAATTGAATTGGAAAGTGAAACACCGGTACACAAATTTCATATGTTGTTTTTACAATACTTGATAGGAAGACAGGGAGACCCGCACATCAAAACGTTCTTTGAGTCACGCCGAAACCATTGGTAGCAATAACTCGACGCGATTTTGTGTACTTACGGAATTATATCAAAAACTAAACATTCATAACAAAACATTCTATGATTAAATTAGACTGTCAACAAAATCTGCAGAGTTGGACGTCTGACATTGACAGCTGGTGACACACGTTCCGTATCAGTTCCTAACCAACCTTTCTTATCATAAACAAATAAGAAATCATGGCTGGATTGTTGTAGAATTTTAATTATTCTCCTTTAATATCGTCGACTTAGATTATTATAATATTCAACGAATAAATACCTTATTTAAACATTAGTTCTTTTAAAGAATATTAAAAGTTGGTTTGACGTGCGTCCGAATTAAGCGGAATGGAGCGCGACGAGGCGGAATGTCAAATCGAGTGGCGAGGGATCTTTCTCTTCCTGGGTGGCCGCTACGACATGTAACATGGCTTGAGCAAAATCATTAAATTTTTGGGGTTTTTTTCACTTTCGCCGCCCCCGGTTCCCCGCCATGGGTATATAGTTTAACCTTTAGCTTTAAAATCCGCGATACGCGCAAGGACACAGGGGGAGTTCCTTCGTGACAGTGGTCGAGGACAGTCGGGTCGGCGGTTTTGCGCAACGTGCGCGACAGATGTTAAAACTTGAACTGAGCTGAGTGTAAACTAAAAATCGTGTTCATTTTGTTTATTTAAATATCTTGCATATCAATTTTTATTGAGATAATGATAGTGCGCTTTAATATATTAATGGTTGGTTCGTAATTGCTAGTGAGTGCAAGTGATGAAGGAGAAGCTAGAAGTCAACGTGGTTCGTGTCATGTCGACGCATCAAGTGCACTTAAAAGCAACTAACAGTTGTGAAAGACTGCCCGGTGAGATCTTTCCTTGTTAAACGCACAATATGCGATTCGCGCGGCGTGTCTGTGATTACACAAAATTTGTATTAAGTAAACTTCACAGCTTAGATACTTAAAGAGCCGAGGAGGCCCACTGGTTGTGTACCTCCATGTCGAGAAAAAGTATAACAGAGAAATACTGACTCAAAACACATACATGTTATATAAGTGCATACATTTTATATTTATAGTATTGAACTCAGTGCTATGCTCTTCGAACCTTTCTCCCTCCGTTCAAACAATTCAAACGAACTATTCACACCAACTTGATCTCCAGCCCAACCATTTGCAATGCATATGTGCAAAACAAAATCCTCATAAAAACAAACTAACCCATACTTGAAAGTTCCCAGAGAAAAGGGCTTTGAAAGTAAAAAAGGCAATAAATTTCGGATAGCTAAAAAAAAACTATGACCTGCCTTCGCGTTCGCCAACAAAAAAAGACAGGTCATTTATGGCTTCTCTATTGTTGGTTATCTCGCTCGAGCACAGTGGCTTACTTAGGTACATATTTTTAAAGTTAATAGATATATTTAATATATTTACAAGTGATACAGCTGATAATAATTTACATCAATAATCACCGTGCTCAATAATTATAAGTCCTTTCCACAGCTTTCTCCGATTTTTAGAATACATCAGCTACAATGGCAAGAACTCTTCAAATCAAAAACCATACGAAACATATCCCAGCAAGGCAAAATAAAAATAATAATGTTCATCCAGAACCACAACGAGATGTCACTCAAATCCTGTACTCAACTACATTAGACTCAATATCTGCAGCTTTCTCAGTCTTTCATGGAACCACAAACACAATTTACAAAGGAACATTGATTTACTAATCACAAAGAGGAAACATCTAATTTCTAGCTAGAAGACATCTATTCATTAAAAGAATCACCCGAAAATAAAGAATTGACCATCATAAAGTAGAAATCAGAGATAGAAATGCTGCTTGCCAAGGTGACCATTCTTCATTGAGAGTAAGTGACAAAAAAGTCACAGGACACACCCTTATCAGCATTACAGATAACGAAAATAATTGAAAACACATACAATAGAAAATAAAGTACCTATGTACCTACCGCTTAGACTTATCAATCACGAAGATAACAACAAAATTTTAAATACATACATCGCATCTTTTTCCAGTTTTTATCATCCTATTGTCTTCTCCGAGGATCATAAATTTATTATACTCTTTGTCTTGAGTATGCTAAAGGACTGGTAACAAGACATCAACAATAAACGAATAAGAAACATTTTTAAAGATTGGCTGGCCGTACAGGCCAGATAGAACATTAGAAAAAGTAAAAGGATTAGAAAAAAGAGTGCTATTAATTTTAAAAATTGTGAATAAAAATGTTCAGTTTCAAATTGTTTTATGATAAATAGTTCAATTGATATGTTAAGTTAAATAATAGATTCAGTGTAAAGTGAAACCCAGTTCTATGTGTAATATCAGTGCAATATAGTTCAACAACTGCAGTTTGATTTCTTTAGTCCAGTTCCATTCGGATCTCCTGTTTTCACATACTTTTCCTCGCCACGCTAGTATCACGTTGTACAAATATAATGGAGATTATCTGGATAACCCAAACAACAAAGAGAACAAATCACAGGAGAAAAATACCCACTATAATATTATAGAGAAACAAACTAGGTATCTGATAAGAACTACAAAAACTAAAACAAAAGAAAAACAACGGACTGAATAATAGAATATAAGAAACAAGATAATCACACTTTGAAAGGATCTTGAATATCCGCCACCTAACCTTTACCCGGTAGCAAAAGAGAAACTAAATTATCCACAATCGACCATCAAATCGGACAATGGATTTCTAAGAAAACAACCTTATATGGCGGTCATTCGTTCGAGGTACCTAATTACACTACAGACCATCTGATAATTTGACAAGTTTTTAGAATCTATTGATAAACAAGATGCACAGATAGAAGTTTTAAGCACACAATAAAAATAACCGTCAATCCGCCGAGTGAAATAAACATCTTGAATAGAACTTCCCAAATAAGAAAAAACTCCTACTCCCCGGATTACTAAACAACTCTACAAGCATCGATGTCAATGAGAATTGGCTACCTCTACAGCTTCGCATTCAAATAAGAAAATTAATTCATATTGTGTATTAACTTGTTATCCAAAACACACAGTGTCGTAAAAGAGAACTTCATACTTCTACAGTAACAAAATCAAATAAGCGGAAACTCATCCGCCTCAGATTGTCATCCTACCTTTTACTAAGCGATACCAACGAGTGCAACTAGCGAATGTTTACCGCTTCGAAATCAAATAAGAAAACCTCATACGTCTAATGGTCATCTTACGCCACACGAAGTGATGCCAACGAGAACAACTAGATACAGTCTACCGCCTCGCAGTCAACCAAGAAGAATCTCATATGTCTCAGAACATCATTTGGACGCAACACTACACGCAATGATGCCAACGCGAACAACGGGCAACTTCTCACCAACGCTCTCCTCCGTCGTACAACCTGTCCTCCTAAATTCCTATATTGGCTATAGGCTGCATAGTCGGTCGATTGTGGTCGGCCGGTTGCGGCTAGTCGACCATCCTCTCCCATCCCAGAGCGTGTCACTCCTTACAAATCTGTGCCCCCTGGTAAAAATTCAATTCGATTCAATTTGTCTACCGAATTAATTGAATTAAATTGAATTTTGTATTCGGCTTGTCCGTTCCTGCCTCTGAGCTGGCTGGGTGTGGCACCTATGTTCATGTTCATTGTTTGTAATATATTGGGTAAAACTAAACGCAGGCGTTTCGCATTGCTGCCGCCAGAGGGCGTTCGGGGTTTTCACACTGCTAGCGTGGATGGCTCGCGGACGGTCGCCATTGCCCTATGCGATATCGGTTTGATTTTTAATACGCGAGAGGTTCCGCGTTCTTTGATTGCTAATTAGCTTGAGTTGTGTTTGTGAATTTCCTGTTTGTTAAATAACTATTGAACTTTGTGTTTGTGTACCCGTCATGGTGACTTTTTCTTGTGAGAGGTGAAACGTGGCTGGCTGTTCACATCTGGCTGTTCCCGAGTGAAACTACGGGAAGAAATCTATTTATTTGTCCTGGGGAATTGAGATCTCAAGGGTTAGGTAGGGTAATTAGGAATTCCCCCTTCCCGAAGACACTCAAGTTTGGATCCGAAGAGAAAGAAGATTTAGTTTGGTAAGTGTTCAATTCTAGTTAATTTATAGGTTAGGTTATCATATAGGGCCCTGTAGCTCCCTTCATAAGCTACGGTGGTAGCAGACTGCGTATAGCTTAAGTTAGATTCTAGTCGGACAAGCGTGGTGTCGCGTGGAGATTTTTTCCCGGTACTTAATTTTACCGGTAGATTTTTTCCCGGTAAAGTTCCGGTACAGAATTCTTCCCGCCGCTTCGTTTGTCCGGATTCGCTCTGCGCACATTTTCTGGCAGCAGAGCGTAGTTGCTCTGCACATTTTCTGGTAGCAGAGCGTAGTTTATCTACCCTCTATTTGTTCGTTTGTAAAAAATAATTAATTGTTTGTAAAAATTATTAGATTTTTCTTAGTTTGTTTGTATAAGAATATTTGTAACCTTTTTTGTATTTGTTTGCGGTTTGTACCGTGCGTTCCGGGTTTGTGCCATTCTCATACCTACCGCGGTTCTTCGTGTAGTTGCTTGATTTTGTTGTTTTTTATTTACCTTTTGTTATTTTTTGTTTGTGACTTGACGCGATGGCGAAGGCCTCCAATGCTAGGGCGACACTCGCCAACGAATTGAGATGGTTTGTGACGGCCGGAGGACTCCTGTCCCGGAAGGACAGGGAGGGCGCCATACTGCTAAGAGCGGATCACCTCCACTCACGATTGATTAGCGCGGAAGCGGCCATGGCGGCGCTTACCGAAGCCGATCTTACCCCGGAGGCCTACGCAGGTCACATGGCGGACATGGACCAGATCCTGAGTCTGCACGATGATATCGCGGAGGCGGTGACCGCAATAAGGGCGAGACAGGCTGGCGGACCAGCCCTCGCACACCTGTTAGACAGGAAGGACCAGCGGTTACTGGTCGGCTCCCCACCCTTCAGCTGTCCCACTTTGGGGGTAGGATGGAGGAGTGGGTGGCATATAAAAATATGTTTGAGTCCCTGGTCGTAGCACGACAGGATTTGTCGAAGGCCCAGAAGATGGCCTACCTCCTCTCCACTCTTGAGGGTGAAGCGCGGTCGCTCATCCAGCACCTCCGGGTGGAGGACGACCAGTACGACACGGCTTGGGAGTTATTGAACTCCCGCTACCAAAACTTACGTTTGTTAGCGGATGCGCACGCCGCACAGTTGATGGCCCTGCCCAAGGTGGCCAACAGGGCACAGTTGCGCCTGCAGTTGCTCACGCCCGTTACAGTGGCCTGTAACGCGCTCCGCACACTGGGGCTGCCGGTGGACCAATGGTCCTTTTTGCTGGTGCACATTGTATTGGGCAAATTACCCAATGACATCCGCTCGCGATTTGAGCGCGAGAATGCGGAACGGGATAGCACCACCCTACCGACATTCACTGACTTGGTGAAGTTTTTGGAGTTTGAGGCACGGGCGGCTGAGAATACCATGACGGACTCAGCGCCATCCAGAGCGCCTGAACGTAGGCCCTTGGAACCCTCATGGCGAGGAGGCCCCAACAGGGACGGCAACCGCCACCGCGTGGAGCTGGTGCGCGGGTTGCACACACGGCAGCAGTCGCGAGGGACGCGGACTGCCTGCAATGTGGTCGGATGGGCCACAGCCTGCTGCAATGCAGGGACTGGCAGGGACTGCCAGTACAAGATCGGCGCCGCATGGCAAAGCGGCATGAACTTTGCTTTTATTGTTTGGGCGGTCACTATGCACGTGACTGTCCCAGTGCCATACCATGCAGTGCATGCCGTGGGCGGCACCACGCGATGCTTTGCATGAACCGCAACGGGGATGGCACCCGGATGTTGAGGCAGGGGTCCCCTATGGGCGGGGGCGCTCCTGCGCGAAGCCCTCCACCACCGGACGGAGGACGCGGCTTCGCTCGTCGCTCCCCCCCTCGGGAGGGGGGTCGCGTACCTGCGCGGGTCTTGGCGGACCGGGACCACGCGCCCCAAGGTCATGGCCAGTATGTAGCTGGCCAGGCCCCGGATAGGGCCCCCATGGGCGGGGGCCCTAGATCGGACGTGAGAGTGGGGACACCCCCCTCCACGCGGGTTACCAATGCCCAACACATGCAGCCGCAGCGGTTTTCTCCGCCGCTGCACGAGTACCCACGGCTGGAGTACCACCCGCCGTACCATATGTATGGCCGGGCCGCGGGTTCTGCCCCCACTCAGATGGGGATGTGCACTCGCCCGCCATATTATCCGGGTCAGTGGCGCGCCCCTGGTTGGGAGAGAGTGGGGAGCCCGTAACTAGCTTGCTCCCTTGCTGGGACAGAGCCGCGGACGGTTCTGCTCCCTACCGCGGTGGTCCGCGTATGGGGTCGTGGGGGGGAAGCCATTAATTTGAGAGCTCTGTTGGACTCAGGGGCTCAAAGCAGTTTGGTTACCACTCGAGTGGCACGCCAGTTAGGTTTAGTCGTGGAAGACTCGCCTGTGCCACTTCTTGGAGTTGGTGGCATACAAGTGAAGTGTCTGACGGGCCAGACACTTGTCACCTTTTCTTCGCTGAAGTCCTCCACAATGAGGATCACGACTTCGGCTATGGTAATGGATACCATTGCGGGTTGGCACCCCTCGACAGACATACCGCCGGGTGTGTTGTCTTTGGTTTCGGGTCTGGATTTGGCCGACCCCTTTGTCTTTCATCCCGGCCCAGTGGACTTGCTCCTGGGCTCGGACGTATTGGGTTGGATTTTGTTGGGTACACAGAAGGCTCTGGGTTCGTCTTCACTGATGGCAGTGTCTACGATTTTTGGTTTTGCCCTGATGGGCCCTGTGTTTGATAATGGCACCGCGGAGGAGCCACCGGTTGTCGCATCTGCGTCCTTGGCCAAGACCATGCAAAGGTTTTGGGAGGTGGAGGAGCCACCTATGAGTTCCAGGATGGATCCGGAACACGCTGAGTGCGAAGCCCTTTTTCGATCGACCACGGAGAGGTTGCCCTCCGGTCGGTTTGTAACTAGGTTACCCTTTGTTGCCTCTCGTCCTAGCCTAGGGCAAAGTAGGGCGCTTGCGGAGAAACGACTGCTGTCCATGGAGCGACGCATGCAGCGTGACCACGTACTTCGCGATAAATATATTGAATTTATGCGCGAGTACGAGGATTTGGGTCACATGTCTCCGGCTCGAGTTGATTGGAGCTCAACTGAGCATTATTTTTTGCCCCACCACGCGGTGGTGAAGGCCTCAACAGGCAAATTGAGGACCGTCTTCGATGGGTCCGCACCCACTTCGAACGGGGTTTCGTTGAATCTGTGTTTGCATTCGGGTCCCAAATTGCATAGGGACATAATTGACATCATCTTGAACTTTAGAAGACATCAAGTGGTTTTTGGCGCGGACATCCGGATGATGTTCCGCCAGACAGTCATACATCCTGAGGACAGGCGATTCCAGTTGATACTCTGGCGTGAGCGCCCTGAGGATCCTGTGACGGTGTATGAACTCAATACAAACACCTATGGTTTGAAATCTAGTCCCTATATCGCCATCAGATCATTGCTTGAATTGGCAGAGCGGGAACGGATCCGCTTTCCCCGTGGGGCTTCCGTGCTGTCACGTGACTTGTATGTTGATGACGTGTGCACCGGAGCCCAAAGTATTGAGGAGGCCCTCCTACTGCGGGATGAATTGATTGAAATATTGAAGACAGGTGGCTACGAGCTACGTAAGTGGTTGTCTAATGAGCCTAAAGTTCTAGAAGGGATCCCGGAGGATCACCAACAGAACCCTCACCTGTTTGAGGATGTGGATGATCCCAACAGGATAGCGGTGCTGGGCATGCAGTACCAGCCGCTAACCGATATTTTCACATTCCAAGTGGACTTGGAAATACCAAAAGTCTGGACTAAGAGAACGGTGTTGTCCGTAATAGCCCGTATGTTTGATCCAAGCGGTTGGATCAGTCCAGTGATATTCTCTGCAAAGTGTCTTCTTCAGAGACTTTGGACTTTGGGCGTCTCGTGGGACGAGCCGCTGTTTGGTCCTCCATTGGATGATTGGCTCGAGTTGTTTTCATCGATTAAGGAAGTCAATCGGATTGCCTTGCCTCGTCGAATATTGCCCCCGGGAAATATCGAGCCAGCCTGCATGGCTTTTGTGACGCGTCGGAGCGAGGCTACGCCGCGTCAGTCTATATGCGGACAGTTGACGCCGATGGCCGGGTCAATGTCTCGCTTTTGTTAGGGAAGAGCAAGGTCGCCCCCATCAGGACTAGGCTGACTATTCCCAAGCTTGAGTTGAGTGGAGCTCACCTTCTCTCTAAATTGTTGCATCACGTTGCCAGTGAGCTGGCGGCCACGGTCGAGATACGAGACATCTTCGCCTGGTCGGATAGCCAGGTCGCGCTTGCATGGTTGCGCGCGGCCCCACATACCTTGGAGGTTTTTGTGGGAAATCGGGTTTCCCAAATCCAGAATATCGGAATTGATATAACATGGAGACATGTGCCGGGAGAGCTTAACCCAGCGGACTGTGCTTCCCGAGGTTGTACGGCACCAGAATTGGTGTCACACCCGCTCTGGTGGGGTCCAGAGTGGCTGATGGGATCAGAAACATCTTGGCCTGTCTGTCAGACAGATGTTACTTCTTTGAGTTTGACTGGGCTCCGTGTACATGCTGTAGTCGCTGAGACGACGTCGGAGCCGGATTGGCTACTTGCTCGGTATAGCAGCTTGGATAAGCTTCTGGGTGTTACCAGTTGGATTAAGCGTTTCATACATAATTGTAGAAACCCACAGGCAAAGCGGTTGGAGCCGATTGCAGGTGCAGAAGAGCGCCGGAGCGCATTGTTGCATTGGGTCCGTGTCGTGCAGACCGGACGGTTTGAGTCAGAGCTTCGTATTTTGCGCGACGGACGCGCTAAGTTGAAGGGCGCGGTCGCTCGTTTGAACCCGTACATCGACTCGGATGGGCTTCTTCGGGTTGGAGGCAGGCTCCGGAAGGCGGATCTTCCATATGAGACTCGCCATCCTCTGTTGTTGCCCAAGGGCGGACCCTTGGTGCAGCTTTTGGTGTCTGATCGACACATTCGTAACGCCCATGCTGGGTGCAATGCTTTGTTGGCTATTTTGCAACGCGAGTTTTGGATTTTGTCAGCCCGAAGAGCAATCCGTAGTGTCCTGTTTCGATGTATTGCATGTTATAGGTTGAAGGCATCCACGATGCAACCACAGATGGGTGATTTGCCCGCTGATCGAATCCGACCTTCGAGGCCGTTTGACGGCGTTGGAACCGATTTTGCCGGTCCCTTTTCGATCAAGGCTTCTCCCTTTCGTAAGGCCCGTATTGTGAAGGGCTATTTGTGTGTATTTGTTTGTTTGGCCACCAAGGCTGTCCATTTGGAGGTGGTATCGGCTCTGACTACGGAGGCCTTCGTCGCCGCGTTGGATCGCTTTGTTTCGCGTCGAGGTCTACCTTCCCTTATTAGGTCTGATAATGGCACAAACTATAAAGGAACTGTAAATTATCTTAAGGATGTTTCCGTGTTTATTGATAAAAATTGTACTAGTTTAAGTCAAATTGCTGCCCAAAGGGGAATAACCTGGAAATTTAGTCCCCCAAGTTGCCCCCATTGGGGAGGGATTTTTGAAGCGGCTGTGAAATCCGCAAAGACCCACCTCCGCCGCATTATCGGAGAAACGGCTCTAACTTTTGAAGAGCTGGCCACAGTGTTTTGTAAAGTTGAGGCGGTCCTCAACTCTCGTCCTCTCTGTCCGCTATCTCCAGATCCAAATGACTTGGAAGCTCTCACCCCTGGTCATTTTTTGGTGGGAGGGCCGTTGAATGCCCTGCCCGAATACCCGTGGAAGGATGAACGCGTATATCGGTTGTCGCGTTTTCAAATGTTGCAGCAAATGAGCCAGGACTTTTGGCGTCGCTGGTCGCTTGAATATTTGCATTTGCTGCAGCAAAGAGTGAAGTGGACAGACAGGACTGAGCCTCCCAGGGAGGGTGATTTAGTATTGTTAAAAGAGGCAAATTTGCCCTCATTGCTTTGGCGACGAGCTCGCATATTACGTTTGATTCTTGGCGGAGATGGCACTCCGCGTGTGGCTGAGGTGTTGGTCGACGGTTCGATTTTAAGGAGAGGTGTGACCTCTCTCGCCCGCCTTCCCGTAGAGTAAGCTAGCGGTCTGCTTCTCAGACCGGGACGGGGGGATGTTTGTAATATATTGGGTAAAACTAAACGCAGGCGTTTCGCATTGCTGCCGCCAGAGGGCGTTCGGGGTTTTCACACTGCTAGCGTGGATGGCTCGCGGACGGTCGCCATTGCCCTATGCGATATCGGTTTGATTTTTAATACGCGAGAGGTTCCGCGTTCTTTGATTGCTAATTAGCTTGAGTTGTGTTTGTGAATTTCCTGTTTGTTAAATAACTATTGAACTTTGTGTTTGTGTACCCGTCATGGTGACTTTTTCTTGTGAGAGGTGAAACGTGGCTGGCTGTTCACATCTGGCTGTTCCCGAGTGAAACTACGGGAAGAAATCTATTTATTTGTCCTGGGGAATTGAGATCTCAAGGGTTAGGTAGGGTAATTAGGAATTCCCCCTTCCCGAAGACACTCAAGTTTGGATCCGAAGAGAAAGAAGATTTAGTTTGGTAAGTGTTCAATTCTAGTTAATTTATAGGTTAGGTTATCATATAGGGCCCTGTAGCTCCCTTCATAAGCTACGGTGGTAGCAGACTGCGTATAGCTTAAGTTAGATTCTAGTCGGACAAGCGTGGTGTCGCGTGGAGATTTTTTCCCGGTACTTAATTTTACCGGTAGATTTTTTCCCGGTAAAGTTCCGGTACAGAATTCTTCCCGCCGCTTCGTTTGTCCGGATTCGCTCTGCGCACATTTTCTGGCAGCAGAGCGTAGTTGCTCTGCACATGATACACGCAATATCTGTATATAATATGATATCTGTTCATGATACGCGCAAGGACACAGGGGATATTCGCCGCCATGAAGTTGCCGGGAACATGAGCTGTTGAGGTCCACGTGCCCGTCCGGCCATATGACTTGACGTTTCCTGGAGTGTACCGCATGCCACGGCGCAGGCCCCGTCGTCGGCGACCCCAGTGCAACACACGGATCCTAACCTTATTTCCAAAGGCCGCACCGCCGCCCTCAATCCGATGTCCCTATAGTGGTTCAGCGCAAACCTCGGAAGGTCCAGCCAGCGTCTACTATCTCGCATACAACGGAGCGTGCAGGAGCGCCGCGTCGCTTTGAGGATGCGACCAGTACCAGTGCTCGAACCCAATGGATCATAACGGTGAACGGAACAACGTTCTAAGTGCGCACAGACGTTTGTGTACGGACCTGGCCAGGTACCTTATATTTGGTTTATGTTAATTTTAACTTTTAATTGCGGCAAAGACTTATCAGATTTTGGTATTAGTATAACATGTGCCCGCCTTCAGCGGCTAGTGTGTTTATGGAATAAAATGCTATATTCTATCTCAACCATATTGTATTAATGATGTCACCCTGCCCATGACTCCCAGGACCTAAGGCTTACTAGACAAGAGGTCCTTGTACTTCAAAAGTGCGAGGCTCTATCCTGAGCATTACATCCGGCTCTCTCTAAAGTAATTGTTCGTGTATAATCGCACTGCGCAGGGATATTGCCCGTCTTCGCTTCAAATAGTTGGAGACCCCTGCGCACACAGCAACCAACTCACACTTTTTATTTTTTTTATTTTTTATACACGACAGACGTTATCTTATTTTAGTAGCAGAATTATTTTTGCTAACTGTTTTATCAATTTTCGCAACTGTTTTATCAATTCTGTTGAGTTCTGCTATTACTCACTAGATGGCTGTACGGACAGGCGCGGATCTACTACAATAATTACGTAAAAACTACTTACGAGTGAAAAGATATACTTTTATCGCGTGATTCCTTGTTGTGTGTGTTACTTTTACACCCCACAATACATCACTTCATTGTTAATGAGCACAATCTCTAAAATTTCGCTTAACTTCGACACATCTGCGGCACGTGTTGACACTGTGAACTCCGCGAATGCGACAATAGTGACGTCTGGTGGCAAATAGTGAGAAGCCTCAAGTTGGTTGACTGGGGACAGGTCTACTAGCTTACGACCAGCTCTTCTTTATTCCTGCTCTGTGGTATGGCTATAGTTGAAGAAAGGGCTGAAATGTGAGGGTCATAGCAGAAAAACGCATAAGATGTACTTTTTGCCGCGGGCGGAGTTTAGTTGCGATGAAACTTATACACTTTCATTTTTCTTTTCAGATGGTAACGAGCAGTTGAATGTTTGGAAGACATTGAGTGGACATAAGGGCGTCGTGCACCAAGTGGTTTGGAGTCCGCACCGCGACGGACTTCTACTGTCTACTTCCCAGGACACCACTGTCAGGGTAATGTTATTTATTTTTTCTAGGTCATTTTTCTATCATGAAAAATTAAAGGTTTTTTTAAGTTTAACATCTGGTATCTGTATTTTTCTATCTTACGAATTAAAGGTTTTTTCATTGAAAACATCTGTATTTTTTTTGTGAATGAAATGTCACAAACGGAGAAAGCATTTCGATGGCGTTAGTCAAAAGATCAATCTGTCAAGTTCTTAGTTGGGGTTTTTGTAATGAATAGGGAATATTACTGCGATGTTATCACGCCAGTAGACAGAACAAGCATATTTTGACATTGACACGTCTTTCTAACTATGACATTGTGCATCATGGTAACAGGTCGTTTGTTTACTGTGTGTGCCGGTATCGCCATCTGCGTCGAGTTTTGCGTAATATTCCCTATGAATAAAATATGTATACTAGTATTATAAATGCAGTCATACCTCAATGATCTTATTGCCTTGTCTTATCACATTGCCTTATATTTTCTGACTTTATAAAGTATACCGTTAATGTTAGGTGTGGGACGCGGTATCGGGCGCGAACACGCACATCTTCTCTGGGCACGGGTGCTGCGGCACCATCGCGGCCAGCTGGAGCGCCTACCCGCAGCTGCCGCACACCGTGCTCACCGGCGGCAGCGACGCCTGCGTCAGGATGTGGGACCTGCGACACCACCCCGCCGAGCTGTACCAAGGTAAGTACAATACGAACACGCACATCTTCTCTGGGCACGGGTGCTGCGGCACCATCGCGGCCAGCTGGAGCGCCTACCCGCAGCTGCCGCACACCGTGCTCACCGGCGGCAGCGACGCCTGCGTCAGGATGTGGGACCTGCGACACCACCCCGCCGAGCTGTACCAAGGTAAGTACAATACGAACACGCACATCTTCTCTGGGCACGGGTGCTGCGGCACCATCGCGGCCAGCTGGAGCGCCTACCCGCAGCTGCCGCACACCGTGCTCACCGGCGGCAGCGACGCCTGCGTCAGGATGTGGGACCTGCGACACCACCCCGCCGAGCTGTACCAAGGTAAGTACAATACGAACACGCACATCTTCTCTGGGCACGGGTGCTGCGGCACCATCGCGGCCAGCTGGAGCGCCTACCCGCAGCTGCCGCACACCGTGCTCACCGGCGGCAGCGACGCCTGCGTCAGGATGTGGGACCTGCGACACCACCCCGCCGAGCTGTACCAAGGTAAGTACAATACGAACACGCACATCTTCTCTGGGCACGGGTGCTGCGGCACCATCGCGGCCAGCTGGAGCGCCTACCCGCAGCTGCCGCACACCGTGCTCACCGGCGGCAGCGACGCCTGCGTCAGGATGTGGGACCTGCGACACCACCCCGCCGAGCTGTACCAAGGTAAGTACAATACGAACACGCACATCTTCTCTGGGCACGGGTGCTGCGGCACCATCGCGGCCAGCTGGAGCGCCTACCCGCAGCTGCCGCACACCGTGCTCACCGGCGGCAGCGACGCCTGCGTCAGGATGTGGGACCTGCGACACCACCCCGCCGAGCTGTACCAAGGTAAGTACAATACGAACACGCACATCTTCTCTGGGCACGGGTGCTGCGGCACCATCGCGGCCAGCTGGAGCGCCTACCCGCAGCTGCCGCACACCGTGCTCACCGGCGGCAGCGACGCCTGCGTCAGGATGTGGGACCTGCGACACCACCCCGCCGAGCTGTACCAAGGTAAGTACAATACGAACACGCACATCTTCTCTGGGCACGGGTGCTGCGGCACCATCGCGGCCAGCTGGAGCGCCTACCCGCAGCTGCCGCACACCGTGCTCACCGGCGGCAGCGACGCCTGCGTCAGGATGTGGGACCTGCGACACCACCCCGCCGAGCTGTACCAAGGTAAGTACAATACGAACACGCACATCTTCTCTGGGCACGGGTGCTGCGGCACCATCGCGGCCAGCTGGAGCGCCTACCCGCAGCTGCCGCACACCGTGCTCACCGGCGGCAGCGACGCCTGCGTCAGGATGTGGGACCTGCGACACCACCCCGCCGAGCTGTACCAAGGTAAGTACAATACGAACACGCACATCTTCTCTGGGCACGGGTGCTGCGGCACCATCGCGGCCAGCTGGAGCGCCTACCCGCAGCTGCCGCACACCGTGCTCACCGGCGGCAGCGACGCCTGCGTCAGGATGTGGGACCTGCGACACCACCCCGCCGAGCTGTACCAAGGTAAGTACAATACGAACACGCACATCTTCTCTGGGCACGGGTGCTGCGGCACCATCGCGGCCAGCTGGAGCGCCTACCCGCAGCTGCCGCACACCGTGCTCACCGGCGGCAGCGACGCCTGCGTCAGGATGTGGGACCTGCGACACCACCCCGCCGAGCTGTACCAAGGTAAGTACAATACGAACACGCACATCTTCTCTGGGCACGGGTGCTGCGGCACCATCGCGGCCAGCTGGAGCGCCTACCCGCAGCTGCCGCACACCGTGCTCACCGGCGGCAGCGACGCCTGCGTCAGGATGTGGGACCTGCGACACCACCCCGCCGAGCTGTACCAAGGTAAGTACAATACGAACACGCACATCTTCTCTGGGCACGGGTGCTGCGGCACCATCGCGGCCAGCTGGAGCGCCTACCCGCAGCTGCCGCACACCGTGCTCACCGGCGGCAGCGACGCCTGCGTCAGGATGTGGGACCTGCGACACCACCCCGCCGAGCTGGTACCAAGGTAAGTACAATACGAACACGCACATCTTCTCTGGGCACGGGTGCTGCGGCACCATCGCGGCCAGCTGGAGCGCCTACCCGCAGCTGCCGCACACCGTGCTCACCGGCGGCAGCGACGCCTGCGTCAGGATGTGGGACCTGCGACACCACCCCGCCGAGCTGTACCAAGGTAAGTACAATACGAACACGCACATCTTCTCTGGGCACGGGTGCTGCGGCACCATCGCGGCCAGCTGGAGCGCCTACCCGCAGCTGCCGCACACCGTGCTCACCGGCGGCAGCGACGCCTGCGTCAGGATGTGGGACCTGCGACACCACCCCGCCGAGCTGTACCAAGGTAAGTACAATACGAACACGCACATCTTCTCTGGGCACGGGTGCTGCGGCACCATCGCGGCCAGCTGGAGCGCCTACCCGCAGCTGCCGCACACCGTGCTCACCGGCGGCAGCGACGCCTGCGTCAGGATGTGGGACCTGCGACACCACCCCGCCGAGCTGTACCAAGGTAAGTACAATACGAACACGCACATCTTCTCTGGGCACGGGTGCTGCGGCACCATCGCGGCCAGCTGGAGCGCCTACCCGCAGCTGCCGCACACCGTGCTCACCGGCGGCAGCGACGCCTGCGTCAGGATGTGGGACCTGCGACACCACCCCGCCGAGCTGTACCAAGGTAAGTACAATACGAACACGCACATCTTCTCTGGGCACGGGTGCTGCGGCACCATCGCGGCCAGCTGGAGCGCCTACCCGCAGCTGCCGCACACCGTGCTCACCGGCGGCAGCGACGCCTGCGTCAGGATGTGGGACCTGCGACACCACCCCGCCGAGCTGTACCAAGGTAAGTACAATACGAACACGCACATCTTCTCTGGGCACGGGTGCTGCGGCACCATCGCGGCCAGCTGGAGCGCCTACCCGCAGCTGCCGCACACCGTGCTCACCGGCGGCAGCGACGCCTGCGTCAGGATGTGGGACCTGCGACACCACCCCGCCGAGCTGTACCAAGGTAAGTACAATACGAACACGCACATCTTCTCTGGGCACGGGTGCTGCGGCACCATCGCGGCCAGCTGGAGCGCCTACCCGCAGCTGCCGCACACCGTGCTCACCGGCGGCAGCGACGCCTGCGTCAGGATGTGGGACCTGCGACACCACCCCGCCGAGCTGTACCAAGGTAAGTACAATACGAACACGCACATCTTCTCTGGGCACGGGTGCTGCGGCACCATCGCGGCCAGCTGGAGCGCCTACCCGCAGCTGCCGCACACCGTGCTCACCGGCGGCAGCGACGCCTGCGTCAGGATGTGGGACCTGCGACACCACCCCGCCGAGCTGTACCAAGGTAAGTACAATACGAACACGCACATCTTCTCTGGGCACGGGTGCTGCGGCACCATCGCGGCCAGCTGGAGCGCCTACCCGCAGCTGCCGCACACCGTGCTCACCGGCGGCAGCGACGCCTGCGTCAGGATGTGGGACCTGCGACACCACCCCGCCGAGCTGTACCAAGGTAAGTACAATACGAACACGCACATCTTCTCTGGGCACGGGTGCTGCGGCACCATCGCGGCCAGCTGGAGCGCCTACCCGCAGCTGCCGCACACCGTGCTCACCGGCGGCAGCGACGCCTGCGTCAGGATGTGGGACCTGCGACACCACCCCGCCGAGCTGTACCAAGGTAAGTACAATACGAACACGCACATCTTCTCTGGGCACGGGTGCTGCGGCACCATCGCGGCCAGCTGGAGCGCCTACCCGCAGCTGCCGCACACCGTGCTCACCGGCGGCAGCGACGCCTGCGTCAGGATGTGGGACCTGCGACACCACCCCGCCGAGCTGTACCAAGGTAAGTACAATACGAACACGCACATCTTCTCTGGGCACGGGTGCTGCGGCACCATCGCGGCCAGCTGGAGCGCCTACCCGCAGCTGCCGCACACCGTGCTCACCGGCGGCAGCGACGCCTGCGTCAGGATGTGGGACCTGCGACACCACCCCGCCGAGCTGTACCAAGGTAAGTACAATACGAACACGCACATCTTCTCTGGGCACGGGTGCTGCGGCACCATCGCGGCCAGCTGGAGCGCCTACCCGCAGCTGCCGCACACCGTGCTCACCGGCGGCAGCGACGCCTGCGTCAGGATGTGGGACCTGCGACACCACCCCGCCGAGCTGTACCAAGGTAAGTACAATACGAACACGCACATCTTCTCTGGGCACGGGTGCTGCGGCACCATCGCGGCCAGCTGGAGCGCCTACCCGCAGCTGCCGCACACCGTGCTCACCGGCGGCAGCGACGCCTGCGTCAGGATGTGGGACCTGCGACACCACCCCGCCGAGCTGTACCAAGGTAAGTACAATACGAACACGCACATCTTCTCTGGGCACGGGTGCTGCGGCACCATCGCGGCCAGCTGGAGCGCCTACCCGCAGCTGCCGCACACCGTGCTCACCGGCGGCAGCGACGCCTGCGTCAGGATGTGGGACCTGCGACACCACCCCGCCGAGCTGTACCAAGGTAAGTACAATACGAACACGCACATCTTCTCTGGGCACGGGTGCTGCGGCACCATCGCGGCCAGCTGGAGCGCCTACCCGCAGCTGCCGCACACCGTGCTCACCGGCGGCAGCGACGCCTGCGTCAGGATGTGGGACCTGCGACACCACCCCGCCGAGCTGTACCAAGGTAAGTACAATACGAACACGCACATCTTCTCTGGGCACGGGTGCTGCGGCACCATCGCGGCCAGCTGGAGCGCCTACCCGCAGCTGCCGCACACCGTGCTCACCGGCGGCAGCGACGCCTGCGTCAGGATGTGGGACCTGCGACACCACCCCGCCGACCTGTACCAAGGTAAACTCCATTTTTTCTTAACTGTCCCATAATGTAAACAATCTTCACAGTACTTTTTGTTGAATTTTGTTGAAAATAAATCTAATATTAGATCAAACCTAAACATTCTAAAGTAAAACATTTATTAACCACGAAAGTAATTTCCTAAAAAGTCTATTTTAATTTATATTGTTGGGAAATCATAAAAAGACATGGTAAGATTGTTTACATAATAGGACAATTATGAATAAATGAACGGTAAGTACAATACGAACACGCACATCTTCTCCGGGAACGGGTGCTGCGGCACTATACAATGCCAATGAGAGATCTCGCGGGGGGCGGGATGCTAGCGGGGGGGTGACTCTCCCCCGAACTGTAACACCCCGCTGACACCTAAAATTGCGCGACTTGTGACCAAGTGGTTCCGAACCGCCACTCTTATATTATTCTAGGACAAATTTGTGCCACTGAAGGGCGAAAAATTTTCCCACTATCATGTAGTATTCTTACCTATCAGCGAGAACAATGTAATTGGCTATTTAGCAATCATGTATGTATAATAATATTTATAGATATTCATTATTAAAATAAATAAATAAAACTAGAAGAATTAAAGTCTTTTAAATTTTTGTTTATCAAAACAAAACTCTAAAATTACAATTTATAACCTGAGTATAGTTTTCATATGTTATTTGATTATAATCGCCTTATCAAAAATCTTGATCACTTTAATTTCTCTCACAATAGAAGCACAAGAGACCACAAAAAAGAAGAAGAAAGACAAGAAATCAGCGAGCAAACCCGAAGAAAGCACCGAACAAGACGAGGAAAACGTCGCAGCCACCCAAGACTCCAAAATAAAGGCGTCTAAAAGATTCCTGCTGCCCGTGCTGACTAAACAAATGTCTCCGTGCAGCATACAAGGGGTCAGGAAGATGTTGCAGAAGTATCTAGAGAAGAAGAGTGGTGATACTCCTATTGCTGCAGCGGAGGATATGGAACAGAGTTATAATGTTAATTATATCAAGATCTTTGGCAGTATTAAGGAGGTCAACGAATTGCTGGATGAGGAATGTAAGTATTGTTGAATTTTAATATATATTAGATAATAAAAGTGTCAGCTTAGCTCAGTTACATAATTTGTTCTTCAGAAGGCTCGTTAATTATGTCAATTTTTCTTTCCTAGTTGGCAATAATAGTACTTTTAGTCAAAAAATAAATTTCTATTCTTTCTAATCAGATTTTGGTGTATAATTTATGCGGGCGAAGCTGCGGGCAAAAGATAGTAAAATCACAAAATAATGTGCAAATTGTGGATGCCTTATAACCATTCTCTTCCAGCCAACATTAATCTATTGCAGTAAAATAAAGCCTCATTTTGATTTAGGCAACACTAATATGTGCTGTCCCGGTCACTTTGATTGACGGCGAATAAGTTGAACGGCTGTGCAATTTTAAAACCTAGCAAGGGACACAAAAACCACAGCGTGTTTTCTAAATTAGCTTTAGAATAGTGCTATCTAAAGCGAATTTAGTAAAAAGACGGTGTATTTTTTTTTGTCTCTTGTTATGTTTTAAAATTGCACAGCCGAAATGAGGCTAATGTTTGTTGTACAGTGGAGCGTCACGAGGACACTGGCAACACCGAGGCGTGGGCGATGCTGTCGATGTTCCGCGGCCACGTGGACGCGGCCGTGCAGTTCGCGGCCGCCAGGGACTTCCTCTGCCCGTTCCTGCTCAGCCTGGCGCCCTGTGTCTCCAACAAGTATGTTGGACAGTGACAAGGACGTGGGGGGTTATAACAGATGAATCGTTCATATTCCGGTCCATTAATATTCAAAAACGAACCTTATTGTACCATATTTAAGGTGCATTTTTACACGACTGACCAAAAAAGGAGTGTTATGTTTTCAGGGTTCATGTATGTATGTAAGTTTTATTCCACCATAACTCCTGAATGGCTTAACAGATTTTGATGTGAGAGGTATCGTTAGATTCCTTGCATTCCTCCAAGTGACATATAGACTATGTAAGTTGTCAGTCGTGTTTTTTATTTTTAAATGATAATCTTGTTAAATATTTAGAAAATGACAAATGTTTCATATTTCGATTCATCAAATTGCCAATTTGTTCTTAGAATAACAATGCAAAAGTACAAAATACATACCCAAGTCGATACAAAAACATCCGAACGTGGTTGTATGTATATAAGGTATAGAGAAAATACGTAAGACACGTAAGAAAGTTACTGAAAGCGAGACTAGACTGGCAATGAACTTTGACCGATCAAAGTTTTGCCTCTGACACTTTTTGAGATGGGCCTGGCCGTCTATTTGTTTATAATACATCAATAATTATGTTGGATTTTTAAATCTTTCACAGATAACATAATTGCTTAAAATAAAGTATTTTACATTCTACTAGAAACTAAATTTAAAAATACACTTTTTAATATGATTTTTTAAATCGTTTTTATTTTCAGATATTGGAAAGATGCTTGTCAGTTGTACTTGGCACAAATTGACAGATTGGTTGCCAAAGGAGAAGATAATAAGCTCACCGGTGAGTTGGTTTAATGAGTTGTTTAGTGAGGTCTGTCAGATAGTACAATACTGTCATCAGTTGTCAAAAAATACAGTATTTTACCATCTGACAGACTACTTGCCAGTAGCGATGCCTTATTATCTCTGATGCCTTATTTTGTACATTACTAGCTGCGCCCCGGGACTTCGCTCCCGTAGGAATTTTGGGATAAAGAGTACCCTATGTGCTATTCCCTGTATTTTTCTACCCGTGTACCAAATTTCATCGAAATCCGTCCAGTAGATTTTGCGTGATTGAGTAACAAACATCCTCACAAATTCACAAATTTACAAACTCACATCCAAACTTTCACATTTATAATATTAGTAGGATTAGCTTTTTCACGCGGTTTCGCCCGCGTGAATTTCCCACGGGAGCATTGTTTTTTTTTCGGGTACCCTATGCTATGGTATCCTTTTCAGTACTTCTAAATATGTGTATGCGAAATTTCAGAACGATTGGTTCAGTAGATAAAGCGTGAAGAGGTAACAAATAAACTTACTTTCGCATAATTTAAGTACGTGGGAAATCACGCAGGCGGAGCCGCAGTCAAAAGCTAGAACAGTCTAATAACAAGATGATTTATTTACTTATTTAACCTTTATTGTACAAAAACACAATGTATGGCACAATATGTGGACTTAATGCAGAAGCATTATCTAACAGTCTACCTTTGGGGTAAACAGAGAACTTAAGGGGGGTTAGGCGGGTCAGCGAAAATTCATATGAAGTGGCTGAGGCGGGGGGGGACGTCCCGGTTGCGCGCCATTCACATTTTTATCAAAAAGTTAATAGAAATGTTTAGTTTTTCAAAAATTTAAATCAGTCACGAAATCGAAAAGGTAAAATACCTTTGTGTTAGTGATTTTAAAACATTTTTAGGGTTCCGAAGTAAACAAGGAACCCTTATAGTTTCGTCATGTCTGTCCGTCCGTCCGTCCGTCTGTCTGCGGCTAATCTCAGAGACTACTAGTACTAGAAAACTGTAATTTGGTAGAGATATACATATTTATTACGCGGAGCGAACTGTAGAATAAAATTAGGAAAAATATATTTTTTTAGGGGGCCTCCCCTACACCTAAAGTGGGGATGATTTTTTTTTCTCTCGATTATACCATCGTGTGGGGTATCATTTGATAGGTCTTTTAAAAATATTATGAGTGTCTGAAGAACATTTTTTGATTTAGGGATCCGTGTGCAAAATATTTAACTTTAAAGTAATAAATTTTGTTAGAGTCAAGTGTCCCCCCCCTCGAACAGGAAAATGGTGGAGGGTGGATACATGAAACAAATTATAATAATTAGCAAATATAATGAATTTAAAAGGAAAATTATCACGGCTATGTAGACTTTACACGTTAATGAGTAATAGACGATAAACTTACAAAATTGATTTTAGTATGAAAAATATTTGTAGGAACAATTTTCATTCTATATGATGGTATATACTTAGGTTATTTTCATTAGTTATATAAAAGTGGAAGTAAATATAAGTTCATGTGTCCGCATTTCTACAGGATAGGTACCTTCGGAACCCTACATTGTTCGTGGCCCGACACGCACTTGACCAATAATTTATTATAAAACACGGATGTTATCTGTATTCATATGAAATTTTAGAGGTAACTTCAGGATTTTTTTCTATCGAGCAAAATTTTTCCCATCGTGTTTTGGAAACAGTCCTCCCTTTAAACATACGTTCTACAATACATATCAGAAATTTCAGGTCGAAAACTCTTCAATTCTTTAAACAGCAGCTTATAGAAAACAGCCAATATTGCCGTTTTCACTTACTGAGAGCTCTTAAGTGGGTCTAATAAAGGGATTGTTGATGATTGTGTCCGCAGAGTCTCGTCGCTATGGCGGCCCCGCGTACCGCGCGGCGAGCGTGCGACTCGGTGTACATGACGTGCGCGGTGCTGTCACTGTACTTACTGATGCTAAGCTGTTCAAGGAGGCCTACGTACTGTGCAGGACCAGGTATGAGACTATTGTATTGCAGCAATGGAACGAGATGATTGATTCTGCAAAGTCTCGTCGCTATGGCGGCCCCGCGTACCGCGCGGCGAGCGTGCGACTCGGTGTACATGACGTGCGCGGTGCTGTCACTGTACTTACTGATGCTAAGCTGTTCAAGGAGGCCTACGTACTGTGCAGGACCAGGTATGAGACTATTGTATTGCAGCAATGGAACGAGATGATTGATTCTGCAAAGTCTCGTCGCTATGGCGGCCCCGCGTACCGCGCGGCGAGGTGTACATGACGTGCGCGGTGCTGTTACTGTACTCACTGATGCTAAGCTGTTCAAGGAGGCCTACGTACTGTGCAGGACCAGGTATGAGACTATTGTATTGCAGCAATGGAACGAGATGATTGATTCTGCAAAGTCTCGTCGCTATGGCGGCCCCGCGTACCGCGCGGCGAGGTGTACATGACGTGCGCGGTGCTGTTACTGTACTCACTGATGCTAAGCTGTTCAAGGAGGCCTACGTACTGTGCAGGACCAGGTATGAGACTATTGTATTGCAGCAATGGAACGAGATGATTGATTCTGCAAAGTCTCGTCGCTATGGCGGCCCCGCGTACCGCGCGGCGAGGTGTACATGACGTGCGCGGTGCTGTTACTGTACTCACTGATGCTAAGCTGTTCAAGGAGGCCTACGTACTGTGCAGGACCAGGTATGAGACTATTGTATTGCAGCAATGGAACGAGATGATTGATTCTGCAAAGTCTCGTCGCTATGGCGGCCCCGCGTACCGCGCGGCGAGGTGTACATGACGTGCGCGGTGCTGTTACTGTACTCACTGATGCTAAGCTGTTCAAGGAGGCCTACGTACTGTGCAGGACCAGGTATGAGACTATTGTATTGCAGCAATGGAACGAGATGATTGATTCTGCAAAGTCTCGTCGCTATGGCGGCCCCGCGTACCGCGCGGCGAGGTGTACATGACGTGCGCGGTGCTGTTACTGTACTCACTGATGCTAAGCTGTTCAAGGAGGCCTACGTACTGTGCAGGACCAGGTATGAGACTATTGTATTGCAGCAATGGAACGAGATGATTGATTCTGCAAAGTCTCGTCGCTATGGCGGCCCCGCGTACCGCGCGGCGAGGTGTACATGACGTGCGCGGTGCTGTTACTGTACTCACTGATGCTAAGCTGTTCAAGGAGGCCTACGTACTGTGCAGGACCAGGTATGAGACTATTGTATTGCAGCAATGGAACGAGATGATTGATTCTGCAAAGTCTCGTCGCTATGGCGGCCCCGCGTACCGCGCGGCGAGGTGTACATGACGTGCGCGGTGCTGTTACTGTACTCACTGATGCTAAGCTGTTCAAGGAGGCCTACGTACTGTGCAGGACCAGGTATGAGACTATTGTATTGCAGCAATGGAACGAGATTATTGATTCCGCAGAGTCTCGTCGCTATGGCGGCCCCGTGTACCGCGCAGCGAGGTGTACACGACCTGCGCGGTGCTGTCACTGTACTTACTGATGCTAAGCTGTTCAAGGAGGCCTACGTACTGTGCAGAACCAGGTACTATTGTATTGCAGCAATGGAACGAGATGATTGATTCTGCAAAGTCTCGTCGCTATGGCGGCCCCGCGTACCGTGCGACTTGGTGTACATGACGTGCGCGGTGCTGTCACTGTACTCACTGATGCTAAGCTGTTCAAGGAGGCCTACGTACTGTGCAGGACCAGGTACTATTGTATTGCAGCAATGGAACGAGATTATTGATTCCGCAGAGTCTCGTCGCTATGGCGGTCCCGCGTACCGCGCGGCGAGGTGTACATGACGTGCGCGGTGCTGTTACTGTACTCACTGATGCTAAGCTGTTCAAGGAGGCCTACGTACTGTGCAGGACCAGGTATGAGACTATTGTATTGCAGCAATGGAACGAGATTATTGATTCCGCAGAGTCTCGTCGCTATGGCGGCCCCGTGTACCGCGCAGCGAGGTGTACACGACCTGCGCGGTGCTGTCACTGTACTTACTGATGCTAAGCTGTTCAAGGAGGCCTACGTACTGTGCAGAACCAGGTACTATTGTATTGCAGCAATGGAACGAGATGATTGATTCTGCAAAGTCTCGTCGCTATGGCGGCCCCGCGTACCGTGCGACTTGGTGTACATGACGTGCGCGGTGCTGTCACTGTACTCACTGATGCTAAGCTGTTCAAGGAGGCCTACGTACTGTGCAGGACCAGGTACTATTGTATTGCAGCAATGGAACGAGATTATTGATTCCGCAGAGTCTCGTCGCTATGGCGGTCCCGCGTACCGCGCGGCGAGGTGTACATGACGTGCGCGGTGCTGTTACTGTACTCACTGATGCTAAGCTGTTCAAGGAGGCCTACGTACTGTGCAGGACCAGGTATGAGACTATTGTATTGCAGCAATGGAACGAGATGATTGATTCTGCAAAGTCTCGTCGCTATGGCGGCCCCGCGTACCGCGCGGCGAGGTGTACATGACGTGCGCGGTGCTGTTACTGTACTCACTGATGCTAAGCTGTTCAAGGAGGCCTACGTACTGTGCAGGACCAGGTATGAGACTATTGTATTGCAGCAATGGAACGAGATTATTGATTCCGCAGAGTCTCGTCGCTATGGCGGCCCCGTGTACCGCGCAGCGAGGTGTACACGACCTGCGCGGTGCTGTCACTGTACTTACTGATGCTAAGCTGTTCAAGGAGGCCTACGTACTGTGCAGAACCAGGTACTATTGTATTGCAGCAATGGAACGAGATGATTGATTCTGCAAAGTCTCGTCGCTATGGCGGCCCCGCGTACCGTGCGACTTGGTGTACATGACGTGCGCGGTGCTGTCACTGTACTCACTGATGCTAAGCTGTTCAAGGAGGCCTACGTACTGTGCAGGACCAGGTACTATTGTATTGCAGCAATGGAACGAGATTATTGATTCCGCAGAGTCTCGTCGCTATGGCGGCCCCGCGTACCGTGCGACTTGGTATACATGACGTGCGCGGTGCTGTCACTGTACTTACTGATGCTAAGCTGTTCAAGGAGGCCTACGTACTGTGCAGGACCAGGTACTATTGTATTGCAGCAATGGAACGAGTAGATTGTGACTCAGCAGAGTCTCGTCGCTATGGCGGCCCCGCGTACCGTGCGACTTGGTATACATGACGTGCGCGGTGCTGTCACTGTACTTACTGATGCTAAGCTGTTCAAGGAGGCCTACGTGCTGTGCAGAACCAGGTATACTCTTTTTTAAAAGCTTTTAACTTGCAATGTATGTAAGTATGTTCGATTGGGTGGAATCGCTGTGGAATCTTAAACTCAATTATGAAGTAGATATCTTTAACCAATTGAGTTGAAATTTTGTACACACGTTTAGGATGACAATGCATGATATGGTATATGGTGTCATTCTAAATCCAATATGGCGGACCATCCAAGATGGCGGAATAGTTATTTGTAATGCATTTCTACAACATGGGTATCAAATAAAAGGGCCTTTTCAGAGCGTTTATAAAAGCTTTTTTTTTTAAGTTTTTTTACTATTAATTTATATATTTCTTTTTTTGATTCGCCAACTGGCTGTGCAGCACACAAGTTCATAAAGATACAATTAAGAGCATCCAAGTTGTCAACCTTCTTGGAGCGAACACAGCATGCACATTATGAGGGTACATTGCCACTCACTGGCGCTACTAGCGAGTGAGGTCTGTCAGATGGTACAGTCTGGGGCAGATAAAACTGACCCTCTTAACTCACTGCATCCTATCTCAGGGGGTAAGGTTTATGTGCCCTCAACTGTACAACGCTGTCCTTTGTTATCAAATCCTAATGACAGTATTTCACCATCCGACAGATCTCACTCGCCTGTAGCAAAGAAAAAATACACTACGCGAACCTATAGCGCCAACTAGTAAGCGGAAAAATAATAAACCTCATTCCCTAATTAACCAGCTTATTTGCGAAAGTGACATTCTGCTAAAGTGACCAAATTTTTCACGATGACATTTTGCGAAAGTGACGTTCTGCGTCAAAACCTTTTCTTTTTGTTTCGTCGCTAAAACGCATCCGCTCTACGATCTTTTCACTGGGCTGTATACATACAAATTGTATCGTATTTTAAAACAATTAAAATCTAGTGAATATAATTGCTATAGTGAATATAATTGCTAACGAAACAACGTACGGTATATTTGTGTAGATAATTAATGCCAAAATAATATTTCATCATATATCTCAACAGATAGACAAAACTCAAAAAAATCCCGCCAGGAAATTAAATTTTATATCCATATTATTTATTAATATGATATAATTTTAATACATCATTCGTTAAAATGCCAAAAGTGACCACTATGTTAAAACATGATTTTGGCGCTAAATAAATAAATACTCACTCAATAAATAAATACTCTATTTCCAGATACATGGACAGCATAGCCGAGGAAGTACTGAAACTTTGGGCGGAAAATTCCACCAAGGAGGGAAAGTACCATGATGCTGCTGTGTGGTAAGATTATTTATTATTGTTAATTTACCACTATTTTTAAAAATAATTTTGGTTAAATCAATGGCACTTATGCTGTTTTTATCTAAACAATTTTTCTGTCTTTACAGCCACGTTGCTCTCGGAAATTTGTCAGAAGCCGCAAACATTTTGAGCAGATCCAAAGACGAGAACTGGTTGAGTTTGGCCGCAGAGATGGCAAAAATAGTTGGTCAGACCACTTTCGCTGATCACTTGGCGGAGAAACGAGAACAAATAAAGAACAGCACACCTCCAGATCCAGTTGAAGAAGAAATAGAAAAACTGCCCTCAAGAGTAGAGCTACTTATGAAGGAAAGTGCCACAAAAGATGATAATAAAGAGGAAGGGCAGGGTGATACAAAAGGTGACGAGAAAGAAGACGGACACGGTGCTACAAAAGATGATGCGAAAGAAGAAGGGCGGGGTGATACAAAACATGATGCGAAAGAAAAAGGGCAGGGTGATACAAAAGATGATGAAACAAATGACGGTATCATAAAAGATAATAATAATAAACAGGGTCAAGGCGACATGGAATGTGCAGCTGAGAGCCAGCCTATAAAAGAAGATAGTGTAGTGGATAAAGGCAAAGGAGTTGATAGTGTAGCAGACGAAAAAGAAAATAATGTTGGAAAAGTTGAGGTGCTAAATGGTAATCATGATGAGGTGAATGGAAACTAATATTCTGTGTTTCAATGGTATTTAATAAGTGTCATCATGTTGTAAACGTGCGATCTCAAAGAACATTCTGAATGTCTAATTTTTTTTGTGACCTAATTCGCCCCACTGCTGGGCAAGGTTTTAAGTTTTTAAATCTTGTAGACTGATGTACCTATCAGTTTGAATCATTTGTTTTGTAATTCCTAAAAATTTAAATTTGCGAATTGTTCTAATTTTGGTCTATCATGCCTCAAAATACGGCAACGTTTTCAAATTGTTTCCAATATTTACTTTTTACTTATTATTTCCAAACATTTTCGTTATATTTCCAAGTTGTTCTAATTTTTGTCAATCATGCTCAAAGGCAATAGGCAAATAGTTCCGATTTTTTACTTATTCTTATTATTTTTCAACATTTTCGTTATATTTAAAGTTGTTCTAAATTTTGTCAATCATGCCTACTTACAGGCAATATTTTTTTTTTGTTTCCGGTTTTTTACTATTATTTCCAAACATTTTCTGTTAGTTTTTTTTATTAAAAAGAAGTTCTGTTTTAGTTTTTTTAATAAAGTTGATTTTTCAAATTTTGGATTTTTTATTATATATAAGGTTTGGGCGAAGAACGTCAGAAATCCAACATGTCAGTTCATCGATTTGTCAAAAACCCATTGCATGGAAGTACGTTGTACAAAGTACTTATTACTTCCATGGCCAGGTGTTGCTTATTGACAGATTGGCGTAAAGACAAATTCCCAAAATGACAGATTCCCAGATTGACAGGTCAATCTCGAATTGAATAAAGGATTGTAAATAATAATAAACAAAAATATTTTTTTTGTCTGTATAAATCAACATAAATTTATAAGAGCTAGTAATATTATTATTAATAAAATTCTTTGCCAGGATAAATCAACAGATATAAAAAAAACTAGTAATGATTATTTTTATGGTTTAACAAAATTCTTAATTTATTTTTGGATTTTTTTACCATCTCAGATGCGATTAGTAGTTTAGTACTAAAGTACTCTCATATAGAAATTAGATATGGTGATAAATTCCATGCGAGCAGGACTTTTAAATTCTTAATTGTCAGGATAAATCAACATACATTTTCAAAAACTGAAATCAACAGTAAAACGGTGGATGATGGTGTCCTTTTAAAAAATACATAATAGTCCGAATTACGTCGATTTTATTTTGCAGAGTAAAAATAACTTTCTTATTTTGTAGTCATAATGCTTACAATCTTTTATTAATTTTTGTGCAAAATGACATACTTGGGGCTTCTTAGGAAATTTGACACCAAGGCGATGGTGCCACCCCACCCCTCCAATGCATTTGTTGTTCTATGCACATTTTCTGAACAGCTCAATAAGCGAAAATTTACTTACCATGGTCTTCGAAATGTCTTATAAAAGATTTAAGTTCCTTAGTTTGCGAAAGTACTCTGTCTTTAAATCAAAATCTGTCATTTTAGTCATCTGTCATTTCGCCATCCTGTCATTTTGATAATCTGTCTTTTTACTATTCTGACCACAGACTTATATTAACTAGACCCCGCAAGTCTCATCGCCTGCATAGAAAACGAGCGTGTAAATATTTTTTTACCTACTGTGACGTCACATAAGCGATTTAGTGATGGGAACGCTCGCCATCCATGCAAACGATTCAAAGGTGTCGCCGCCGCCGCCTTTTACTTTCCGAATTGATACTGTAAGCAATTTTACAATACCGATATTATAATCGATTATTCGAGTTCATAGACAGAGGAATGAGAAAACGGCAGAGAAATGATAAATCATTAATAACTTGTCTTTTTCTCTACTACGGCGAAGCTAAAAGAAAGGTTAATGATTTTAATCAAGTTGGACAAAAATTACATTGTTTGTATGTATGTATGTGGGATGTATGCAATGAAACGCAGACGATCGCGGAATGAATGTTTATTGAGGTGAAGCCGAGTCGATACATGGCGGTATGCTTATGATTTTAAAAATGAATATACCCGTAATACATCGATACACTACACTATCCTCTCCTTAAAAGAAAATACAGTTTGTTTGTAAATAAAGGATACAATTAATAAATGGTGTGAATGATATTCACGATAAGTAATTACTTTCTAAAATTTACTTATCTTATCAAAACTTATCAAACTATTATTAACTGTAACTTATACCGAAGTCAGCAATAACCATCACTTTCTCGCGGCACGAGATCTCAAGTTCATTTTATGTGGAGAAACTTTATCACGCTGTTGTACATCACATTTATTGTCTGAACTGCTAGTGCTCGCGGCCGGCTTTGGGCTCATTAATCTAGGGGCAACGGACTGAGACTCTTGCTGCGAAACGTGATCGTCAGGCATAGTCTCCTCGTCAAGCTTAGCTCCCGATGAGCCCGTAACGACGACGGCTTCGATCGGTGGCAGGGAATGCCGCGACTTCCTAACCGGTTGTTTGTTTATGATTTGATCGATATGCCTCTTAGCGATGCGATCGCTATCATTCGTTTTGACAGCGTAAGTCAAAGGGCCCTTGCGCTCCACTATCGTACCATCCTTCCACTTGATGTGTTGATCGGAATAATTCCTCACAAGCACATCATCACCCACACACGCTTCTCTCAAAACTCCGCCGCGACGCGCCTCTTGTGCCTCCTGGGCAGCGCGGACGAACGAGCCCGTGTCGGGTTGCAGTAAGTCTAAACGGCCCCGTAATCTGTGCCCAAGCAATGCGACGGCAGGCTCCTTTTTTGTAGTACAGTGTTCCGTGTTTCTATAGGTAAATAAAAATTCGCACAGAGCGTTATCATAATTTTTATTTTCTATTGTTGCTTTTTTAAGCACTTGCTTGACTGTTCGGACGGCATTTTCGGCCACCCCATTGCTGGACGGATGATAAGGGGCAACTAAGATGCGTTTTATACCATTTTTTTCTAAATACTTTAGATATTCCGAAGAAGAAAAAGGAGGGCCATTATCACTTACTAAACATTTCGGCAAACCAAAACGCGAAAACAATTTTCTTAAAATAGTAATAACTGCAACGGCTGAAGTGGTTGGTGCCCGCTCCACTTCCAACCATTTGGAATGAGCATCTATTATAACTAGGTAATAATTATTTTTGTAAGGCCCTAAAAAATCTAAATTAAGGCGAGTCCATGGTTGCTCGGGCCAATGCCAGGAGTGTAAGGGGGCTGCGGGGGGCGCGTCGCGCTGCGCAGCGCACGCGCTGCACTCTCGGCACACTCGTTCTATCTCCGCGTCCAAGCCATCCCACCATAAATAATTACGCGCCAGTTGTTTCATTTTAACTACGCCTATGTGTCCGCTATGCAACTCGCTTAACACCTGTGCGCGATGACTCAACGGAATAACGACTCGATAACCCCAGATAAGGCAATCATGTTCAATGAACAAATTTTCTCTTCGTGCGAAAAATGGCCTTTCATCCTCATTTTTTACACTGTCAGGCCAACCAAATTTGACATAACTAATTATTTTGTTTAATAAACGATCTTTTTGTATTGCCACTCTTATATCTCGAAAAGTGACAGGTAATTTATCCTCGATAAAATTTAGATAACAACTGTCCTGCTTATTTTGTCGACTTATATTTATTTTTGTACAAGATTTTAAAGGCAACCTCGATAAAAAATCTGCGAAGCAGTTTCTAGCAGACGTGACGTACTCAATGTCAAACTTATAAGCAGCGAGTTTGACTGCATATCGCTGCAAACGACTAGCAGCGGTTTGAGGAATGCCTTTGTTTTTCCCAAAAATATAACTTAATGCCTTATGGTCGCTTCGTAGTATGAAATGCCTACCATATACATACTGGTGATGTTTGGTGATGGTTTGGGATAAAATTAACGGGAGACGAGCCTCATAGTGTGCCAAGACCGGTGCTTTACATAACATGTTTTTTACTTCTTTAAATGAGCGTTCACAATTTTCGCTCCATTGCCACTTTACATCTTTTTTAAGTAAATTATAAAGTGGTTGCAAAATGTGACTGATATTTACACAAAATTTTGCGTAGAAGTTGACAAGTCCCAAAAAACTTTTTAATTGCGTTACATTAGTAGGAGTTGGAGCTGTGACAATAGCTTCTATTTTTCTTTTATCTGTGTGTAAACCGTGTTTATCAATACAATATCCGAGATAAGTCACGCTAGGTATCCTTAAAAAATTCACATTTAGATAAATTAACGCGCAGTCCTGCGTCCTTCAATCGAGATAAAACAGCTCTCAAATTTTTTATATGACTATTCCTGTCATTTCCTGTCACACAAATATCATCTTGGAAAACCACCGTGGACTGCAAGCCACTAAGCGTTTCTTCCATTGCTTTTTGAAAATTTTCGGGTATGCACTTAATACCAAAGGGCACGCGCTTGTAAACAAAAGTTCCAACATGAGTGGTGATTGCAGTCAACGGCTGAGATTCCTCTGTAAGTAAAAGCTGCTGATAAGCATGGGACAAATCCAACTTGGTGAACTGTTGGCCTCCTGCCAATGTTGCAAAAATATCCTCTATTCGAGGTAACGGATAGTGAAAATCTTTAATTAATGGATTAATGGTGATTTTGTAATCGCCACATATGCGAATGTCACCGCTCTTTTTAATGACGGGTACAATAGGAGTCCCATAGTCTGAACGGTCTACCTTAAAAATGACTCCATCGTTCTGCAAGCGTTCCAGTTCACGTTCCACCGGGTCTCGCAAAGCCAGTGACAACGGTCTAGCCTTTACAAACACTGGTGTGTGGTCCACCAGTTGCAGTTTAATGGGGGTTCGAAATGTCCCTAGCCTATCAACAAACACATCAGAAAATTCTTTACGCAAACAATTTACCAAATTTAATTCTCCTTCTGTAATATGATGGCATTGCGTAACATCCATGTGGGTGGGCCGCCGTTTTCTATTACGTATAATTCTAATGATTCAGAGATGGATCCAAACGTTACGGTAACCATTATACTACCCAAAGGTTGAATGATAGTCCCTGTGTAAGATTTAAGCCGTAAAGATTTCTTATCAATAGGAATTTGAGAAAAGAAAGTATCATAATATTTTTTAGATATTACTGAAATTTTGCTCTTCTCTTTAGTCGCATTTCCTCATGACTGAGGGTCATGGTCATTATATGGAATGAAACACACACAACGACTCTCTTGGCAATGTTAATGGAGTGGTTTGCCATTGCCTTCTCCATTTCACACACTAGCTGATGATAATCATCAACCAGAGTGCAGGTTTCCTCACGATGTTTTCCTTCACCGGAAGCAAGTGGTGGTCGATGAAAACTAGCATAGGTACATGAGTCAGATTGGTATACAAACTCATGTAGCACGGGCAGGATTCGAACCTGGGAACTTTGCAGCCACAGGCGGGTGCCTTTTGCTACCAGTGTCAATTTCAAATTTAACAAATTTGTTGTTAATTTTTAAATTAGCACAATAGGGACCATCTTCACCATCACAAATAATATTATAAAAGTTTAAATCGCTATCACCTGAATCGTCCAAAAAGTGTTGTTCCTTCAAGTTACTCGTACCACCTGCACGCTCGTACTTACGACACACCACTTTCAAATGCCCCTTTTCACCGCACTGATCACATGAATAATTTCGGAACCGACACCTAGCTGCCACATGACCGTCCCGACCGCAGCGCGGGCAGCGCGCCGCGCGCCCCGAGCCGGCCGGCGCGGGCGCCGCGGCCGCCAGCGCCGGCGCGGGGTTGCGCGCGCCCGCCCGGCCTCGCTGTCGTCGGCCGCCGATGCTGTGCAGCGGCTCGACCGCCGCCACCCCGCCACTGCCTTCTGCGCTGCCGGACGCCGCCTGCATAGCGTGCCTGTCCGCCGCCTCGAGTGCCAATGCGAGCTCCACGGCCCGTTTATAATTTAAATCTTTTTCGGCAAATAACCTGGACCTCATGTCCTCGTCATATAAGCCAGAAACAAATTGATCCCGCAGGTTAACTTCTAGCGGATTAGTAACGACCGAAGTGAAGTTGCAAGTCTTGGCCAAATGTTTAAGATTTTGCAAATAATCGCTCACTGTTTCGCCTTGCTTCTGCTTCCGTTGCCGAAAAATACGCCTTTCCGCGATCTCCGACCTTTGAGGTTCTAAGTGAGCTTTCACAATCGCCTCCAATTAATCAAAAGTTTTCTTCTCTGGGAGATCTGGTGCGCACAAATCGCACATTAACTCATAGCATGCCACGCCGACATGAGTCACTAAAGTAGCCACGTGTAAGTCCTCGGCGATCTTGTTTAAAACTATGAACTGTTTAACACGGCGAAAATACGCATCCCAATTATGAGTACCGATTTCAAACGTTTCAATTTTTCCGATGGGCATTGCGGCAACTAAAAAGTAACAAAATATCACACGCGTACGAAATTTCTAGAACCGAGACTGCGCCAATGGGATGTATGCAATGAAACACAGACGATCGCGGAATGAATGTTTATTGAGGTGAAGCCGAGTCGATACATGGCGGTATGCTTATGATTTTTAAAATGAATATACCCGTAATACATCGATACACTACAGTATGTTTGTTCTGCGATAACTCTCGAACCGTTGATCCAATTTTGATGAAACTTGGAATATACATAGAAATTATTAATAGAATGTTTAAGTTTGTTGGGCATCTAAATAGGTCCAGCCGTTTTTGAGATATTCGATTTTTTTAAAATACATATTCTATTTTAATTTTCGCGAGGGTTTCGTTTTTACCTTTTGAGGTACGGAACCCTAAAAAAAAAATACATAACAGAATATCATTCCTCTATTTCCAAATCGATTAGGCTTTTAGAATCGATTAGCTGTTCTGTGCGGTACAGCACTATTTGCCTTTTTTGACAGAAAAATGAGATTAGTGATCGTACTACTAAGCTAAACGACGTGTGAACGTATAGTTCGTTTTAACATTCATTGCGTGTTTTTAAAGATAAGCCCTACAACACTCTTTTTGAAAGCGGCAATGTATTTTAAATCAACAATACACACTCGCCAGGTGGTCGCAACTTCATAGGAAAAAATTGATCTATGAAACGGAGTAGCGTTTTGATGGCCGACTATTTACATCTCATTCGTACCTGCAGTTCCTCGCATAAGTGCATCTCTATCGGTACCTCCGTTTTGACATTTGTATCGGACACTTTTTTGTATGGGAGTCCCGTCTCTTATAACGTAGTGATTACATTCTCGTTGACACTCGCATACATAGTTTTCTTTGTAAAATCGCCAAATCCGTGCCGGGAACACAAAATAATTGTTTTTTTTAGTTAAAAACATCACCATTTTAAAACAAAATTACTTACCGATGAAAAGAAATGTTTCCTTTATCTTGTCCCCCTTTTTGTGTATTGTTTCTACAACTCAATACCGCGCAATTAGGCATTTTTTACTTTTTGTAATACGTCTGAATGCGAGAACGTTCGACCGCGGACTGAATGAACGAGCGTTAAACGAAGTGGAATCATCTTCCTTTTTACACGCGAAGTACATACACTTGCGGGGCCTAGTTAATATAAGTCTGTGATTCTGACCATTTGAGACAAATTACTAACACCTGACGATTTGCAAATCTGTCATTTTGCATTTCTGACGTTCTTCGCCCAAACCTTTAGAATTTATACCCAGTAAAAGGTCAAAGATCACAACAAGCTGAAGCAACGGGCTCTAATTTTTTTATTTAGATAATAGGTAGAACCCACTGCTGGGCAAAAGTTTCCCCTTGAACAGTGTATTCCCGTCACCACCACAACAGAACGTTATAAAAAATTCCTTAGTTGTCCCCACTATAGCCAGTAAAATGGGGGCAAATACCGGAAGTGCTTTAATTTGCTGTATTTAAAATATTAGCAAGATCTATTATTTCCTGAGAGTTTTAAAGTTGTATACCTAATGAATATGAATAAAACCAGAATTCAAAGAAAATCAACCATTTATTCAGCATGTACCATATTATGATCATTTTCGTTATAGGCACTAAAGTTGCTATTGATATAATTATAATCGGGCCGAAACCTAAACTCCCGTATGACGTATGTCAGTTTGACAATAATAGTGATGAACTTAAACACGAGTCGCTACGATTATATGATTTTACGTAAAAATAACAAATCCAAATAAAATAATTATTTTTATTAATCAGAAGTCTGAACGATCAAAGCAGCTGTCATAGTCACTAACATGGATAATAAATTTATAGTGAATAATATCTACTCTGATTTTACGATTCGATACGATTGCGTGAATTCTTGTCCCTCTTTCAATTTTTTTTGTATTGCCTTAACGTTTATTTTTTAAAAATTTAAGGTTCAATAATTGTTATATTCAGCATTTAATCAATAACCAACCCTATTAAATAAATCGAAAAAGTAAACGATGTATCGCGATGTTTTATATTTTCACTATCGATTTATTGTAGCCGGATGCAATGGAACTCTCTAAACCGGCAAGCCGGAAGTTCAAGTACAACATTTCCGCGCATAGATTTAAAAATCAAAAAATTCGGAACTTCATGGGCTTCGGCCCGATTATAATTAAATCTAATTTTGTATTTTTTATAAACTTGGAAAATTAAAATTAGTGTACATTTTAATAAACACTTTCTGCGAGTTTATGTGTTATATTTACAGAGAAATTAAATAATTGTGTCGTATTAACAATTAATTATTATAAAATACCTTTAGGCACCAAAATGTTTTAGTACTACAGTTAAATTCTAATAATACTAGAAAACGATCATATAAAAAATAATAAAAAAGGCTAATTAACAATGGCACCATTTCTCACAACAATTTCTTCGCGTCACAAACCACGTCATAATCACCTCGTAAATGCTGTAGGAATGTGCTGTAGCATTCAGTCTTGATTTTGACCCTTGTTTGATATCAAAAAATTTCACCAGGAAAATTTAAGATTGTGGATTTTATTACAATCGTAAATCAATTTCAGTCCAGCTTATAATATTTTCATGCATAATAAGTTGCCATACATTTAATTTATCAACCATGCAATTTATGACTTATTTCACCCCCGCCGTTCAGTGTCCTCATTCCCTATGTTATCTTTGCCCCTCTTCTTACAAATGGTGACCAACTTTGCATTGACTTTCTTTAGTTTCTGATTTTCTTTCATGACGTCGGTCAACTGTTGGTTCTGAAAAAGAAATTATCCAATTTGGTATGAGAAAAAGTAACAAGCTAATTATTAAAAAACTAAAAACACGACTGACAACTCACATAGCCTATGTCACTCGGAGGAATGCAAGGAATCTAACAATACCTCTCTCATCAACATCAGTTAACCCGTTCAGGACTTATGGTGGAATAAAGAAACTTACATACATGAACCCTGAAAACATAACACTCCTTTTTTGGTCAGTCGTGTAAAAAATCATGTCAAAATAGTGCGATTTGAAATAAAAATAATGTCAATCTAAATACCAAATCGAATGGTCGTGATTGGTTATAAATATTTGCACAATCTATATGATTGGTCACCCAGGCAGAATAATCAGCGTCGCAGCGCGGCCAGTTTTACCTGCGACTATTTGCCGAGTCTTGTTATATATTTAACATTTGTATTACTGCCATTGTGACTATGTTATATGCTATTTTTCAAAGTGTAAATAGTTGAAAGTAAATCATTTATCTATCTATAAATACCCAATGTTGCCAGCTAAGTGAATACAGCGTCCCCATTTATTTTATACTATTTTTATGCCGGAAAGAGGAGCCAAGGGAGGCCTAGGGCCCGTTGGATGGATGACGTCGTGGCCCTGGCGGGAACGGATTGGATGCAAAAGGCACAAAACAGAGAGGAGTGGAGGATACTGGAGGAGGCCTATACCCTGGAGGGATCCATTCTCAACGAACACTAACACACTAACACCTATATACTTAACAAAATCATTACTAAAAAAGACTAACACTATTATATAAGAAACAAACAACTGTGAATCGGATCAATAAAGGCTTTTTTATTTTTATTTTATTTATTTTTATTATTTTTATGCCGCACTGTACCTGTACAATGGCGCTTCCCGTTGCGACGTACATAGGATGCGACGCAGACATCGTCAACAGTTGGTGCTCCAGGGCCGCTTTCTGCTGTGTCAACTTTTCTACAATCTGTGGATGAAAAAAAAACATCAAAAATATTTCTAAAGTCCTAGGAGATTTTACAAGGCAGTCTCTATCATAAACAGAAGGAAGTATATTAGCTTTAGTTTATAACTAACCAATTTCAGTTTTGTTTCCCGTTGCGTCTGGTCCGCCTGTCTGCTATCATCGCGCTCCACTTGATAACTTAATAAATCTGAAATATGTAGAAGAAATATTGTAAGGTATTTTTAAAAGCTACGCGTTATGCCAGTTTTATTTTATAGAATATTTAGTTATTGTAAATTAAAATTAACAATGTCTGTATAGGCAAATTTGTAAATAGTTCTACGATCTTTGAAAAACTTGTAAAGTGCATATATGTTATTACAAATTATTGTGTACTTGCTGCCCCGAAGGCTTCGCTCTCTTCGGGATAAAAAGTACCCTATGTGCTATTCCCGGTATTTTTCTACCCAAGTACCAAATTTCATCGTAATCCGTCCAGTAGATTTTGCGTGATTGAGTAACAAACATCCTCACAAATTCATAAACTTCCATCCAAACTTTCGCATTTATAAATATTAGTAGGAAGTAGGATAAATAAATATGAATATTTCAGGGGATGATAGCCATACTTTTTCAGCTCGCGTAGCTGAGCCAGATTTTATATTTTAAGGTGCTCCCACACAGTAAAATGTTATGAAACTTTTGTAACTGCTGTGTAGAAGCAACTTTATATGTATAAAAAAAAACAGGCTCAGACCTAGGTATCGGCTTTAAAACAACATAGTTTTATTTTTTAAATATAACTTGTAATTTTAAAGTTTATAACGCAAAAGCTTAATTGCTTTTTTTTTATAATAAATATTTTTATTAGAGAAATTGGTGTTACAACGAATGCATGTCATGTTGTGTGTACACGTTTTAGGGTCACAATCTGGCTCAAAACTTATATAAAATATGAACTGTGTGAATTTTTGTAGATTGTAATCTGTTGTGTATATCCTAATCCTAACTAATATTATAAATGTGAAAGTGAGTTTGTTTGTTTGTTACCTCTTCACGCTTCATCTTCTGAACCAATCTTCCTGAAATTTCGCATACACATAGTTAGAAGTACGGAGAAGGACATAGGGTACCTTTCATCCCGGGAAAAGGCACGATTCCCGTGGGAAACTGCACTGCAACACGCGGGCGAAAGTTAGTCTAATATAAAAATGAAAAAAAAAAAAATGAAAAATCTTTAATTGTCAACACACAACAACAGGTATGTTACAACAATATAGGTTTTGCAATAGGTAGATTCTTATAATGCAGCCGTCTTTTCACCAACCAGAAGTCCACCTCTGAACTAGATAAAAATCTGTATCTCAGATGATGGGCAGCTGGCGGGATATAAAAAACGGGAGCTCTTTCAAAGTAGTAACACACAGAGTGTTGACATCAGGCAAGATTGTATTCTAGGTTAACTTTCGCCCAACTAGAAAAATCTGTATTTGGGCAGCATACAGTTCATTTTGTGGACCATGGAATATGATTACTTAATAAATGTGTACTTAAGTATAATTATGTATAATATAAACTATCTATAATAAATAAATGCTAGGTTACCGTCGCTGGTGTCGGTGCCCTCGTGCCGCGCGGCGCGGTGTCGGTCGTGCAGCGACTGTCGCCGGCGCCGCGCGCCCGCCAGCGGCGAGTGGCCCGCCAGCGGCGACTGCGGACCTTGGTACTGCTCCAGCTTCGCCTGGGGGGAACAGATAATAGATAAAGATTATTTATTTTCCTCCAAACAACATTAATACAAATATGATTCATAGATTCCTCCGAGTGATATAAGCTATGTGAGTTGTCAGTCGTATTTTTTTTTCTTGTTTAAAAGGTTTACTAATGAAAATTATGTGAAAAACATAGGGAACGCAAGTGAAGCCCCCCAGAAGTGATGCCATGACATTAGTTCGAGGCGTCGTAAGCGCAACATGGCCCAGAAATGAAAGTAAGAGAGAGAGGCCTTTTCCCAAAACTGGGACAGCAAATTCTACTGATAGCTGACTGATCTTATTGTTACTGACCTCAAGAGCAGCCTTGGCTTCCTTCAACTTGCGACACTGGTCGTCCCTCTCCCGCAGATACTGCGAGCAGGTCTCGCACTCCTAGACCAGTCCTTGTATCTCTCTTGTAGCTCCTATTGTTACTGACCTCAAGAGCAGCCTTGGCTTCCTTCAACTTGCGACACTGGTCGTCCCTCTCCCGCAGATACTGCGAGCAGGTCTCGCACTCCTAGACCAGTCCTTGTATCTCTCTTGTAGCTCCTATTGTTACTGACCTCAAGAGCAGCCTTGGCTTCCTTCAACTTGCGACACTGGTCGTCCCTCTCCCGCAGATACTGCGAGCAGGTCTCGCACTCCTAGACCAGTCCTTGTATCTCTCTTGTAGCTCCTATTGTTACTGACCTCAAGAGCAGCCTTGGCTTCCTTCAACTTGCGACACTGGTCGTCCCTCTCCCGCAGATACTGCGAGCAGGTCTCGCACTCCTAGACCAGTCCTTGTATCTCTCTTGTAGCTCCTATTGTTACTGACCTCAAGAGCAGCCTTGGCTTCCTTCAACTTGCGACACTGGTCGTCCCTCTCCCGCAGATACTGCGAGCAGGTCTCGCACTCCTAGACCAGTCCTTGTATCTCTCTTGTAGCTCCTATTGTTACTGACCTCAAGAGCAGCCTTGGCTTCCTTCAACTTGCGACACTGGTCGTCCCTCTCCCGCAGATACTGCGAGCAGGTCTCGCACTCCTAGACCAGTCCTTGTATCTCTCTTGTAGCTCCTATTGTTACTGACCTCAAGAGCAGCCTTGGCTTCCTTCAACTTGCGACACTGGTCGTCCCTCTCCCGCAGATACTGCGAGCAGGTCTCGCACTCCTAGACCAGTCCTTGTATCTCTCTTGTAGCTCCTATTGTTACTGACCTCAAGAGCAGCCTTGGCTTCCTTCAACTTGCGACACTGGTCGTCCCTCTCCTGCAGATACTGCGAGCAGGTCTCGCACTCCTAGACCAGTCCTTGTATCTCTCTTGTAGCTCCTATTGTTACTGACCTCAAGAGCAGCCTTGGCTTCCTTCAACTTGCGACACTGGTCGTCCCTCTCCCGCAGATACTGCGAGCAGGTCTCGCACTCCTAGACCAGTCCTTGTATCTCTCTTGTAGCTCCTATTGTTACTGACCTCAAGAGCAGCCTTGGCTTCCTTCAACTTGCGACACTGGTCGTCCCTCTCCCGCAGATACTGCGAGCAGGTCTCGCACTCCTAGACCAGTCCTTGTATCTCTCTTGTAGCTCCTATTGTTACTGACCTCAAGAGCAGCCTTGGCTTCCTTCAACTTGCGACACTGGTCGTCCCTCTCCCGCAGATACTGCGAGCAGGTCTCGCACTCCTAGACCAGTCCTTGTATCTCTCTTGTAGCTCCTATTGTTACTGACCTCAAGAGCAGCCTTGGCTTCCTTCAACTTGCGACACTGGTCGTCCCTCTCCCGCAGATACTGCGAGCAGGTCTCGCACTCCTAGACCAGTCCTTGTATCTCTCTTGTAGCTCCTATTGTTACTGACCTCAAGAGCAGCCTTGGCTTCCTTCAACTTGCGACACTGGTCGTCCCTCTCCCGCAGATACTGCGAGCAGGTCTCGCACTCCTAGACCAGTCCTTGTATCTCTCTTGTAGCTCCTATTGTTACTGACCTCAAGAGCAGCCTTGGCTTCCTTCAACTTGCGACACTGGTCGTCCCTCTCCCGCAGATACTGCGAGCAGGTCTCGCACTCCTAGACCAGGCCTTGTATCTCTCTTGTAGCTCCTATTGTTACTGACCTCAAGAGCAGCCTTGGCTTCCTTCAACTTGCGACACTGGTCGTCCCTCTCCCGCAGATACTGCGAGCAGGTCTCGCACTCCTAGACCAGGCCTTGTATCTCTCTTGTAGCTCCTATTGTTACTGACCTCAAGAGCAGCCTTGGCTTCCTTCAACTTGCGACACTGGTCGTCCCTCTCCCGCAGATACTGCGAGCAGGTCTCGCACTCCTAGACCAGGCCTTGTATCTCTCTTGTAGCTCCTATTGTTACTGACCTCAAGAGCAGCCTTGGCTTCCTTCAACTTGCGACACTGGTCGTCCCTCTCCCGCAGATACTGCGAGCAGGTCTCGCACTCCTAGACCAGGCCTTGTATCTCTCTTGTAGCTCCTATTGTTACTGACCTCAAGAGCAGCCTTGGCTTCCTTCAACTTGCGACACTGGTCGTCCCTCTCCCGCAGATACTGCGAGCAGGTCTCGCACTCCTAGACCAGGCCTTGTATCTCTCTTGTAGCTCCTATTGTTACTGACCTCAAGAGCAGCCTTGGCTTCCTTCAACTTGCGACACTGGTCGTCCCTCTCCCGCAGATACTGCGAGCAGGTCTCGCACTCCTAGACCAGGCCTTGTATCTCTCTTGTAGCTCCTATTGTTACTGACCTCAAGAGCAGCCTTGGCTTCCTTCAACTTGCGACACTGGTCGTCCCTCTCCCGCAGATACTGCGAGCAGGTCTCGCACTCCTAGACCAGGCCTTGTATCTCTCTTGTAGCTCCTATTGTTACTGACCTCAAGAGCAGCCTTGGCTTCCTTCAACTTGCGACACTGGTCGTCCCTCTCCCGCAGATACTGCGAGCAGGTCTCGCACTCCTAGACCAGGCCTTGTATCTCTCTTGTAGCTCCTATTGTTACTGACCTCAAGAGCAGCCTTGGCTTCCTTCAACTTGCGACACTGGTCGTCCCTCTCCCGCAGATACTGCGAGCAGGTCTCGCACTCCTAGACCAGGCCTTGTATCTCTCTTGTAGCTCCTATTGTTACTGACCTCAAGAGCAGCCTTGGCTTCCTTCAACTTGCGACACTGGTCGTCCCTCTCCCGCAGATACTGCGAGCAGGTCTCGCACTCCTAGACCAGTCCTTGTATCTCTCTTGTAGCTCCTATTGTTACTGACCTCAAGAGCAGCCTTGGCTTCCTTCAACTTGCGACACTGGTCGTCCCTCTCCCGCAGATACTGCGAGCAGGTCTCGCACTCCTAGACCAGGCCTTGTATCTCTCTTGTAGCTCCTATTGTTACTGACCTCAAGAGCAGCCTTGGCTTCCTTCAACTTGCGACACTGGTCGTCCCTCTCCCGCAGATACTGCGAGCAGGTCTCGCACTCCTAGACCAGTCCTTGTATCTCTCTTGTAGCTCCTATTGTTACTGACCTCAAGAGCAGCCTTGGCTTCCTTCAACTTGCGACACTGGTCGTCCCTCTCCCGCAGATACTGCGAGCAGGTCTCGCACTCCTAGACCAGTCCTTGTATCTCTCTTGTAGCTCCTATTGTTACTGACCTCAAGAGCAGCCTTGGCTTCCTTCAACTTGCGACACTGGTCGTCCCTCTCCCGCAGATACTGCGAGCAGGTCTCGCACTCCTAGACCAGGCCTTGTATCTCTCTTGTAGCTCCTATTGTTACTGACCTCAAGAGCAGCCTTGGCTTCCTTCAACTTGCGACACTGGTCGTCCCTCTCCCGCAGATACTGCGAGCAGGTCTCGCACTCCTAGACCAGGCCTTGTATCTCTCTTGTAGCTCCTATTGTTACTGACCTCAAGAGCAGCCTTGGCTTCCTTCAACTTGCGACACTGGTCGTCCCTCTCCCGCAGATACTGCGAGCAGGTCTCGCACTCCTAGACCAGGCCTTGTATCTCTCTTGTAGCTCCTATTGTTACTGACCTCAAGAGCAGCCTTGGCTTCCTTCAACTTGCGACACTGGTCGTCCCTCTCCCGCAGATACTGCGAGCAGGTCTCTGCACTCCTAGACCAGGCCTTGTATCTCTCTTGTAGCTCCTATTGTTACTGACCTCAAGAGCAGCCTTGGCTTCCTTCAACTTGCGACACTGGTCGTCCCTCTCCCGCAGATACTGCGAGCAGGTCTCGCACTCCTAGACCAGGCCTTGTATCTCTCTTGTAGCTCCTATTGTTACTGACCTCAAGAGCAGCCTTGGCTTCCTTCAACTTGCGACACTGGTCGTCCCTCTCCCGCAGATACTGCGAGCAGGTCTCGCACTCCTAGACCAGGCCTTGTATCTCTCTTGTAGCTCCTATTGTTACTGACCTCAAGAGCAGCCTTGGCTTCCTTCAACTTGCGACACTGGTCGTCCCTCTCCCGCAGATACTGCGAGCAGGTCTCGCACTCCTAGACCAGGCCTTGTATCTCTCTTGTAGCTCCTATTGTTACTGACCTCAAGAGCAGCCTTGGCTTCCTTCAACTTGCGACACTGGTCGTCCCTCTCCCGCAGATACTGCGAGCAGGTCTCGCACTCCTAGACCAGGCCTTGTATCTCTCTTGTAGCTCCTATTGTTACTGACCTCAAGAGCAGCCTTGGCTTCCTTCAACTTGCGACACTGGTCGTCCCTCTCCCGCAGATACTGCGAGCAGGTCTCGCACTCCTAGACCAGGCCTTGTATCTCTCTTGTAGCTCCTATTGTTACTGACCTCAAGAGCAGCCTTGGCTTCCTTCAACTTGCGACACTGGTCGTCCCTCTCCCGCAGATACTGCGAGCAGGTCTCGCACTCCTAGACCAGGCCTTGTATCTCTCTTGTAGCTCCTATTGTTACTGACCTCAAGAGCAGCCTTGGCTTCCTTCAACTTGCGACACTGGTCGTCCCTCTCCCGCAGATACTGCGAGCAGGTCTCGCACTCCTAGACCAGGCCTTGTATCTCTCTTGTAGCTCCTATTGTTACTGACCTCAAGAGCAGCCTTGGCTTCCTTCAACTTGCGACACTGGTCGTCCCTCTCCCGCAGATACTGCGAGCAGGTCTCGCACTCCTAGACCAGGCCTTGTATCTCTCTTGTAGCTCCTATTGTTACTGACCTCAAGAGCAGCCTTGGCTTCCTTCAACTTGCGACACTGGTCGTCCCTCTCCTGCAGATACTGCGAGCAGGTCTCGCACTCCTAGACCAGGCCTTGTATCTCTCTTGTAGCTCCTATTGTTACTGACCTCAAGAGCAGCCTTGGCTTCCTTCAACTTGCGACACTGGTCGTCCCTCTCCCGCAGATACTGCGAGCAGGTCTCGCACTCCTAGACCAGGCCTTGTATCTCTCTTGTAGCTCCTATTGTTACTGACCTCAAGAGCAGCCTTGGCTTCCTTCAACTTGCGACACTGGTCGTCCCTCTCCCGCAGATACTGCGAGCAGGTCTCGCACTCCTAGACCAGGCCTTGTATCTCTCTTGTAGCTCCTATTGTTACTGACCTCAAGAGCAGCCTTGGCTTCCTTCAACTTGCGACACTGGTCGTCCCTCTCCCGCAGATACTGCGAGCAGGTCTCGCACTCCTAGACCAGGCCTTGTATCTCTCTTGTAGCTCCTATTGTTACTGACCTCAAGAGCAGCCTTGGCTTCCTTCAACTTGCGACACTGGTCGTCCCTCTCCCGCAGATACTGCGAGCAGGTCTCGCACTCCTAGACCAGGCCTTGTATCTCTCTTGTAGCTCCTATTGTTACTGACCTCAAGAGCAGCCTTGGCTTCCTTCAACTTGCGACACTGGTCGTCCCTCTCCCGCAGATACTGCGAGCAGGTCTCGCACTCCTAGACCAGGCCTTGTATCTCTCTTGTAGCTCCTATTGTTACTGACCTCAAGAGCAGCCTTGGCTTCCTTCAACTTGCGACACTGGTCGTCCCTCTCCCGCAGATACTGCGAGCAGGTCTCGCACTCCTAGACCAGGCCTTGTATCTCTCTTGTAGCTCCTATTGTTACTGACCTCAAGAGCAGCCTTGGCTTCCTTCAACTTGCGACACTGGTCGTCCCTCTCCCGCAGATACTGCGAGCAGGTCTCGCACTCCTAGACCAGGCCTTGTATCTCTCTTGTAGCTCCTATTGTTACTGACCTCAAGAGCAGCCTTGGCTTCCTTCAACTTGCGACACTGGTCGTCCCTCTCCCGCAGATACTGCGAGCAGGTCTCGCACTCCTAGACCAGGCCTTGTATCTCTCTTGTAGCTCCTATTGTTACTGACCTCAAGAGCAGCCTTGGCTTCCTTCAACTTGCGACACTGGTCGTCCCTCTCCCGCAGATACTGCGAGCAGGTCTCGCACTCCTAGACCAGTCCTAGTATCTCTCTTGTAGCTCCTATTGTTACTGACCTCAAGAGCAGCCTTGGCTTCCTTCAACTTGCGACACTGGTCGTCCCTCTCCCGCAGATACTGCGAGCAGGTCTCTGCACTCCTAGACCAGGCCTTGTATCTCTCTTGTAGCTCCTATTGTTACTGACCTCAAGAGCAGCCTTGGCTTCCTTCAACTTGCGACACTGGTCGTCCCTCTCCCGCAGATACTGCGAGCAGGTCTCGCACTCCTAGACCAGGCCTTGTATCTCTCTTGTAGCTCCTATTGTTACTGACCTCAAGAGCAGCCTTGGCTTCCTTCAACTTGCGACACTGGTCGTCCCTCTCCCGCAGATACTGCGAGCAGGTCTCGCACTCCTAGACCAGGCCTTGTATCTCTCTTGTAGCTCCTATTGTTACTGACCTCAAGAGCAGCCTTGGCTTCCTTCAACTTGCGACACTGGTCGTCCCTCTCCCGCAGATACTGCGAGCAGGTCTCGCACTCCTAGACCAGGCCTTGTATCTCTCTTGTAGCTCCTATTGTTACTGACCTCAAGAGCAGCCTTGGCTTCCTTCAACTTGCGACACTGGTCGTCCCTCTCCCGCAGATACTGCGAGCAGGTCTCGCACTCCTAGACCAGGCCTTGTATCTCTCTTGTAGCTCCTATTGTTACTGACCTCAAGAGCAGCCTTGGCTTCCTTCAACTTGCGACACTGGTCGTCCCTCTCCCGCAGATACTGCGAGCAGGTCTCGCACTCCTAGACCAGGCCTTGTATCTCTCTTGTAGCTCCTATTGTTACTGACCTCAAGAGCAGCCTTGGCTTCCTTCAACTTGCGACACTGGTCGTCCCTCTCCCGCAGATACTGCGAGCAGGTCTCGCACTCCTAGACCAGGCCTTGTATCTCTCTTGTAGCTCCTATTGTTACTGACCTCAAGAGCAGCCTTGGCTTCCTTCAACTTGCGACACTGGTCGTCCCTCTCCCGCAGATACTGCGAGCAGGTCTCGCACTCCTAGACCAGGCCTTGTATCTCTCTTGTAGCTCCTATTGTTACTGACCTCAAGAGCAGCCTTGGCTTCCTTCAACTTGCGACACTGGTCGTCCCTCTCCCGCAGATACTGCGAGCAGGTCTCGCACTCCTAGACCAGGCCTTGTATCTCTCTTGTAGCTCCTATTGTTACTGACCTCAAGAGCAGCCTTGGCTTCCTTCAACTTGCGACACTGGTCGTCCCTCTCCCGCAGATACTGCGAGCAGGTCTCGCACTCCTAGACCAGGCCTTGTATCTCTCTTGTAGCTCCTATTGTTACTGACCTCAAGAGCAGCCTTGGCTTCCTTCAACTTGCGACACTGGTCGTCCCTCTCCCGCAGATACTGCGAGCAGGTCTCGCACTCCTAGACCAGGCCTTGTATCTCTCTTGTAGCTCCTATTGTTACTGACCTCAAGAGCAGCCTTGGCTTCCTTCAACTTGCGACACTGGTCGTCCCTCTCCCGCAGATACTGCGAGCAGGTCTCGCACTCCTAGACCAGGCCTTGTATCTCTCTTGTAGCTCCTATTGTTACTGACCTCAAGAGCAGCCTTGGCTTCCTTCAACTTGCGACACTGGTCGTCCCTCTCCTGCAGATACTGCGAGCAGGTCTCGCACTCCTAGACCAGGCCTTGTATCTCTCTTGTAGCTCCTATTGTTACTGACCTCAAGAGCAGCCTTGGCTTCCTTCAACTTGCGACACTGGTCGTCCCTCTCCCGCAGATACTGCGAGCAGGTCTCGCACTCCTAGACCAGGCCTTGTATCTCTCTTGTAGCTCCTATTGTTACTGACCTCAAGAGCAGCCTTGGCTTCCTTCAACTTGCGACACTGGTCGTCCCTCTCCCGCAGATACTGCGAGCAGGTCTCGCACTCCTAGACCAGGCCTTGTATCTCTCTTGTAGCTCCTATTGTTACTGACCTCAAGAGCAGCCTTGGCTTCCTTCAACTTGCGACACTGGTCGTCCCTCTCCTGCAGATACTGCGAGCAGGTCTCGCACTCCTAGACCAGGCCTTGTATCTCTCTTGTAGCTCCTATTGTTACTGACCTCAAGAGCAGCCTTGGCTTCCTTCAACTTGCGACACTGGTCGTCCCTCTCCCGCAGATACTGCGAGCAGGTCTCGCACTCCTAGACCAGGCCTTGTATCTCTCTTGTAGCTCCTATTGTTACTGACCTCAAGAGCAGCCTTGGCTTCCTTCAACTTGCGACACTGGTCGTCCCTCTCCCGCAGATACTGCGAGCAGGTCTCGCACTCCTAGACCAGGCCTTGTATCTCTCTTGTAGCTCCTATTGTTACTGACCTCAAGAGCAGCCTTGTCCCAGATACTGCGAGCAGGTCTCGCACTCTAGACCAGGCCTTGTGTCTCTCTTGTAGCTCCTATTGTTACTGACCTCAAAGCAGCCTTGGCTTCCTTCAACTTACTGCTGGTCGTCCTCTCCCGCAGATACTGCGAGCAGGTCTCGCACTCTAGACCAGGCCTTGTATCTCTCTTGTAGCTCCTATTGTTACTGACCTCAAGAGCAGCCTTGGCTTCCTTCAACTTGCGACACTGGTCGTCCCTCTCCCGCAGATACTGCGAGCAGGTCTGCACTCCTAGACCAGGCCTTGTATCTCTCTTGTAGCTCCTATTGTTACTGACCTCAAGAGCAGCCTTGGCTTCCTTCAACTTGCGACACTGGTCGTCCCTCTCCCGCAGATACTGCGAGCAGGTCTCACACTCCTAGACCAGGCCTTGTATCTCTCTTGTAGCTCCTATTGTTACTGACCTCAAGAGCAGCCTTGGCTTCCTTCAACTTGCGACACTGGTCGTCCCTCTCCCGCAGATACTGCGAGCAGGTCTCGCACTCCTCGTCCAGTTCCTTGTATCTCTCTCGCAGCTCTTCCAGCTCCTGTCTGCAGTTCTCTAGCTCAGCTTTTGTTGCTTCGAGCTCCCTAAAACATAAAATAAACAGATGACATACATAAAAAACATATATACATGATATATGATGTATGATGACATACATATATAAAATAAACAGATGACATACATCTTAACATAAGGACATAGTAAGTGTATTAACACTTGATTTTAACAAAAATAGCCTCTCATTTATTTTTATATAAATAAATAAATCTACAAAATATTAGAGCGCAAATTGCGTGCATAAGGAAAATATCTTTTTACTGACAAATTAATCTTTCACATGACAAATATGCATTAATAATAATTCATGGTATTATAAAGACATGGATGATATAAAAAAGCAAACTTGTCACCTGTTATCCTTTCCGGAATTCTTCTCCAAAAGTTTCTGCATCTTGGCGAGTGTATTCTTCAGTTCCTGTTTCTTGATTCTCAATTCCTCAATCAGTTTGGCCTGCCTCTTGTTTTTCTCCACTTCAGCGTCGTACGACATGCGATCCACCACCACCGAGTGGAGGTTGGCCCAGTCTACAGATATACGTAAGTGTATTATGTTTTAGTATTATTTATAGTGTGTTTGTTGGAAGAGCAAAGTCGTATAAGTATAAAGACCTGGGTCGCGGGTTCAAGTCCTGCTCGCATAGAATTTTTTCACCATACCTAATTTCTAAGAGTACTTTAGTTACTCTATGTGAGGTGCACAAAAAAAATAATATTTTAGTTAACCTTTTATAAAGCAACTAACATGGGATTCGAAAAATCCTCTCTTAGTGCTCCCCTACACTCCCAAAGTCAAAGTCAAATTTTTTTATTGAAACTTGGCCTTCAAAGAAGGCTCTTTTTCACGTCGATAACTAATTATTTAATCATAATATATTATGTTTCAAAGCTACAAACTACTAGCATTTCGGAACCCTCAACCTATATACCAAATTTCAGCTTCCTATACCCAATCGTTTTGGCTGTGCATTGTCTTTCAGTCATTCAGTCAGTCAGTAACAGAAGAATTTTATATATTTTATTCTATATTTATTGGTTTTTATTATATTAAATGGTATTATAGGTTTTGAATTTCATCACCGAATCATAAGGTTCTATATTAGATGGGATAGCTACTACCACTGCCTTAAAAAGGCTTACTTAACGCATTTGTAATTTACAAAACTAATTCAAAGTTTATGGATTCTTCCACCAGTCAGCCTATGCGTAGTGTAATGAGTAAGCAACAAGCAGTACTAAATTTTATTTACTTGAGTTTGATTTATTATTTTTAATACATGTGTGCAGAACAACTACGCTCTGCTGCCAGAAAATGTGCGCAGAGAATCCGGACAAACGAAGCGCCGTGAACCTCTTCACCGAAAAAGACCAGATTTTAAGTGGAGACCTATAGGTCCCCAAAAAAGCCCGATGATACCCGACGGTAAAGATTATATACGGCACTGCGTCTGTCCGACTAGAGCCTAAAACCTAACCTATACGCAGTCTGCTACCACTATAGCTTATAAAGGGAGCTATAGAACCCTATGTACTAATAACTAAGTAACTAAAATTCAAACCACTTACCAAACTGAATCTTCTTAATCTTCCAGATCCAACTTCGAGTGTCTTCGGAAGTGGATGCGGTCCCTAAACACCCAACCTACCCCGAGATCTCTTCCCCAGAATAAATACGTAGGTTTCTTCCAGCAGTTCCACTCGGCGACGGGATTCGGCGCCTCCAGGCAGCCACGTTTCGCATCTCACAAGAAACAGTCACAATAACAGGGTTTTTCACAAACACGAACGTTCAATAGTTATTTAACAAAAGGAAGCTCACAATTATAACTCAAATCAGTTATTACAAACAAAATTAACGCCACGCCGCGCGGCTTCAAAAATGCAACAACCCAAGATGGTGGCTATATCACCGCGATATTTCCTGCGACACGGCCTCGTGCGCGCGCGTTCCAAGGACGACTGAATGTCGACGGCCGGAAGCCGTCCGCGCAATGTTGCCAGCAGGCAAAACAAAGGCTTGCTATTCACGGCACAGCACACGCTCAATGCAATGCTTAGATTTAATAAACATCAACAAGTTTATTACAAACATCCCCCCGTCCCGGTCTGAGAAGCAGACCGCTAGCTTACTCTACGGGAAGGCGGGCGAGAGAGGTCACAGCTCTCCTTAAAATCGAACCGTCGACTAACACCTCAGCCACACGCGGAGTGCCATCTCCGCCAAGAATCAAACGTAATATGCGAGCTCGTCGCCAAAGCAATGAGGGCAAATTTGCCTCTTTTAACAATACTAAATCACCCTCCCTGGGAGGCTCAGTCCTGTCTGTCCACTTCACTCTTTGCTGCAGCAAATGCAAATATTCAAGCGACCAGCGACGCCAAAAGTCCTGGCTCATTTGTTGCAACATTTGAAAACGCGACAACCGATATACGCGTTCGTCCTTCCACGGGTATTCGGGCAGGGCATTCAAAGGCCCTCCCACCAAAAAATGACCAGGGGTGAGAGCTTCCAAGTCATTTGGATCTGGAGATAGCGGACAGAGAGGACGAGAGTTGAGGACCGCCTCAACTTTACAAAACACTGTGGCCAGCTCTTCAAAAGTTAGAGCCGTTTCTCCGATAATGCGGCGGAGGTGGGTCTTTGCGGATTTCACAGCCGCTTCAAAAATCCCTCCCCAATGGGGGCAACTTGGGGGACTAAACTTCCAGGTTATTCCCCTTTGAGCAGCAATTTGACTTAAACTAGTACAATTCTTATCAATAAACACAGAAACATCCTTAAGATAATTTACAGTTCCCTTATAGTTTGTGCCATTATCAGACCTAATAAGGGAAGGAAGACCTCGACGCGAAACAAAGCGATCCAACGCGGCGACGAAGGCCTCCGTAGTCAGAGCCGATACCACCTCCAAATGGACAGCCTTGGTGGCCAAACAAACAAATACACACAAATAGCCCTTCACAATACGGGCATTACGAAAGGGAGAAGCCTTGATCGAAAAGGGACCGGCAAAATCGGTTCCAACGCCGTCAAACGGCCTCGAAGGTCGGATTCGATCAGCGGGCAAATCACCCATCTGTGGTTGCATCGTGGATGCCTTCAACCTATAACATGCAATACATCGAAACAGGACACTACGGATTGCTCTTCGGGCAGACAAAATCCAAAACTCGCGTTGCAAAATAGCCAACAAAGCATTGCACCCAGCATGGGCGTTACGAATGTGTCGATCAGACACCAAAAGCTGCACCAAGGGTCCGCCCTTGGGCAACAACAGAGGATGGCGAGTCTCATATGGAAGATCCGCCTTCCGGAGCCTGCCTCCAACCCGAAGAAGCCCATCCGAGTCGATGTACGGGTTCAAACGAGCGACCGCGCCCTTCAACTTAGCGCGTCCGTCGCGCAAGATACGAAGCTCTGACTCAAACCGTCCGGTCTGCACGACACGGACCCAATGCAACAATGCGCTCCGGCGCTCTTCTGCACCTGCAATCGGCTCCAACCGCTTTGCCTGTGGGTTTCTACAATTATGTATGAAACGCTTAATCCAACTGGTAACACCCAGAAGCTTATCCAAGCTGCTATACCGAGCAAGTAGCCAATCCGGCTCCGACGTCGTCTCAGCGACTACAGCATGTACACGGAGCCCAGTCAAACTCAAAGAAGTAACATCTGTCTGACAGACAGGCCAAGAAGTTTCTGATCCCATCAGCCACTCTGGACCCCACCAGAGCGGGTGTGACACCAATTCTGGTGCCGTACAACCTCGGGAGGCACAGTCCGCTGGGTTAAGCTCTCCCGGCACATGTCTCCATGTTATATCAATTCCGATATTCTGGATTTGGGAAACCCGATTTCCCACAAAACCTCCAAGGTATGTGGGGCCGCGCGCAACCATGCAAGCGCGACCTGGCTATCCGACCAGGCGAAGATGTCCCGTATCTTGACCGTGGCCGCCAGCTCACATGCAACGTGATGCAACAATTTAGAGAGAAGGTGAGCTCCACTCAACTCAAGCTTGGGAATAGTCAGCCTAGTCCTGATGGGGGCGACCTTGCTCTTCCCTAACAAAAGCGAGACATTGACCCGGCCATCGGCGTCAACTGTCCGCATATAGACTGACGCGGCGTAGCCTCGCTCCGACGCGTCACAAAAGCCATGCAGGCTGGCTCGATATTTCCCGGGGGGCAATATTCGACGAGGCAAGGCAATCCGATTGACTTCCTTAATCGATGAAAACAACTCGAGCCAATCATCCAATGGAGAGCCAAACAGCGGCTCGTCCCACGAGACGCCCAAAGTCCAAAGTCTCTGAAGAAGACACTTCGCAGAGAATATTACTGGACTGATCCAACCGCTTGGATCAAACATACGAGCTATTACTGACAACACCGTTCTCTTAGTCCAGACCTTTGGTATTTCCAAGTCCACTTGGAATGTAAAAATATCGGTTAGCGGCTGGTACTGCATGCCCAGCACCGCTATCCTGTTGGGATCATCCACATCCTCAAACAGGTGAGGGTTCTGTTGGTGATCCTCCGGGATCCCTTCTAGAACTTTAGGCTCATTAGACAACCACTTACGTAGCTCATAGCCACCCGTTTTCAATATTTCAATCAATTCGTCCCGCAGTAGGAGGGCCTCCTCAATACTTTGGGCTCCGGTGCACACGTCATCTACATACAAGTCACGTGACAGCACGGAAGCCCCACGGGGAAAGCGGATCCGTTCCCGCTCTGCCAATTCAAGCAATGATCTGATGGCGATATAGGGACTAGATTTCAAACCATACGTGTTTGTGTTGAGTTCATACACCGTCACAGGATCCTCAGGGCGCTCACGCCAGAGTATCAACTGGAATCGCCTGTCCTCAGGATGTATGACTGTCTGGCGGAACATCATCCGGATGTCCGCACCAAAAACCACTTGATGTCTTCTAAAGTTCAAGATGATGTCAATTATGTCCCTATGCAATTTGGGACCCGAATGCAAACACAGATTCAACGAAACCCCGTTCGAAGTGGGTGCGGACCCATCAAAGACAGTCCGCAACTTGCCCGTTGAGGCCTTCACCACCGCGTGGTGGGGCAAAAAATAATGCTCAGTTGAGCTCCAATCAACTCGAGCCGGAGACATGTGACCCAAATCCTCGTACTCGCGCATAAATTCAATATATTTATCGCGAAGTACGTGGTCACGCTGCATACGTCGCTCCATGGACAGCAGTCGTTTCTCCGCAAGCGCCCTACTTTGCCCTAGGCTAGGACGAGAGGCAACAAAGGGTAACCTAGTTACAAACCGACCGGAGGGCAACCTCTCCGTGGTCGATCGAAAAAGGGCTTCGCACTCAGCGTGTTCCGGATCCATCCTGGAACTCATAGGTGGCTCCTCCACCTCCCAAAACCTTTGCATGGTCTTGGCCAAGGACGCAGATGCGACAACCGGTGGCTCCTCCGCGGTGCCATTATCAAACACAGGGCCCATCAGGGCAAAACCAAAAATCGTAGACACTGCCATCAGTGAAGACGAACCCAGAGCCTTCTGTGTACCCAACAAAATCCAACCCAATACGTCCGAGCCCAGGAGCAAGTCCACTGGGCCGGGATGAAAGACAAAGGGGTCGGCCAAATCCAGACCCGAAACCAAAGACAACACACCCGGCGGTATGTCTGTCGAGGGGTGCCAACCCGCAATGGTATCCATTACCATAGCCGAAGTCGTGATCCTCATTGTGGAGGACTTCAGCGAAGAAAAGGTGACAAGTGTCTGGCCCGTCAGACACTTCACTTGTATGCCACCAACTCCAAGAAGTGGCACAGGCGAGTCTTCCACGACTAAACCTAACTGGCGTGCCACTCGAGTGGTAACCAAACTGCTTTGAGCCCCTGAGTCCAACAGAGCTCTCAAATTAATGGCTTCCCCCACGACCCCATACGCGGACCACCGCGGTGGGGAGCAGAACCGTCCGCGGCTCTGTCCCAGCAAGGGAGCAAGCTAGTTACGGGCTCCCCACTCTCTCCAAACCAGGGGCGCGCCACTGACCCGGATAATATGGCGGGCGAGTGCACATCCCCATCTGAGGGGGCATAACCCGCGGCCCGGCCATACCTATAGTACGGCGGGTGGTACTCCAGCCGTGGGTACTCGTGCAGCGGCGGAGAAAACCGCTGCGGCTGCATGTGTTGGGTATTGGTAACCCGCGTGGAGGGGGTGTCCCCACTCTCACGTCCGATCTAGGGCCCCCGCCCATGGGGGCCCTATCCGGGGCCTGGCCAGCTACATACTGGCCATGACCTTGGGGCGCGTGGTCCCGGTCCGCCAAGACCCGCGCAGGTACGCGACCCCCTCCCGAGGGGGGTGCGACGAGCGAAGCCGCGTCCTCCGTCCGATGGTGGAGGGCTTCGCGCAGGAGCGCCCCCGCCCATAGGGGACCCCTGCCTCAACATCCGGGGGCCATCCCCGTTCCGGTTCATGCAGAGCATCGCGTGGTGCCGCCCACGGCATGCACTGCATGGTATGGCCCTGGGACAGTCACGTGCATAGTGACCGCCCAAACAATAAAAGAAAAGTTCATGCCGCTTTGCCATGCGGCGCCGATCTTGTACTGGCAGTCCCTGCCAGTCCCTGCATTGCAGCAGGCTGTGGCCCATCCGACCACATTGCAGGCAGTCCGCGTCCCTCGCGACTGCTGCCGTGTGTGCAACCCGCGCACCAGCTCCACGCGGTGGCGGTTGTCTTCCCTGTTGGGGCTTCCCTCGCCATGAGGGTTCCAAGGGCCTACGTTCAGGCGCTCTGGATGGCGCTGAGTCCGTCATGGTATTCTCAGCAGCCCGTGCCTCAAACTCCAAAAACTTCACCAAGTCAGTGAATGTTGGTAGGGTGGTGCTATCCCGCTCCGCATTTTCGCGCTCAAACCGCGAGCGGATGTCATTGGGCAATTTGCCCAATACAATGTGCACCAACAAAAAAGACCATTGGTCCACCGGCAGCCCCAGTGTGCGGAGCGCGTTACAGGCCACTGTAACGGGCGTGAGCAACTGCAGGCGCAACTGTGCCCTGTTGGCCACCTTGGGCAGGGCCATCAACTGTGCGGCGTGCGCATCCGCTAACAAACGTAAGTTTTGGTAGCGGGAGTTCAATAACTCCCAGGCCGTGTCGTACTGGTCGTCCTCCACCCGGAGGTGCTGGATGAGCGACCGCGCTTCACCCTCAAGAGTGGAGAGGAGGTAGGCCATCTTCTGGGCCTTCGACAAATCCTGTCGTGCTACGACCAGGGACTCAAACATATTTTTATATGCCACCCACACCTCCATCCTACCCCCAAAGTGGGACAGCTGAAGGGTGGGGAGCCGACCAGTAACCGCTGGTCCTTCCTGTCTAACAGGTGTGCGAGGGGCTGGTCCGCCAGCCTGTCTCGCCCTTATTGCGGCCGCCGCCTCCACGATGTCATCGTGCAGACTCAGGATCTGGTCCAGGTCCGCCACGTGACCTGCGTAGACCTCCGGGGTAAGGTCGGCTTCGGTAAGCGCCACCATGGCCGCTTCCGCGTTGTTCAATCGTGAGCGGAGCTGATCCGCTCTTTCCAGTATAGCGGCCTCCCTGTCCTTCCGGGACAGGAGTCCACCGGCCGTCACAAACCATCTCAATTCGTTGGCGAGTGTCGCCTTAGCATTGGGGACCTTCGCCATCGCGTCAAGTCACAAACAAAAAATAACAAAAGGTAAATAAAAAACAAAATCAAGCAACAACACGAAAAACCGCGGTAGGTATGAGAATGGCACAAACCCGGAACGCACGGTACAAACCGCAAACAAATACAAAAAAGGTTACAAATATTCTTATACAAACAAACTAAGAAAAATCTAATAATTTTTACAAACAATTAATTATTTTTTACAAACGAACAAATAGAGGGTAGATAAACTACGCTCTGCTACCAGAAAATGTGCAGAACAACTACGCTCTGCTGCCAGAAAATGTGCGCAGAGAATCCGGACAAACGAAGCGCCGTGAACCTCTTCACCGAAAAAGACCAGATTTTAAGTGGAGACCTATAGGTCCCCAAAAAGCCCGATGATACCCGACGGTAAAGATTATATACGGCACTGCGTCTGTCCGACTAGAGCCTAAAACCTAACCTATACGCAGTCTGCTACCACTATAGCTTATAAAGGGAGCTATAGAACCCTATGTACTAATAACTAAGTAACTAAAATTCAAACCACTTACCAAACTGAATCTTCTTAATCTTCAGATCCAACTTCGAGTGTCTTCGGAAGTGGATGCGGTCCCTAAACACCCAACCTACCCCGAGATCTCTTCCCCAGAATAAATACGTAGGTTTCTTCCAGCAGTTCCACTCGGCGACGGGATTCGGCGCCTCCAGGCAGCCACGTTTCGCATCTCACAAGAAACAGTCACAATAACAGGGTTTTTCACAAACACGAACGTTCAATAGTTATTTAACAAAAGGAAGCTCACAATTATAACTCAAATCAGTTATTACAAACAAAATTAACGCCACGCCGCGCGGCTTCAAAATGCAACAACCCAAGATGGTGGCTATATCACCGCGATATTTCCTGCGACACGGCCTCGTGCGCGCGCGTTCCAAGGACGACTGAATGTCGACGGCCGGAAGCCGTCCGCGCAATGTTGCCAGCAGGCAAAACAAAGGCCTGCTATTCACGGCACAGCACACGCTCAATGCAATGCTTAGATTTAATAAACATCAACAAGTTTATTACAAACAACATGACATGAAAAAATATCTGATTGTAGATATTCAACAACATGACCAAAAATTAATTAATTACCTTCATCAGTGTTGACGGAAACATCAACAAATGTCTTCTTAGAGTCCAGGCCGCTTTGATTTGGATTCATGTTCCTCATCTTTTCTCTCAATTCGACAATTACTTTCTAAAAAAAAAAACAAAATAATGCGTTTAATATCTCAAATGTTGAGAAATACAAAAAAAATTCGCGAGCGCGGTAAGAAATTTGACAGTTACATCAAACAACCGCTTCGTCCACGAAGATAAAGCGTAAAGAGGTAACTAACAAACAAACAAACGCACTTTCGCATTTATATTATTAGTGAGGATTACTTGGATTAACCAATAGGTACTTTTCATAGTCAGGATTGTCGTAAAAGATGACTATTTGAACGTCCTAAGCCAAAACTCGTAAAAAGCCACTGTAATAGCTAGTTTATAACACTATTAGTTTACTGCCAACATGACGGTAACGGAACTATTTGATGAAATTCACTCTAGTGTGGCCTCAGCCTCACTGACCTCGAGAACAGCCTTCTCCCTCTTGAGCGCGGCGCAGTGCGCGTCCCTCTCTCTCAGATACTGCGCGCACGTCTCGCACTCCTCGTAGCGCTGCCTCCAGCTCCTCCAGCTCCGCGCGGCAAGCTGCCAGCTGCGAGCGGGGGAGCTCACCTCACTGGATGATGAAACGCACTCTAGTGTGGCCTCACTGACCTCGAGAACAGCCTTCTCCCTCTTGAGCGCGGCGCAGTGCGCGTCCCTCTCTCTCAGATACTGCGCGCACGTCTCGCACTCCTCGTCCAGCTCCTCGTAGCGCTGCCTCAGCTCCTCCAGCTCCGCGCGGCAAGCTGCCAGCTGCGAGCGGGGGAGCTCAGCTCACTAGATGATGAAACGCACTCTAGTGTGGCCTCACTGACCTCGAGAACAGCCTTCTCCCTCTTGAGCGCGGCGCAGTGCGCGTCCCTCTCTCTCAGATACTGCGCGCACGTCTCGCACTCCTCGTCCAGCTCCTCGTAGCGCTGCCTCAGCTCCTCCAGCTCCGCGCGGCAAGCTACCAGCTGCGAGCGGGGAGCTCAGCTCACTAGATGATGAAACGCACTCTAGTGTGGCCTCACTGACCTCGAGAACAGCCTTCTCCCTCTTGAGCGCGGCGCAGTGCGCGTCCCTCTCTCTCAGATACTGCGCGCACGTCTCGCACTCCTCGTCCAGCTCCTCGTAGCGCTGCCTCAGCTCCTCCAGCTCCGCGCGGCAAGCTGCCAGCTGCGAGCGGGGGAGCTCACCTCACTGGATGATGAAACGCACTCTAGTGTGGCCTCACTGACCTCAAGAACAGCCTTCTCCCTCTTGAGCGCGGCGCAGTGCGCGTCCTCTCTCTCAGATACTGCGCGCACGTCTCGCACTCCTCGTCCAGCTCCTCGTAGCGCTGCCTCAGCTCCTCCAGCTCCGCGCGGCAAGCTGCCAGCTGCGAGCGGGGGAGCTCACCTCACTGGATGATGAAACGCACTCTAGTGTGGCCTCACTGACCTTCAGAACAGCCTTCTCCCTCTTGAGCGCAGCGCAGTGCGCGTCCCTCTCTCTCAGATACTGCGCGCACGTCTCGCACTCCTCGTCCAGCTCCTCGTAGCGCTGCCTCAGCTCCTCCAGCTCCGCGCGGCAAGCTACCAGCTGCGAGCGGGGAGCTCAGCTCACTAGATGATGAAACGCACTCTAGTGTGGCCTCACTGACCTCGAGAACAGCCTTCTCCCTCTTGAGCGCGGCGCAGTGCGCGTCCCTCTCTCTCAGATACTGCGCGCACGTCTCGCACTCCTCGTCCAGCTCCTCGTAGCGCTGCCTCAGCTCCTCCAGCTCCGCGCGGCAAGCTGCCAGCTGCGAGCGGGGGAGCTCACCTCACTGGATGATGAAACGCACTCTAGTGTGGCCTCACTGACCTCGAGAACAGCCTTCTCCCTCTTGAGCGCGGCGCAGTGCGCGTCCCTCTCTCTCAGATACTGCGCGCACGTCTCGCACTCCTCGTCCAGCTCCTCGTAGCGCTGCCTCAGCTCCTCCAGCTCCGCGCGGCAAGCTACCAGCTGCGAGCGGGGGAGCTCACCTCACTGGATGATGAAACGCACTCTAGTGTGGCCTCACTGACCTCGAGAACAGCCTTCTCCCTCTTGAGCGCGGCGCAGTGCGCGTCCCTCTCTCTCAGATACTGCGCGCACGTCTCGCACTCCTCGTCCAGCTCCTCGTAGCGCTGCCTCAGCTCCTCCAGCTCCGCGCGGCAAGCTGCCAGCTGCGAGCGGGGAGCTCAGCTCACTAGATGATGAAACGTACTCTAGTGTGGCCTCACTGACCTCGAGAACAGCCTTCTCCCTCTTGAGCGCGGCGCAGTGCGCGTCCCTCTCTCTCAGATACTGCGCGCACGTCTCGCACTCCTCGTCCAGCTCCTCGTAGCGCTGCCTCAGCTCCTCCAGCTCCGCGCGGCAAGCTGCCAGCTGCGAGCGGGGGAGCTCACCTCACTGGATGATGAAACGCACTCTAGTGTGGCCTCACTGACCTCGAGAACAGCCTTCTCCCTCTTGAGCGCGGCGCAGTGCGCGTCCCTCTCTCTCAGATACTGCGCGCACGTCTCGCACTCCTCGTCCAGCTCCTCGTAGCGCTGCCTCAGCTCCTCCAGCTCCGAGCGGCAAGCTACCAGCTGCGAGCGGGGGAGCTCAGCTCACTAGATGATGAAACGCACTCTAGTGTGGCCTCACTGACCTCGAGAACAGCCTTCTCCCTCTTGAGCGCGGCGCAGTGCGCGTCCCTCTCTCTCAGATACTGCGCGCACGTCTCGCACTCCTCGTCCAGCTCCTCGTAGCGCTGCCTCAGCTCCTCCAGCTCCGCGCGGCAAGCTGCCAGCTGCGAGCGGGGAGCTCAGCTCACTAGATGATGAAACGCACTCTAGTGTGGCCTCACTGACCTCGAGAACAGCCTTCTCCCTCTTGAGCGCGGCGCAGTGCGCGTCCCTCTCTCTCAGATACTGCGCGCACGTCTCGCACTCCTCGTCCAGCTCCTCGTAGCGCTGCCTCAGCTCCTCCAGCTCCGCGCGGCAAGCTGCCAGCTGCGAGCGGGGGAGCTCAGCTCACTAGATGATGAAACGCACTCTAGTGTGGCCTCACTGACCTCAAGAACAGCCTTCTCCCTCTTGAGCGCAGCGCAGTGCGCGTCCCTCTCTCTCAGATACTGCGCGCACGTCTCGCACTCCTCGTCCAGCTCCTCGTAGCGCTGCCTCAGCTCCTCCAGCTCCGAGCGGCAAGCTGCCAGCTGCGAGCGGAGGAGCTCACCTCACTGGATGATGAAACGCACTCTAGTGTGGCCTCACTGACCTCGAGAACAGCCTTCTCCCTCTTGAGCGCGGCGCAGTGCGCGTCCCTCTCTCTCAGATACTGCGCGCACGTCTCGCACTCCTCGTCCAGCTCCTCGTAGCGCTGCCTCAGCTCCTCCAGCTCCGCGCGGCAAGCTACCAGCTGCGAGCGGGGAGCTCAGCTCACTAGATGATGAAACGCACTCTAGTGTGGCCTCACTGACCTCGAGAACAGCCTTCTCCCTCTTGAGCGCAGCGCAGTGCGCGTCCTCTCTCTCAGATACTGCGCGCACGTCTCGCACTCCTCGTCCAGCTCCTCGTAGCGCTGCCTCAGCTCCTCCAGCTCCGCGCGGCAAGCTACCAGCTGCGAGCGGGGAGCTCAGCTCACTAGATGATGAAACGCACTCTAGTGTGGCCTCACTGACCTCGAGAACAGCCTTCTCCCTCTTGAGCGCGGCGCAGTGCGCGTCCCTCTCTCTCAGATACTGCGCGCACGTCTCGCACTCCTCGTCCAGCTCCTCGTAGCGCTGCCTCAGCTCCTCCAGCTCCGCGCGGCAAGCTACCAGCTGCGAGCGGGGAGCTCAGCTCACTAGATGATGAAACGCACTCTAGTGTGGCCTCACTGACCTCGAGAACAGCCTTCTCCCTCTTGAGCGCGGCGCAGTGCGCGTCCCTCTCTCTCAGATACTGCGCGCACGTCTCGCACTCCTCGTCCAGCTCCTCGTAGCGCTGCCTCAGCTCCTCCAGCTCCGCGCGGCAAGCTACCAGCTGCGAGCGGGGGAGCTCAGCTCACTAGATGATGAAACGCACTCTAGTGTGGCCAGACTGACCTCAAGAACAGCCTTCTCCCTCTTGAGCGCAGCGCAGTGCGCGTCCCTCTCCCGCAGATACTGCGCGTACGTCTCGCACTCCTCGTCCAGCTCCTCGTAGCGCTGCCTCAGCTCCTCCAGCTCCGCGCGGCAAGCTACCAGCTGCGAGCGGGGGAGCTCAGCTCACTAGATGATGAAACGCACTCTAGTGTGGCCTCACTGACCTCGAGAACAGCCTTCTCCCTCTTGAGCGCGGCGCAGTGCGCGTCCCTCTCTCTCAGATACTGCGCGCACGTCTCGCACTCCTCGTCCAGCTCCTCGTAGCGCTGCCTCAGCTCCTCCAGCTCCGCGCGGCAAGCTACCAGCTGCGAGCGGGGAGCTCAGCTCACTAGATGATGAAACGCACTCTAGTGTGGCCTCACTGACCTCGAGAACAGCCTTCTCCCTCTTGAGCGCGGCGCAGTGCGCGTCCCTCTCTCTCAGATACTGCGCGCACGTCTCGCACTCCTCGTCCAGCTCCTCGTAGCGCTGCCTCAGCTCCTCCAGCTCCGCGCGGCAAGCTACCAGCTGCGAGCGGGGAGCTCAGCTCACTAGATGATGAAACGCACTCTAGTGTGGCCTCACTGACCTCAAGAACAGCCTTCTCCCTCTTGAGCGCAGCGCAGTGCGCGTCCCTCTCTCTCAGATACTGCGCGCACGTCTCGCACTCCTCGTCCAGCTCCTCGTAGCGCTGCCTCAGCTCCTCCAGCTCCGCGCGGCAAGCTACCAGCTGCGAGCGGGGAGCTCAGCTCACTAGATGATAAAACGCACTCTAGTGTGGCCTCACTGACCTCAAGAACAGCCTTCTCCCTCTTGAGCGCAGCGCAGTGCGCGTCCCTCTCTCTCAGATACTGCGCGCACGTCTCGCACTCCTCGTCCAGCTCCTCGTAGCGCTGCCTCAGCTCCTCCAGCTCCGCGCGGCAAGCTACCAGCTGCGAGCGGGGGAGCTCAGCTCACTAGATGATGAAACGCACTCTAGTGTGGCCTCACTGACCTCAAGAACAGCCTTCTCCCTCTTGAGCGCAGCGCAGTGCGCGTCCCTCTCTCTCAGATACTGCGCGCACGTCTCGCACTCCTCGTCCAGCTCCTCGTAGCGCTGCCTCAGCTCCTCCAGCTCCGCGCGGCAAGCTACCAGCTGCGAGCGGGGAGCTCAGCTCACTAGATGATGAAACGCACTCTAGTGTGGCCTCACTGACCTCGAGAACAGCCTTCTCCCTCTTGAGCGCGGCGCAGTGCGCGTCCCTCTCTCTCAGATACTGCGCGCACGTCTCGCACTCCTCGTCCAGCTCCTCGTAGCGCTGCCTCAGCTCCTCCAGCTCCGCGCGGCAAGCTACCAGCTGCGAGCGGGGGAGCTCAGCTCACTAGATGATGAAACGCACTCTAGTGTGGCCTCACTGACCTCAAGAACAGCCTTCTCCCTCTTGAGCGCAGCGCAGTGCGCGTCCCTCTCTCTCAGATACTGCGCGCACGTCTCGCACTCCTCGTCCAGCTCCTCGTAGCGCTGCCTCAGCTCCTCCAGCTCCGCGCGGCAAGCTACCAGCTGCGAGCGGGGGAGCTCAGCTCACTAGATGATGAAACGCACTCTAGTGTGGCCTCACTGACCTCAAGAACAGCCTTCTCCTCTTGAGCGCAGCGCAGTGCGCGTCCCTCTCTCAGATACTGCGCGCACGTCTCGCACTCCTCGTCCAGCTCCTCGTAGCGCTGCCTCAGCTCCTCCAGCTCCGCGCGGCAAGCTACCAGCTGCGAGCGGGGAGCTCAGCTCACTAGATGATGAAACGCACTCTAGTGTGGCCTCACTGACCTCAAGAACAGCCTTCTCCCTCTTGAGCGCAGCGCAGTGCGCGTCCCTCTCTCTCAGATACTGCGCGCACGTCTCGCACTCCTCGTCCAGCTCCTCGTAGCGCTGCCTCAGCTCCTCCAGCTCCGCGCGGCAAGCTACCAGCTGCGAGCGGGGGAGCTCAGCTCACTAGATGATGAAACGCACTCTAGTGTGGCCTCACTGACCTCAAGAACAGCCTTCTCCCTCTTGAGCGCAGCGCAGTGCGCGTCCCTCTCTCTCAGATACTGCGCGCACGTCTCGCACTCCTCGTCCAGCTCCTCGTAGCGCTGCCTCAGCTCCTCCAGCTCCGCGCGGCAAGCTACCAGCTGCGAGCGGGGGAGCTCAGCTCACTAGATGATGAAACGTACTCTAGTGTGGCCAGACTGACCTCAAGAACAGCCTTCTCCCTCTTGAGCGCGGCGCAGTGCGCGTCCCTCTCTCTCAGATACTGCGCGCACGTCTCGCACTCCTCGTCCAGCTCCTCGTAGCGCTGCCTCAGCTCCTCCAGCTCCGAGCGGCAAGCTGCCAGCTGCGAGCGGAGGAGCTCACCTCACTGGATGATGAAACGCACTCTAGTGTGGCCTCACTGACCTCGAGAACAGCCTTCTCCCTCTTGAGCGCGGCGCAGTGCGCGTCCCTCTCTCTCAGATACTGCGCGCACGTCTCGCACTCCTCGTCCAGCTCCTCGTAGCGCTGCCTCAGCTCCTCCAGCTCCGCGCGGCAAGCTACCAGCTGCGAGCGGGGAGCTCAGCTCACTAGATGATGAAACGCACTCTAGTGTGGCCTCACTGACCTCAAGAACAGCCTTCTCCCTCTTGAGCGCAGCGCAGTGCGCGTCCTCTCTCTCAGATACTGCGCGCACGTCTCGCACTCCTCGTCCAGCTCCTCGTAGCGCTGCCTCAGCTCCTCCAGCTCCGCGCGGCAAGCTACCAGCTGCGAGCGGGGAGCTCAGCTCACTAGATGATGAAACGCACTCTAGTGTGGCCTCACTGACCTCGAGAACAGCCTTCTCCCTCTTGAGCGCGGCGCAGTGCGCGTCCCTCTCTCTCAGATACTGCGCGCACGTCTCGCACTCCTCGTCCAGCTCCTCGTAGCGCTGCCTCAGCTCCTCCAGCTCCGCGCGGCAAGCTGCCAGCTGCGAGCGGGGGAGCTCACCTCACTGGATGATGAAACGCACTCTAGTGTGGCCTCACTGACCTCAAGAACAGCCTTCTCCCTCTTGAGCGCGGCGCAGTGCGCGTCCCTCTCTCTCAGATACTGCGCGCACGTCTCGCACTCCTCGTCCAGCTCCTCGTAGCGCTGCCTCAGCTCCTCCAGCTCCGCGCGGCAAGCTGCCAGCTGCGAGCGGAGGGAGCTCACATCGCTGGAAATTAATAAGCGTATAGGGCGATCAATAATACACCTAGATTAATGGTGACAGCTCAGAAAACGGCCCAAGATATAAAAGTACACAATAAGCGCGCATAAATTCACCCGCGTGAATTTCCCACGGAAACAGTGCTTTTGCTCGGGATGAAAAGTATCCTACGTCATTCTCAGTACTGTACTATGTGTATGCAAAATTTCAGGAAGATTGGTTTAGTAGAAAAATAATGAATGAATGAATACTTATTTGTAGTAAAAATGGTACAAGAAAATACAGTGACTCCTAAATAATATGAATATCACTTATGAAGAGGTTTCAACCTAATAAACAAACTCACTTTCGCATTTATAATATTAGTTAGGATCAACAACTTTTGCCCAACATAAACCCATCTCTATAGATGGGTGGTACAAACGTATTCTTACCGTTTATTCCCGGACGTAATCCATCTATATGGGCTTACGTCTGGGAATAAACAGGCAGAAACAGTTTCTTCCCGGCGTAAACCCATCTCTGTCCTCACATATATCTGTCTCGCTCTAGACATACCTGAGGTCGGGTTCGGGCAATAGCGGCCTGTGCTCGGGCGTGCGGCGGACGCTGCGGTGCAGGTCGTGGCTGCTCTGGCGGCGGCGGCGAGTGGCCTGCACGCTGCTCGGACGTGACGTTTCCTCTTCTTTCTCGCTCTGAAATAGTACATTGTACAGGTCGCGTCATGTAAAGTGGACGAAGCTTAAACGCCAGGTTTATTTATCGGTCTATATGGTAAGCGCGGGTCGGGCGGGTCACGTCCGGCGCACGCGTTTTGTTCGTCAGTCGTACCCATGCCACAGAATTAATATTAGTACTACGTACAGAAAGGAAACTCCCTGCCCCTCCCGCAATGTGTGCAAGGCACCCCCCCGCTCCTTCCGCACTTCTCCCCCGTTCTTGTGTAACTGTGGGACGTTCGACTATGAAAACGCACACATTGACGTGTTACTGACGTGTTCACGGATATACAGTTTCATTTGTAGTAGTAGTAGGCATATTTGATGCGCCGTTTCTATGAAGCGCCCGCCCTGTGCCCATGCGCGAATTTCACTCCCTCCTCTTTCTTCCAGCGCTCTTTTTATATTGACGCGATCCGTATCAGATTCTTATCCTTCTACCATTTCTACACTGACCTCTGACACGACTGACCAAAAAAGGAGTGTTATGTTTTCAGGGTTCATTGTTGTATGTAAGCTTCTTCTTTCCACTATAAGTCCTGAACTTAGGCTTTGTGAGTTGTCAGTCGTGTTTTTACACGACTGACCAAAAAAAGATTATTATGTTTTCAGGTTTCATGTATGTAAGTTTCTTTATTCCACCATAAGTCCTGAACAGCTGAACAGATTTTGATGTGAGAGGTGTTTTTAGATTCCTTACATTCCTCCGAGTGACATAGGCTATGTGAGTTGTAAGTCGTGTTTTTTATTTTATTTTTTTGTTTTAAGCAGCTTGTTTATTTATTTTTATAATTAGCTTGTATTACAAATGTGAAAGTTTGGATGTGAGTTTGTGAATTTGTGAGTATTTGCAAAACCTACTGGACGGATTTCGATGAAATTTGGTATACAGGTAAAAAATTACCGGGAATAGCACATAGGGTAGCTTTTATACCGAAATTCCCACTGGAGCAAAGCCCCGGGACGTGGCTAGTTAGTAAATAATTCAACAATGTATGAGGAGTTTTATAAATTGAAAACAGTGGGTACCTGATCGATGCGAGATAGCAGGCTGTCGCGTCTGAAAAAGGCAAATTAAGTCATGAGCATGAGATTTCTTAAGAGATAATAAATCATAATACTTCTATCATATCTAATAACAATATTACTATTCAGAAAACTATTTATGAAATTGAATTCAATTATGAAATGTAGAAACTTAACTATTCAACTATAAATAAAAAACACATTTTCGCCATTCAATTAATCTAGATATCCTATTCAATTATACCCAAAAAGGCGTTACTACAACCAAATACCATACAAACTACCGACTATTATAACTACTTACCCTCTACTGAGCCTGAGCGGAGTACTCCTGTTGGAACTGTCATCATCTACGTCCATAAACAGGTCGTCAGGTTTTTCACGAGAATCGAACACTGCTTCCATCTTCGTATGGTCTGAAATTAAATATACATCGCTTTCAGCCATTGACGAATCACAAATAAATAAATGTATACGAACAAATCACACGGATTGAGGTAGCCCCAAAGTAAGTTCGAGACTTGTGTTATGAATACTAACTCATCGTGACTATATTGTATAACAAATACATCCAAGACCCAGGCCAATCTGAAAAAGATCATTTTCCTTCTTGACCCGACCGGGGATCGAACCCGAGACCTTCGGTGTGACAGTCTGGCGTGATAACTATTAGGCCACGGAGGTCGCCGGATCATAAACAAATAGACGACCAGTCCCGTTCAAAAAGTATCAGAGGCAAAGCTCTGATCGGTAAAAGTTCTAGTTTCGCCTCTATATGAATGCTGAATAAGAGCTAAATTTAAGTAAACTTTTAACATGACTGACCAAAAAAGGAGTGTTATGTTTTCAGGGTTCATGTATGTAAGTATGTAAGTTTCTATATTCCACCATAAGTTCTGCAGGCCTACTATCAACTATTACGTAACGATTCAAATATCGAACAATTCAATGTAGGAACCTAAAATGAGAAGCTTTCTTTCGTACTATCACCATACAAAAACAAAGTCGCATTTGAATTGTTGCGAGCGAATGAAATCCATCTTCTATACATATAATAAAACAGTAAAAATATTTTGTCTGTACTTTTAGTATTTTTGACTGAAATGGATAGAGGGACACTTAAAAAGAATAATAGAAAGCAAAATATTTTTTTTGGAATTTCTTGTCTGTCTGTCTATCTGTCTGTATGTATAATCACGCTAATCTCCGAAAGTACTGAACCGATTTGAATGAAACTTTTTTTTGTTGTGTAGCTATTGAGCCTGGGCAACATTTAAGCTATAATTGATTTTGAAAACTGGAACACCTGATGAAGAACCAAAACAGAACAGATAAACTATAAGAAATATGGAAATGGTGCCTTAACAAAAGTCGTTCAACCTGATGAGCATTTTCTGCTGACGTATAAAAATTGAAGATCTGGAACATCTGATGAAGAACTGCAAGAGACCAGCTACACTATAACATATATGGAAATGGCGCCTTAGTAAAAGTCGTTCAACCTGATGAGCATTTTCTGCTGACGTATAAAAATTGAAGATATGGAACATCTGTTGAAAAGCTCCAATAGACCAGCTACACTATAAAATATATGGAAATGGCGCCTTAGCATAAATCGTTCAAACTGATGAGCATTTTCTGCTGACGCATAAAAATTGAAGATCTGGAACATCTGATGAATAACTCCAAGAGACCAGCTACACTATAACATATTATATGGAAATGGCGCCTTAGCAAAACTTTATTAATCTGATGAACATTTTCTGTAGACGTATAAAAATCGAAAATCTGAAACATCTGAACAGTTTGGAACACAAAAAGATTTTTCATCTAAGGGAAACTCACGCGGGCGAAGCCGCGGGCGACATCTAGTTAAAAATATATATATTGTCTCTGAACCGCAAAACCGAGTGACAACTTCAAGATGTAAGCAAAAAATAACGCTATATAGGCAGCCCGTTTCAAGAGTAGCGTTCAGAAACAAAGTCCTTAATTACTATTCGGGCGAATAAATGTCTACATAATATAAAGATAATTTTGATATTATGCGGCTTTATTATGCCTACGTCTTAATACTAAGTATAAAACTCAATAAAATATTCAAAAAATATTAAAAATGCGATATAATGTAGACTTCGTTGACAAGAATATGAACATAGTTTCGATTTCGGAACATACTCGTCATCACACATCTTAAAATGAACAATAAAAAATATGGGAAAATGCAACCGAAAATTAATTGAAGATAACTTTTCCATCACAAAAATAATTATTCTCTCATTTTGACACTGTTTTTTAATTATTTTATTAACAAATTCTAGTAAACAATTCACTTGCGATCGGCGAAAAGCAACTTTTTTGAATCGCTAAGTTTGACAGCTAAACGATCCAGTTTAGGCTCGTAAAGCACGTCGTGGTACGAAATTATATGCAAAATGAGTGAATGATGTTAGATTGCCACCCAATCCCGATCTTCTTTTGGTGACTACCTAAACTAGATTGTAATATGGGCTTGATGGTATGAAATTGCGATGCAGCTCAATTTAGGTCGTAAACTGGCTAGCATTTAGAGTTGATGGTAGGCCTGCTGAACGGCTAAACAGATTTTGATATGGTATTGTTTCCTTACATTGATTGAGATTCCTTACATTGCTCCGAGTGACATTTTTTAAATAATTAGCTTGTTACGTGTCTTGCGTTATTTTAACTGTACTTCCATACAACCACGATCGGATGTTTTTGCATCGACATAACTTAGGATGTGTGTATCATGTTTCTTAGTATTGTTAATCTAAGCTTTCAGCATATTAAAGTTTTCGATACAATGATTTTCTATTGGCAGTAAGGCTATAACAAAGAAGATAGATAAATCAATTCAGTTACCTCCAGAGTCATGTTTGTTCTCGGCGAATGCTCGCTGCGAATCGTACAGACTTTGTCGCCGCCTCCGCGTCGCTTCCGCCATACTTTCATTTGGAGTGTGGCGTTTTAGTCCTTCTATTTCATTTTCCAGCTCCGAGATCCGAACCTGCAGTTAATGAGGCAATATTGTACAAAAGTCAATCTAGTTTACACTCTTTTAATTTCTTATAAATCCATACTTTATAAATGTGAAAGTGTGTTTGTCATTCTTTCACGTCAAAATGGAGCAATGGATTTGTGATTTTTTTTGTTAGGATTTTATATAAATGAATGCTTCATGTTTTAGTTTAAAATTGATGCTCAGTGAGCCAATCAATCTATTTATATTGTCACGAAGTATTTTAAAGAAAGAAGAATACTATTTCTCCTAAGCAATCCTATTCGAGTGTGTACATACCTCTGACAATTTTTTGGCATTCTTCAATAGATCTATCTCTTCAATTTCCTTCTGAAGTGAGGTACATTTTGCAGTTAATTCTTCTAATTTAGAGTCTTTATCTTTAATAGTATTGTCACACTCTTCTTTTTGCTTCTGAAGTCTAAAATAAATAAAAATCGTTTAGTTGAAAAACAACCTAAAGAATTAAATATTAAATACAAAACTTAAACTACCTCATGATCATTTTGCTTTGAATTTCCGCCGTTTTTTCATGAGTCTTAATATTCGTCTCAAGCCGTAATAATTCTCTGCACTTCTCTTCAAATTGTTGTTTTAGCTTCAAGTTTTGCTCCAGTAAAGATTTTGCCTCGACTTTCAAACTATCTATGACAGATATATTGTCCTTTACAGACTCTCTCAATACCAAAATATCTGATGTCATCTTCTCTAATTCTGATTTGTTAATTTTAATAATATCCTCACATTTCGACAACTCTGCTGAAGTAGCTTCTTTTTCTTTAATTATTATTTCATTAGCAGTTTTTAAATTAGACACATCATTTTCTAACATCGTAATTGTTTTTATTAGATTTTCAATCTTGCCATCTTTTTCTACGACGTCAATTTGCATAAGTCTATTTAATTCTGTAGTCATATTGTCAACCGTGTCTTGTTTTATCTGAAGCTCTACTTTCAAATCGTCTATTTCTTTAGTCATTTTCGTGATCAAAGTCATATTAACTTCATTCTCCTGAACTTTACTTTCGTAAAGTTTGCTCAAATCTTTATTTAAGATATTCTGTTTTTCTATAGAATTCGTTTTGTCTTCTAAATCAGTTTTTAATTTTTCAGTTACGTTATGCAGTTGCTCATTTTGAACTTTAAGTGATTCTAATTCTTTTTCTTTGGATTGTAAAAGTGTAGCCGATTTATTTATTTCTAATAGAAGCATTTCCGAATCGCTACTCTTTAATCTGTATTGGTTTATGAAACGATCAAATAGTACTGTTATATTATTATTGAGCGGCATTGACCAATCAATGTCGTCCATACTCATTATGTCACTTTCAACAAGTTTATGACATCCTTTACGTATAGTTTCACTCAATTCGCGTTCTTTTTTGACGATGTCAAGTGTTACTGCGTTACTTATTTCGTGCACTTTTTCCTTTTGTGCTTTTAATAAATTGTATTCATTTTCTTTATCACTGAATTGAGATTTCATTTGCATCAAACTGTTGTTCACTAAATTTAATTCAGAAGTTACATTTTCCATCTGTTCTTGCAATTTTACATAGCGATCCATAATTTCACTCAAATCGTTCTCATGTTTTCTTACTATGCTATCTATAAGCTTCTCGAAAACATTAGCAGAAGAGAGACCTAAACCTGAATCAATGACTTTTAAGAGATTTTCATTAAAAGTAACAACAGCTGCAGTATTATTGCCTCCATCAGTAAATTTAATGATTTCTTCTTTTACAATATTCATACCATCCTTTATCTGAGTTAAAACATTAGCAACTGTTTGAAAACTTTTGTCTTTGTCGTCAAATTCTTTAGTTTTTTTTGAATATTCGGTCTTTAGATTATCAACATGAAGTTCTGTCTCTTTTCTTGACTCTTCATAGTACTTTAAATTATTTATTAGGTTTTCAACCTCATTGTTGTGTTTTCTAATGAAATTACTGTAAAACATTTTCATAACGTCAATGATTTTTAAATCGCCACTAATATTCTCTTTGTCTGTACCTGTTATTTCCAAGTAATAATTTATACAGTCTTTTCTGTCTATTATATACAAATCACTTACATTTTCTTCAGGAATTTTAGGCATATTTAAAGAATCTGCGCCGTGAAAATCTTTTGAAAAAGCAAAAACATTCGATTCCCCCATACTATCATCCAAATCCATATTTTGCCCTATAGATAAATTACTACGCTCCAAATGGTTTTTGATAGTGGTGACGTCTTCTGTCAATTCTATACAATCTTGTTTACTGGCATGTAATTGATTTTGTAAAGTACAGATTTTATTAAATCTCGATGATGTATCAGATTCACTAAGACTTCTGTTGAATTTTGAATGAAATTGACTAGTATCATCCATAGCGAAAGAGCCTGCCATTTCATTTTTCTTACAATGCGAACATGGGTGATTACTGATCATTTTACATTTTTCTTCTATAATATTCTCTAACTCTGAACACTTTTTCATAAGATCTGTTTTGGAGTTTGTCAGTGTTTGAACCTGTTTATTTAAATCATCAGCTTCATCAATATTTTCCATCACTTGCGTCGAAAGCGTATCATTTTCCTCTTGCAATCGTTTTATTTCTTCGCTTTTTAGGTTTATAGTTTGCATTAATTTTCCGATTTCATTATTTTTCTCATTTTCTAGTATATTTAATTTACGAACTAATGCATCAGTCGATGGAATTTCTAATAGGAGATTTTTATATTTATTTTCAATGGTTTCTTTTTCAGTTTTTAAGTTGGCTAATTCTTGATCAAGGGTTAATAGTTTTTCATTTAAATTCATGTGTTTATCTCTAAGCTCTTTTTCTTCATGTTCATAAGTTTCACATCTTTGACAATAACTATTTGTATTATTCTGATGCACATCTAGTTTTGAATCTCTTAGTTTTGTATATTTGTCTACTTGTTCCCTTAATTTTATATTTTCTTCTTTTTAAGCTTTCAAGTATCTGATTTATTTTTATATTATCAACGGACAAGACTTCCATTTGAGAATCAATTGTAAACAACTCGGATCTTTCAGTCAGGTCATTGGTTTGACAAGCCACTTCATTACATACAAATGCTTGAGATATATCTAAGCATGTCTGGTCATGGCCCATTAGAGTGTTATCCGCCGAGGTCGCTAAGGTGAGATTTGTATCTAACATCAAGAGATCACCATCTAACGTTGTTTCATCGTTTCTAAAACTCGATATTGTTGAATTGTTTTCCAAACTATCTGGTAAAGAGAAACTTTTGAAACTTGTGTTAGCTTTGTCCAAGAGCGACGAATCTTCTTTCAAGATAGCCATGAGTTCGGACAGCTGCTTTTTCACGGCAGGTATATCTCTTTGACATAGCATATGAAAACGAGTATGGTGGTGTTGTAATGCTGTTACTTGAGACTTAAGAGATTTGTTTTCGGCATAAGTAGTAGCCGTTAAAGTAGATAGGTTAGTTCTATGATTGACTATTCTCTTTTGTAGCTCATTTGCCGGTTCTAAAAGAAGCTGTACTTCTTTTTGGACTTCTTCTCGCTCACTCAGTAGCTGTTTGATTCTATGTTTGAGCATCACATTATATTGCTTAGTGGTGGTCAATTCGGAAAGTAACGTCTCACAACGGCATATAATTGTTTGTGTAGCTTTATCGACAAAGGTTACGCTTGCCTCAGAGTTTGAAGTCATTACAGATTTATCAGGAGGCTGTATGCATTCTTCAAGTCTCTTACAACAAATAGTCACGAGACTGGGTGGTTTACATTCATTTGACTCTGTCACATTACAAAGAGATTTTCTTCTTGTGTTACTAGGATTACTTTCTTCATCTTCATAATCAGAATTGTCAATGTTACTCTTTTTATATGATAAGGTTTCCAATGAATGACATTTTGATTGTAGTTGTTCATTTTCTGTATGTAATGCTTCTATTTTTTGTTTTGTCGATATGTCAAGGAATCCAACCTTTTCTTTCAAATCTAAAACTTTTGATTTATTTTCTTCAATTTCTATTAATTTATTCTGTAGTTCATTTTGAAGTGATTCTATTAATTCGTTACACTGCTTCAAATCACGTTGCAAATTATTGTAATTCGTTCGTATTACTTTTAACTCGGCCATCAGAGTTTCATTTTTAATTTCCAATGAAGAAACATTTTCCTTCAGTGAAACATTTTGTTGCGTCAGTGCTGCAATTTCATGTTTGGCCTCTGCCAGATACTTATTAAGGTTATTATGTTCTGAAGTAGATTCATTTCTCATAGCAGATAAATAACATGAAAGACTATCTAATGCAGCAGTTATTTGATTATACGTATCATCCGCACTTAAATGTGACAAATTAGTTTGCAAATTACAACTATTAGTTAATTCAGTCGCCTTTACTAAAATCTCTTGCACCAACTGATCTCTTTTTACACAAGATTCGTTAAATTCTCTAGTCATTTTAAGTAATTCAATTTCTTTTTCTTCAAGACTCATTTCAACTGCTTTTAATTTAATCTCTAATTCTTCTATTACAGAATTTTTGCTAAGTATAATATTATCAATCTGTTTTTTGTCTTGCTGAAGTTTAAAAACATCTTCATTGATACTACTTAACTTTTCTTGCAGAGAAATTATAATGACATCTTTGGCACTGATTTGTTTACTATACTCAAGTGATTTGTTATGTAAATCATTATACTGATCATTAATAATTGCTAGTTGATTACGAGATGTTTCTAATTCCTGTGAAACTTCAGTTAGTAGCTTTTGCAAGTTATCATTTTGTAGTACACAATCGCTACTCTGTGAATTCAGTGATTTAATGTGAGATAATAACTCTTTAGTTTCGTGGTCATATTTGTCTTTCAAATGTGCAAGTTCATCACGAAGTTGTTTGTTAATTACGGTTTCTGCTTTTTTCTGATCTATTACATCAACAACTGTAGTTTCTAACTTGTTGATGTTATTGTTGAGAATAGTAACAATAACAACAAAGTTATCAACCATTTCTGGCACTTCTTGGATATTTCCAGTCAAGTCACCTAAGATTTTTTGTAACTTTAATATCACCTCCTTGGCTTTATTCATGTTTTCTTGTAATTCACCATCATCATTTTTCAGGGATTCAATAACAATATTTTTCTCTTTGATGTCTCTTTCTAAATCGTGAATTCTTTCTTCTAATACCTCTTTTTGTACATTCAGATTATCATTCATGTTAATTAGTTCATGTTCTTTTTGATTTTGTTCACAGACTGTTTGAACCAATTCAT